>JBAMBQ010004457.1:0-439029 GCA_037044495.1 Stegana nigrithorax | reverse complement strand
AAAAAAAATTTATTTGTTCAGTAAAATCAAGTCAATTTATGATTAAAACAAACATACTTTCGTTCATGTGCAATTCGACTGCCACATCTATGAAATTTCATGTCGCAGTAGCGGCATGTGTAACGCTTCAATCCTGAGTGAATCGCGTCATGCTTTGCAAGCTCATGTTTTGTTTTGTAACGTTTTTTACAAGTACAGCATTCAAAATTTTTTACGCCAGTATGACGAACTAAATGTACTCTAAAATTAGCGATATTATTAAAATGTCTGCCACATTTTTCACAAATGTAGTCTCCCAAATCTCTTTCACGCCGTTTTTCTTTAGCCTGCTCCTCTGTAAGCAAACTCCACTTTATTTTTGGTTTTTTCACTGGTTTCGAAACTATTGACTCTTGGGCGTCGACTTGATTCCAATATTCGTCTTCACTCGATTCTAAGTGCTTCTGTGACACTTCTTTCTCTTGCGGCTTTCGCATTTCATTCCTTTCATCATCCCTATTCACGACATTTCTCGAAAATTCTGAATCCTGATCCATAATTTGCTTATTTGGATTCGACTCTGACTCACTTAATGTGGCTGCATCAAGCTCAAGTGCAGTTGATTCTTCATCAATCTGTTCCGGTTCTTGTTTGATGTTAAGTGGGTCGAAGTGATCAGGTTTAGCCTTCGCAGTTAGTTTTTCTTGACGAAGTTGATGTTGTGTGGTAATGCAACGTTCCCGAAAGGCAGCAGCTACACTCAAGTTATCTTCACAACGAACGCAGATATACGAGGGCCAATTTTCTTCGTAATTCAGCTAAAATATGAATACAGTGAGTGAAATATTAATAGAAAGAAAGAGTTCACACAAACCCATTCGCCTGTAATTAATTCAATTTGAGATATCAAAACATTTTGTTTGTCTTCGAAAAGTGGCTTGGCATCTAAAGTGATTTCTCTGCATATTCTACACTTTTCTGACATGTTTAATAGTGTCCGTGTGTGCTTCTATGTTTCCTTTATTTACCTGCTTTTAACCTGTTGCAGGCTACTAACTGCAGGATACGAAATCGAGTAATTGTTTATACTTCCTTCAAAAAAATCTATTTAACTAAAAGAAGAAGGTTTGGATTGTGGATAAACTTCATTGTGAATGGCAAGTACACTTATGTGTGAAAGTAAAAACTGCCAATCGGGAAAAAAGTAAGTTTACTAAATATTCGTACACATTTAAATATTGTATTTAAGAGTATGGCTAAGAAGACAACTTCGAATGCAATTATCCTTTGATTAAATACGTTCTTTTATTTAGAAATCTTTTTTTAATAGTCATATCTCTTTATTATTATTATTATTGTTTTCTAGGCCTTAATCAGCACTCAGTTTATGCTATTAGACACCTGGTGTATATATAGAAATCAAAGCAGAATATTGATATGAAACTTTAAATTTGGAAGGAATATACAGCGCAAGCTCGATTTTCGCGACTAATTAAAAACCAGACCAGTCGCAAAAACATAACAGAACTCAAAATTTTATTTAAAAACTTTATGTAATTTTTAAAATTAGAATTGTTTTTATTGATATATTTACATTTTAAACATTTTTAAAGAAATTAGAGATTTTGAGTTGCTTTTTTGGCAAATTATTTTTTAAAATAACAGCTAAATCACTTAATTCATATAGTGCTGTTGTCGGCTTATAATTTTCCAAAGCTCTTGGGTATGCATATGTTTATCGATGTTATAGCATCGTCCACTTTAAATTTGATTTCTTCATGATGCAACTTTGGATTAATGCAAATTGAATTTATGGAATCCTTACTTAAAATTTTTTTTAAAATCTCTAATTTTTGAGAAATAGTTGGCTTAAAAATACGTTGAACTTTTCCCATATTAAGAGATATATTTACACAACAAATGACACGAATAAACTGACAAAATTAAATATCAAAATCATCCAAAAAGGTTAATATACCAAAAGACGGGGATTTCCCTTTTAAAGATTTTGTAAAAAAATTTAAAAAAAAAACAGATAAATGTCGCGAAAATTTAACCCCCTTTTTTTCATAAACTGTCGGGATTATGGAACCTGCAATGTTAAAAATTAAGCCGTCATGATAATGGGTAGTCGCGAATACCGAGCTTACACTGTATTTACATATATTGTTCTTAGGAGCGGATTACTCTTCAGATATCAAAAAAACTTGGAAGTCATTGCACGTCTTTGATCCGGCACCAGGGGATGATGTACGAGAATAGGTATACGCTAAACAAGCAATTTATTTGTAAAAATTTAATTTTACTAGTAATTCCAGCTCGCTTCGCTACGCGTTTTTTTTTGCTGTCCAGCTTGTGTAACCAACTTCATCTGTCAAACCCGTTAAAAGCATGAGAAAAAACAACACTGCATCTGAACACAGGAGAGATGTGGTAACATTTTTTTATTAGTTTGGAATGTTTCGTTTCTGAAAAGCAAACTTATGCGTGGTTGTTGCACAACAATGAACTCTGTGTGTTACGTGTGCCATATGAAATGTTTTCTGCGCTAAATCTACGTGAAGGAATATAAATTTTACTCATCTATGAGATAATTTTAAAATTTAATTATAGTCCTGATAAGACTGATGGTAAACAAAAAGAAAAGAAAAAAAATCTATGAGATGTTAGGCAAACAAACAAGAGTAGATTTCGCACACATACATCTCTAACAGCACACGTATTTAATTGTATCATTTTGTTTGTTGCACAACAATGCATTAATTTTCAGATTCACTACCGCCGTAACGGATGTTACCGCATCAAAAAGAGAACACATGCCCTTTCTTTGCCAAGTAGGAATTCCTTCAAATATCGTAATTAGAATCTGATTAAACCATTTATATTACAACAAAAAAAAAACAACAAACTCTTACTAAGAAAAAAAAAACAAAAATTTATTTTAAAAAAACTGAAAAATTAAGTTACCTACTCAATTGTTAAGCACAAAAGTGAATTAAAAAGAAAATTATTAAAATCGGTTCAGTATATTTTGTGTGAAAGCGTTAGAAAATTTTCGTGTTTAATTTTATATAATTAGTATGGTATAGATTAAATTATCGTCATTGAAATAACTGCTTCAATGTTTGCACGTGGCTGAATACCTTGAGTAAAGCACGGTATATCGACCCTTAGCTATTTTCGAGTTTATTCAACCAAAAACCTTACAATGCAATATAAGTTTAGTTTCCATATATAACAGAAGGCATGAGTACAAAATCCTAAACAAATCCAGAACTAACTTTGTGTGTTGTTTGCATTCTCTAGCTTGCTTTTATGTTTCTTGGAACGTTTATGCAATCTGAGGGTTTTAGATTGTTTGAAAGATTCATTGCACGATTCACAACTGTAAAAAACAAGTAATAATTATGGCTTTTCAAAATTACAAGTATTCTTTTTCACATACTGATAATTTCGCACATTACTATGCACGTCTTCATGATTCTTTCGCTGATTAGTAGTTCTATATGTCTTTTCGCAAAATCTGCACTTGAATGGACGTTCAAAAGTATGAACTCTAAAAAAAAATTGAATTCTTCAGTAAAATCAAATAAATTTATAAATCAATCAGACTTACTTTCGTTCATGCTCAAGTCGTCTTCCACATATATGGAATGCCATGTCGCAATAGTGGCACTGGTAACGCTTTACGTTTCTATGATACGCGTCAGTATGTTTTTCAAGCTCATGTGATGTAAAATATCGTTTTTTGCATGTGCTGCATTCAAAATTTTTTACGCCAGTATGACGAATTAAGTGTACTCTAAAATTACTTATATTATTAAAATGTTTGCCACATTGTTCACAAATGAAGTCGCCCATTTGTCGCCCACGAATTCTTTCTCTTGCCTGTTCTTCTGTCAGCAAACTCCACTTTATATTTGGTTTTTTCACTGGTTTCGAAACTATTGACTCTTGGGCGTCGACTTGATTCCAATATTCGTCTTCACTCGATTCTAAGTGCTTCTGTGACACTTCTTTCTCTTGCGGCTTTCGCATTTCATTCCTTTCATCATCCCTATTCACGACATTTCTCGACAATTCTGAATCCTGATCCATAATTTGCTTATTTGGATTCGACTCTGACTCACTTAATGTGGCTGCATCAAGCTCAAGTGCAGTTGATTCTTCATCAATCTGTTCCGGTTCTTGTTTGATGTTAAGTGGGTCGAAGTGATCAGGTTTAGCCTTCGCAGTTAGTTTTTCTTGACGAAGTTGATGTTGTGTGGTAATGCAACGTTCCCGAAAGGCAGCAGCTACACTCAAGTTATCTTCACAACAAATGCAGATATACGAGGGCCAATTTTCTTCGTAATTCAGCTTAAATATGAATACAGTGAGTGAAATATTAATAGAAAGAAAGAGTTCACACAAACCCATTCGCCTGTAATTAATTCAATTTGAGATATCAAAACATTTTGTTTGTCTTCGAAAAGTGGCTTGGCATCTAAAGTGATTTCTCTGCATATTCTACACTTTTCTGACATGTTTAATAGTGTCCGTGTGTGCTTCTATGTTTCCTTTATTTACCTACTTTTAACCTGTTGCAGGCTACTAACTGCAAGATACGAAATCGAGTTATTATTTACACTTTCTTGAAAAAAATCAAATTATGGATTGTGGATACCACTTTGTTGTGAATGGCAAACAACTAATGGATTTTTTTAAATTAGTTATGTGAGTGGTGGGGGTAAGACGCGGTTGAATTATTAGGGTTGCCACATCGCACAGCTGGGTCCTGTAGCCGGTGAAAATCTGTTTATTTTTACGTTGCTCCCACGGCTACAATGTTGCTGATGAGGAATAGGGTTTGCAGAGCACGAAGCCATACTGCAAGTGTTCGTGTGACAACGCCGAGAACGAAATTTAAATATTCAAACATATTAATTTACCTAATTTAAATATCGTAGATGTCGGTTAAATGTTGAAAATTTCGCTTTTTTACAAATTTGGTTCATATACAAATGTAAATTATTTTATATAATTTCATAAATAAAATTCATTTGAAAATAATTGCCTCAATGCAACATAGAAGTCGTGTTTCATACAGCAACCCCAAGATAAGACATATTTATGGGATCGAACAGAGAAAATAAATACAGTCGAATCCCGATAAACCGAAATGGCACGGGAACAGAATTTTTTCGGATTATCGAGGTTTTCGGTTTATTTGGGTGCGGTTTATTGCGATTCGACTGTAATAATATATTGTGCATCATAACTCTCAAGTTATTTTTTGAAGATTTCCTGAGTTTTTACCATCGGTCAGTGACTATTATTAATATTTTAGAAAGAGTTTGTGTGGGAGATGTGACAGATTTCGAAAGCCATTTCTCAAATTCGTACATGTGCTCGCATTTCAACATTTTTTTCGAAACCGATAATTTTTAACCAGGTGGGTTCATACAACAATCCGTGCGTTTATGGTTTCAAATTTGAAATGATAACCGTGCAGTAATGGCAATGCAATGCTTCTTCTTCTGCTCTTACCACAGCAGTATCAGCAGGCAGCGCATGTGTGCACAGTGTGCTAAACATAAAGTAAATTTCATTCGTTACTTCGTCTTACAAGCTGCTTAATAACATTTTAATGATAATGCGGTTAGATTTTCATTAACCATTAACATGTACGCTAATTTTTTATTTTATAATTAGTTAACATCAGCAAATTATTAATTTAATATTAAAAAAACCCGTATTTGCTAAAAAAGTGTTAAATCAGTTAACAAATAAATGAAATAAGATGTAGTACATTACGATTAAATCTAATTATATTTATCTGTATTAAAAAATGTTTATCAAAAATATTTGTATTCTATGAAAATATAGATATATACTTCCAGAGCTGTAACATAGTCTCTCAAGCGAAAGCAATGCAAAGCAGCTAAATATTTGAAGGGCATTCAAGGTTTGTTAAAAACTCTGAGCATCTGTTTGACAAAGATTTTACTTAGTCGTCAGAAGATAACCTTATCCAACCTTAGTAGTCAAATTTCAATTGAGCAGCGAGTGCACTATGTTCCCTTATCCAGTGAAACAATTTCATTACTATAATACTAAACTGTAAACTAAATATTATTCACTTATATGGCTTTTTACTTTGAAATAAGATTGTATATAATTTTAAGTTATAAAATGTGTGTATTGTTATTTTGACTTGAATTATCATATGCAACACACTGTGCATTCAAATTGTTGTTGTGAGGGCGACTGCTGCAGAATTGCATAAAAGCAGACAATATAAATCAAACAGCAATTATTGTACAACACACACTTGTCCAGTGCAAAAAGATTTTTATATAATAAGACAATAAATAAAAAAGAATATAAATCGAAAGTCTATGTAAAAAATCAAATTAAAACCCTAAAGGTTTGGGGCAGCATTTGAAGCAGTTGATAACAACAATCTTCACGCATGAGTGAAACAAAGAATGAATGAGCGCTTAAAGAGCACGACGGAAGCTGACCGCTTAGTTTTTAAATATACAAATAAATACAACAATCAGTAAAGCTCTCAGTAGACAGCGGTTTGTTTAGTTGGACAGACTTAAATTGCTGAAATAAGGACTAGGTTATAAAAAAAAAAACCAAACAAAGATATGTGGTGTCTAAGGGTACTGCAGCTATTATTACTGGTGCTGTTAGCTATTTCTGGTTTCCGCTTTGTGGTAAGCATTTTAACTCCTTTAGAAATCAAAAGATTTTGTTTCAATAAAATTCCATGTACCAGGTTGCCGTTGAAAGCTCTTGCTCAGCTGTGCTGCTCGATGCAATTCAATTCTTCGCGCGTGAAAATGAGTTATTGCGGCAGCGTCGCCATGCGGAGTTCTCTGCTGCCTATGAGTATAATACAAACGTTACTGAAACGAATCGTAAGATCATGATTGGCATTGCGGCGCAGAATGCATTGAAGAATGTGGAACTGGCGGAGACTGTAGCGCGCTTAGGTTATGCTAAAATTTCAAATGAATCGATACTTCGTCAGGTGCATAAGATAGCTGACATTGGCGAGGATGTGCTGAAGCCAAGTGATTATTTAGCACTGAAGAATGCGGTTAGCTCTATGCAGACGAATTATGCAACAGTAACAGTTTGTTCTTATACGAATCGTAGCGATTGCACCCTGACGCTGGAGCCACATATACAGGAACGCTTCACAAACAGTCGTGATCCTGAGGAGTTAGCCTGGTATTGGAAACAATGGTATGATAAGGCGGGTACACCCATGCGTCCAAATTTCACTAAGTACGTTGAACTGATGTCGAAGGCAGCGCGCTTAAATGGTAAGTTTATGATGAAAATGAAACTATTTTTTTAAGAATTAGCTAAGCTAACCACAAATAATTCAAGTCAGAGACTGGATAACTTAACAATACTAAACTTCTTAGAATGGTTGATAGATCAAATAGCTGAGATTTGAAATAACTTCTAGCAGAGTAAGAATACCTATCGTCTACCTACCTCGTCTATCTTAATGACTCTTCCTCTGTAACTTAAATCCCTTGGCATAATAATTCCTCGGAACTCAAATCAAAAAATAATTAGCAAATAAGAACTTTAATCATTTTAAAAATAGACCGATTCATCTTGGGGCTGATAACCTCTTTGTATGCAATGATTAGCTTATTGATTCTTGTCGCAACAACAATCGTTTGCGTTCGAGTTTACCGCACTCTTTTATAAATGCATTAACTAATTAAAATATTTTCGAAAACATTTGCTTCGGTTTTCTGTTACTGCAAAAATTTAATAAGTTATAAATTCACCCGCAATATATAGATTATCGCTCCTACGCCGACTACTGGATACACTTCTATGAGGATCCGAACTTTGAGCAAAACCTTGACGTTACGTTCAAAAACATATTGCCACTTTATCGTCAAATACATGGCTACGTGCGCTATCGTTTGCGTCAAAATTACGGTGATGCGATAGTGCCCGCCGAGGGTAATATACCGATGCATCTATTAGGCAATATGTGGGGTCAACAATGGGATAACATCATTGAACTGATTACACCCTTCCCAGACAGGTCATACGTGAATGTAACAGGCGAGATGGTGCAACAGGGATACACCGTGCGAAAAATGTTCGAGTTAGGAGATGAATTCTTTCAATCGCTTGGTATGCGTGCGTTGCCGACTAGTTTCTGGAATTTGAGCGTCTTGACACGTCCTGCTGACCGTGAGATTGTTTGTCATGCATCCGCCTGGGATCTGTTTCAGGATAGCGATGTGCGCATTAAAATGTGCACCGAGGTCGATTCACATTATCTTTATGTTGTACATCACGAACTGGGTCACATACAATACTATCTACAGTACGAACAACAGCCAACAGTTTTCCGTGACGCGCCGAATCCGGGTTTCCATGAGGCTGTTGGTGATGTAATAGCGTTATCTGTTGCTTCGCCAAAACATTTAAAAAGCATAGGCCTGTCGAAAGTAGGCCGTTTGGATGAACAACGTCGCATCAATGAACTGTTTAAGACAGCGCTAAAGAAAGTTGTATTCCTGCCATTTGCCTACACGTTGGATAAATATCGTTACGCCGTGTTCCGTGGTGACATCGAAGAAAGCAAGTGGAACTGTGCTTTTTGGCAGTTGCGTTCCGAATTTACGGGCGTAGAGCCACCAGTTACGCGCACAGACAGTGACTTCGATCCGCCGGCCAAATATCATTGCGATGCGGATGTCGAGTATTTGCGCTATTTCGCCGCGCACATCTTTCAGTTTCAATTCCTGAAATCGCTGTGTCGTCTAGCAGGGCAGTACGATGAAAATGACTCACGTCGTTCGCTAGACAATTGTGACTTTTACGGCAGCAAGGCAGCAGGCAAAGCTTTCAAGTAAGAAAAGTGTGTCTTGTTTTTTTTTCTAGCTAATTCGTGTATTATTTTTAGTAAATTCCTCTCCGTGGGCAGTTCAGCGCATTGGAAGGAAACTTTGCAGGAATTTACGGGTGATACCGAAATGAATCCATCCGCACTGCTAGAATACTTTAAACCGCTCTATGAATGGCTGAAAAGAGAAAATGCACGTCTCAATGTGCCTCTGGGCTGGGATAATACCGATAGTAAGTGCGTCATATATTTTTCTATAATTCTAGTTTTCAACATTTTTTTGGATTTGCAGAAGTTGCTCCCGATTGTTGTCCGCCATTTAGCACCTGACGTTATAAAAAGAACATCGATATAGGTTAACAAAAATTTATGACTTTTCCAAATTTTTATTGGAATTTTTTTAATAATTTTAAATTATTATTATAATTAATTTACAAGACAGTTTTTATATTTAAAGAAAAAAAAACAGAATTTTTAAAGTTTTTTTTTTATTTTGGATCTATTTATACTCTCCAGCGAGCCTTCCTTTGAAATTTTCGTAATTTTGAAGCATGGTTCCATGGTGTAATAATTAGAAGGTGAAAGCCATTTTTCGGCCGATTGTTCCTATGGCAGCTATTTAGCCGATATTTATAATATTCGAGAATATGAATGGATATAACAAACAAAAATAAAAAACCTTGTTATGCCTATGGATTGGGAGAGTCTTCGTGCAAAATTTGGTGGTTGTAGGTCATACCGTTACCGAGATCCGTGCGTTCATACGGACAGCCGGACATGGCTATATCGACTCGCCTTTCGATGCTGATCAAGAATATATGGGGTCTGCCATGCCTCCTTCTGCCCCTTACATACATTTGCACAACTTTAATATACCCTTTACCATTTTCTGGTATAGGGTATAAAAAAAATTCTGTAAGTCAGTCTCTATAAGTCGAACTTGTTCTTTGGATAATGGTGATTTGAGTTAGGGAAGTTTGACTGTAATAATTAATTTAATGCACAAATTGTTTTTGCTAAATTTAAATTGGATTTTTTAACGTATGTTGGCGTAGTGTGGCGTAGAAATTTATAAATTAGACCAAAGAGCGAAATACACTAATTACTGATGACGTTATCTGGCAATAAAATCCGATTTCTGAAAACCTTGGCGTCACCGTTTATTTATTACACCATGCATGCTTCTAATTCGTTTAGCAGCTATTTACCTTATCGCCCAGCAATAAAAGAAAATCATTTTAAAGTTTTGACTCTTCTATCCCAACTTAAACTCATTCTTTATTTATGTTCTCTTTTAACATAGAAATGTTTATTTCAACTTTTCAACGTGCGGACTTAAAAAAAAATGGATTCTATTGTTAAACAATGGATGACCCTAGAAAAATTCGCGAGTCTTCTTACAATAATTCATAAAATGGTGGTGGAAAACTAAACTGATTACTAAGCATAGAAATAACACACATTCTTAGGTATAATCAATTTTTGATTTTGCGCAAGTTGGAAAACAAGAAATTCATTCTTTTACAGTAAACATGGCAACCGAGGACATCTGAACTTGTTACTGGCTACACGAAAAAATTGACAGTTACAAGACAAACACGTACAGCTGACCAGAGCAGTACAAAAAGTAGCCAATAATTACTGATAAAAGGACTCTGGAATGGATTTGCTATGCCATTGCCGAGTAGTTCGCTGCATGTGCGTCTACTACAGTAAATAAGCGCAACGGGTATAATATACTGGATGCCAGTGCCTGCATAGCTGCCAGTAACGAAAGCGACGCGTAAATATGTTGTAAGAAGTGAAACGCGACATGTCTAAGAACAAACTCTTTAGATTGTTTGTGAGCGTGATAGCAATTATCGGGTAGCTAGTGGTCAGTGTAAAAATAGGGAAGAATGTTAAAAAGTATTCAATGATAATTAGCAGTTCATGCAAAATGCCACCTGTAGCTTTATTCGCTTCGGGCATAAAATTAAGCGTATATAGGTCCTTAATGTGTGAGAAGGCGAAAATGCCAGTCATGGCCAAAAGTATGTAAAATGCACAAATAATAAAGTAATCATATAATAAAATCTTACGAACACCCAATTTATCACGTATAGGTTCGATTAAACTAGGTGACACATGAAGGAATATACAAGTTAATGCTTTTTATTTCTTAGGCTTCTTTATTTATTATTTCAACTTAAATTAGTTCTTTTATTTAAATTTACACAGTTAATCGTTTGTACTATTTAATTTATCTTTTGTGGCTGAGTGTGCTCGCAGGGGCGTGTGGCCATTCGTACGCACACTTATAATGCCCTCTTAAGATTTGTTCAATTGATCGACAATATGCACTCATGATAATTTATACTACACCTGTTGTGGCTTTTTGCGCACTTTAGACTTATAATTTCATTGGTGTTCACTGTCCGAAAGTACAAACGTAACTAACTCAAGCTTAGTACTATATCTACTTCTATTCTACTTTAACCCAATTCTTATCCTATTTCTTATCCTAATTCTTATTCTAAGATATCTCCGAGACGCTCTCTGCCTATGTGCTCTGCGTATATTACTGTTTTTCGCGAAGACAGTGTCTCGGGGTAACTTACACAAGCGCCAAATAGTGAAGGTATGCCATACACGTTTGCGCTAACGGGGTGTCCTTTGGCACCATCAGAGATAAGCAGCTTAACAGCAATACTTATCATAAATGTAAAGGCAAGCCAGCGGCTCAATACCGTAGTCATCTGCAGGTACTTTGTTTTCTGCACACTAAAGCCAACAAAGGGGCCAAAAATGATAGTAAAACCAATTAAACACAATCTGTACACATGGAGGCGTGACATCGTATGCTTTTCCCAGCATAATGTTTCGCTATCATTAGACGCCGAATAAGCTAACCAAAAGCTTTGAGCCGTTACAGTCACCGTATTGTTTTGTTTATCACATACTCGTATGATATCTCTTAAACTTTTTGCTACTGCTGCCGAATAGATGCTCAAATAGCCATAGAGATATATTGCAAAACACAAGAAAAAGAAAATGCGTCCAAAGACGCTAAAGAATAGAGTAGCCATGTCCCCAAGCTCAAACTTATGCTCAAGTCGATAATAGTAAAACGATGAGTTTGGGCAGTTAAGTGGTATTCTTTCCAAGTCGGCGTCAGCATCTCTAGGTAGTAGGACACCCGTCTCGTCAGAACTTTGTTCTTTTCCATTTTCTGCACTTTCATTGCCAATTTGACTGTTTGTTAAAACCTGCAAGTTTTGCCAATTCCTAACAGCGTTTGTACATGCCATTGCCTCGATGACAAAGGTCACAGTAACATAGCTTAAGAACGCTAAAAGCATGATAAGCAACAGACTTAGTATCCATCCTGCTTTAACGAATACGCCTGGTAAAGTCAATGCGCCTGTGCCGACTATTATATTAAAGATGGCATTATCAAGTTGTCATTTTACGACAAAGCATTTAAAAGATTTTTAACACGAGCAAAAAAACATTCACTCTAACTTCAACAAGATTAGTCAGACTCCCTTTGTTTTTATACAATTTTGTAATCAATTAAGATTGAAGACTTATCATTCAACTAATATAAATTTGGAATTTAACATTTTGATCTCTAATGGCAACATAACAATGACACTTATTTTTCGTCAGAACAAGAGATCGCGTTATACTGGATCGAATCTATTATGTTATGGTGCTAATAAATTTTTACCTTGTAATTTTGATTAAAAATTTTTTAGGTTACAGTTTGGGAATTAAAAATTCATAAATATTTTTGCAATGCAATCCATGGATTCATTTTCCGTGCAGTGTACATATAAGGTGAAACTCTAAGAATTCTAGGTAATGGAAGATCGGATATTTAATATAGTCGAAAAAATAAAATGTATACCTTTGTAAGTTTACTTTTTGAGTAAAAAAATATTTAAATTTAAACATTTTCTAAACCCAGCAGAACTAATTAAGTCGCTTTGCATTACCATCATGGCATGACAAAACTAGATTATTATTTTAATGGTTACTAACTTAATAATAATATATAATAAATTTAATACTGACGTTAAACAAGGCTCATGTTGAGCGCTATGGCGTGCTTTCATTGCCGTTACCTGTGCGTTTTCTTTTTGGTCCTAGTAACGTATTCAACGATTGCCAATTGGGATTTCCTCATAACTTTAAAGCGAGAATCTGAAGAAAACCCGATTTTAAAAAAGCGAAATGAGTTATTACAAGAACGCCGGCATATCGAAACTATTAAACATTTTAATCATACTAACATAACTGCCGATACTCAAACTAAGCAAGCCCAAAACTGGGAAGTAAATACAGATTTGATGCAAAATACCAAAAGGGGCCCTGACAGCAATCTGGGTAAAAAGTTAACAAATCAACAAGCATTGAAAGAAATAATTGGCGCCATGCAGATGCACTTCGTTACCGTTAAGGTCTGCAACTATACAAATCGCAGCGATTGCACGTTAAAACTGGAACCAAACCTCTTGGACCGCTTGGCAAACAGTCGTGATCCGCATGAGTTGGGCTGGTACTGGCAACAATGGTATGATAAGGCGGGCACTCCAATGCGTAAGCATTTCATTAAGTATGTGCGGTTGACGACAGAGGCAGCAAACTTGAACAGTAAGTAAACAAAGTAAGCTAGCAAATGAAAACATCCTATGGATGTGGATAGAAATGGTACATTCATAAAGAATTCTCTAAGAGCTGGCGTCTAATGAATACAAGTTTTTTTCTATCAACTAAAATATAATCCAAATCAATTTTTACAGATTTCACATCTCATGCAGAGGTTTGGTTGCATAATTATCATGATGCGAATTTTGAACGTAGCCTGGATATTTGTTATAAGGCTATACTGCCGCTCTACCGTCAGTTACATGGCTATGTGCGTTATCGATTGCATCAAAAGTATGGCAAAAGCTTAGTGCCTGCAAAAGGCAATATACCCATGCATCTTTTGGGCAACATGTGGGGTCAAGATTGGACTGGGATCTTAGATTTGGTTATACCCTATCCGAAGAAAGAACTAGTCAATATTACATCCGAGCTTCTACGTCAGAATTACACGGTACATAAAATATTCGAATTGGGTGATAAATTTTATCAGTCACTGGGCCTAGTCAGGCTGCCAAGAAGTTTCTGGTTTAACAGCGTATTTATGAAACCTGCAGATGGTGAAATGGATTGCCATCCATTCGCGTGGGACTTCGATCAAACTGATGTGCGCATTACAATGTGTGCGCTGGTTAATGAGCGTTTCTTCTCTCTGATACACCACGAGTTGGGGCACATTCAGTACTTTCTTCAATACTATAAACAGCCGGTTGTGTTTAGACATACACCAAATTCAGGATTTCAAGAGGCAATTGGCGATGTAATTGGTGATTCAGTTAAGTCTGTGAAACATCTGAAGTTACTCGGCTTAATAAAATCAGAAATGAAAATAGATGCGCAGATTCGGCTTAATAAATTATTTAAGGACGCGCTGAACAAGATTGTCAGACTACCTTTTAGCTATGCATTGGATAAATATCGCTATGCGGTGTTTCGGGGCGAACTGAAACCAAATAATTGGAATACAGCTTACTGGCAATTGCTAGGCAGACTATCAGGTATGGCACCAGCTGTTGAGCGCACAGATGTTCATTTCGACCCACCGGCGAAATATCACGTTTCAGCAGATATAGAATACATGCGCTATTTTGCTGCGGGTATATTTGAATTCCAGTTTCTGAAGACTCTGTGTAGCTTGGCGGAACAATATGTGGCGCATGATCCTAACGCAACCTTGGATAACTGTGATATCTATGGCAGCAAGTCGGCAGGAGTGGCATTTGGGTATTATAGTTGTATTTATTGTTGCTATTATAGCCAGTTTTAAAATTGTAATTTAATGAACTCTACTTGTAGTAAGTTTCTATCGCTAGGCGCTTCAAAGCATTGGAAGCTGGCTTTAAAGGAATTCACCGGCGATACAGAACTGAACCCTGCTGCGATTTTGGAATATTTTGAACCATTGCATCAGTGGTTGAAAAAAGAAAATGCACGCCTTAAAGTGCCTTTGGGCTGGTATGATAAAAGTCGCACGAATGAAAATGGAAGCTAAATGCTTTACAGTATATTCAAATTAGCAAGCTAGCAACTGGGAAAATAGTTTATGAAATAAAATGTACAAATATATGTACGTACAGACATACACACATACTAATTTGATTAAAGTAATTGTACATTAATGCAGGTTTTTAAATAGGACTTATGTATATATAAAAAATACAAGTATTTAATATACACAAAACTCCACCGGTAATACGCTTACATACATAAAGGGATAGTACGAACTACAATTGCAAGTTACACTCTGACACTTGAAGCACTGATAGAGATGCCAAAGCAGCAATATCGTCTTGCTCGCCTCAGGCAACAACTCCCGAGGAGCCGAAATTGGCATACGGCTGTAGGAACCTCTGGATTTACAGCTGCTACCTCCGCCGAGTATCACGCTTGAGCAATACTGCAGCATTTTGGATGAACTAGTACAAGGTGCCAGGCTCCAGCAGGTGGTCCCAATTGCTGGTGACTACATTGCGTGGGCCACAGAATAGGGCTGTCCACGTACTAATGCCAGAGGGTGGTCACCACTCTAGGCGTTAGCTATTCTGCACAAAGCCCTCCTGAATGTGGGTACGACACACATGTTCTCCAGAGCTGGCGCAGGTTCCATCATCGACCTGACTTTCGGAAGTGCTTCGATTTATAACATGGCCAGCTGGAGGGTAATTGACATGTACACAGGCAGTGATCCCCAGGTGATCCTGGGCAGCGTCTCACTATCGGGTTTAGTCCCGGCCAGGTCCCACACTCCATATGGGTTCAAACCGCAGACGCTCAACCCAGTACTGTACAGACGAAACCACCAGATCTACTGGTGGTCCAGGCACATTGCTGAGGTCGGGGCGGACTGCTTCCGAGCAAAAAGGCTCGCAACCAGGCTACGCAACACAGACCCTACCCTTGCAAGGCAATATAGCTTCAAACGCAAGGCGCTCATGGATCTGATTAGGCCAAGCGGCAGTATTTCCTAAACCTCATCGACGAGGCGGAATTAGACCCCTGGGGCAAGGACTATAAGCTGGTGGTCAAGGAAACCGGGTCCTGTAGGCCTGCAGCCCTGGGCTTCCTTGATGGGAAATGCTGCATATCTTGAAGGTTCTTTTCCCCAAGATCCCGGAAAAAAGGGCAACCGATTAAGCATCCCCGAGGTCACAGTGTCAGAAGTCTTGGCCGCTGATATTTAGCATCTGCCTCCAGTCTGGCACCTTTCCTGGAAGCGGCAGAAGCTGGTGCTCATCCCGAAGAGCCACCAGGTGACCCCTTCTCTTACCGGCCTATCTGCCTAATAGATACGAGAACCAAGAGCTTAACTCGAATTCCCATACGTTTTCAATCTCTTAATAACGAATTGTATTTCGACTTTTGTTTTTTACCAAAACAAATGTAAAAATGTATTTAGGGGAAGTCCCGAATTATAAATTTGATAATTAAACACAGTAAACAGAATGTCATCCCTAGTTATGTTTACATCACTTCTCAGTTTGCAGTTGTTAAAGTGCTACCTACAATTAAGCAAACTACATCAGCAGTTGAAGTACTGCGCACCTTTGTCGGGATGAAAGATAACGTGCCTGAAAATGTATTTGCTTCTCACAATGTGCTTTAAGTTTTTGTTGAGAAGGAATAGTGGAAACATCAAACCCAAACAGAAATTACCAATTATTCTAAATAAAATTGAAACAAAAACACAACTTTTTTAAACAATTCTATATTACGAATTTTCTATATAACGAAGTTTATTTTTGTCCCCTTGTGATTCGCTATATAGAAGTTCGACTAGTTATAATAAATGGGAGCGAGTATAATATAAATCGAAATTCTTGTGTAAAATTTTAAAAACAACGTTCAGTAGATTCTCACAAATTAGAATCGAAGTTTGTAAAACATTAAAGACTCTAAAATTAGAATTTAAAATTCTAATTTCTGGGGTCGTGATTTTTTTATTGTGATTTATCTATGTTATTCGTTATTCTATTATTTTTTTAATTTGTTATTTTTTTGCTATTTTTATTTTATTTATTAATAAAAAAAAAAAGAAATCTAGTGTATTTTTTTAAGTAAGTTTTTTCCATTTTTCTGTTTTTGTTCGAATAAAAAAAGATCCAGAAATTAGAATTACCTCAAACACCCTTGGTGTTCTAATTTGTGAGAATCTACTGTATTTACTATCTTTGATAATAGATTCCCAAATTTTATTATATGGAATCATTGCATTTATTATTATTTGTATGTTAAACGGGTTTTGATATATTTTCAGCTTCGGAGCATAATTAGCTTTCATTTTCTGATTTTGTTTTGATCAGTAAATACATGTATAATAATTTGTTAATAAACTTTTCATATGTTGTGAGTTTTTCGTATGGTTTTTATTGCATTACATAAATCGTAAAAATTTTAGTTTTACAAAGAACAACTTTTTACAAAAGTCTTTAATTTTTTACTCGGCTTAATTAATTTTGGTGTTTTATTAATTTTATTTTTTTTTTTAATATTGTATTTTTGTCTTCATACGTATTTATTCAATATGGAAATGTTTAAGAAATTTTGTTGTATATGCATAAATTTTGAGATTGGTTTTGATTTAAACTTTTTCTCCAACATATTTTTTACACTTTAAGTAAATTCATTTCTATTTGGTTTAATAAATTAAGTAATTGCAATTTCTGCGCTTTCCTATGAACTAAAATCGAAACAGGAAACATTTTTAGGATTGACTTTTCGTTAAATTTTAGTTTAGGTTGAATTTTTGAATAACTAACTTTTATGAGTTAAATAATTTTAATTGTTTAAATATTTATGATTATAGTTTTTTTTTTCGTTGAATAGTTTTATTTGTATTATGATATGCCCTACGCATATGCCTGGCATAAGTTATTTTGTCGATTAATGTAGAATTCGTTTATTGGACTAAAATCAACTAGGTTTACTATTTAATAAATAATTTTTTGTGTATGGGCACACGCTTTCGCTACTAATGCATATTTGGCGTCCTCCTAGGGATGTAATGTAACAAAAAAAATTATAATAATTATATATCAACATAATATATCCATATATGCATAAAAATTAAAAAAAGCCATTTAAAAGAAAGGTATCCAAAATAGAAAAAAAGATGCATAAATAAAAATTGTAAGAACGCATATGTATTTACGATTATATTGAAAAATAAATACATAGAAGTTATTGATATGTAGGTGGTTTGGTTTATTGGATCGCACAACTTAACTTAGCCAAAATCGTAGTCACGGCAGCATTGGCATTTTTTTTGTTTCCTTTGGTAACGGTTTTCAAAATTCAAGTTAACACTAATTTGAAGGGTAACCGTCCTATGAGCGACAATAAAAGAAAAAGGAAGGCTGCCAATTTTCAAAAGTTAACGTCTTGTAAGTGACTTTAATTTGGTTTGAGATAAGGTTTGTGTATAAATGCTTAAAAATTATTTAATTACAAATGGATCTGCTGCACAAACATGCATTAGTTGCGTATAAGAAGTGTGCTCTCTAGATTACTTTTTCACTTTTTCGTTATATATTATTAATATTTGTTTTTAGTTATATATTATTAACGTTTATTATTGTTTAATTTCCGTTGGCGCTTACTTATCCGACATGAGTAATACGTTAAATATGTTTTTGGGGCCAAGAGTTTAGTTTTGGTTTAGTTTAGGAAGTATGAGTAGGTGTACTTTCTAGCTACGTTGCTAGCCTGCAACAGTTAGCGCAGCGCTTAAATAAATAATTAATAATTTAAACAATAAACATCAGGCATCAGATTATTAACAAATAATTCGGCTGTTCGTTCTTCGGTCACATATTTACTTGTGTAGTTGCTATACTTGTACATTAATATTATCAACAATTGAATTTCATATTTTCTTTACTATGCAAAACGTTTTAAGTAATTAATTCGTTAATTCGATGCGAAATATATAATTTTGAAGCGATTAAATATCGTGTAGGCTAAACGTTAGAATATACAAATACAAATCGTTTAAATAAGGATCTCATCCTTTGCAGTTATATACGTTTATATATTTATAAATACGCGCTACTTAACTCATATCTTTATCATTTAACTTTAAAATACATATCGATTTTTTGCTTAATTAATTTTTAAATTTTGCGTGCAAAGTAAACGCGCGTATAAAAAAAAAAACAAATGGCGGCAAGGGCAGGTGTGCTTTATGCGATTTAATTTCGAATTGACGCTATTGATTTTTGGTTGTAAAAAATTGACTTGGAAACATGCGTCTACACAACTATGTTGTTATCAACAAAAGTAACAGAGGCAGCAGCAGCAGCAAGAGCGTCAGTGCTGTTTAAATGCGACATTTGCCCGTTGTATGCTTGAACCAAAACGTCGGCGACGGCTTAGTCCAAGAACGGGTTTTGTCATACGGGACGATGCTGCTGCTGTGTTAGATGTAGATTCTGCAGCTGCTGCAGCGTTTGTTGCTGTAATTGTTGTAAATGCGCATGTTGTTGTTGCTGTGCCTGTTGCTGCTGCTGCAGAGATATGTTGGAGCTGATGCTATGATTGCTGCTACTGCTCGATGCTGCCTTAGATGTGGGTCGCGATGGCGGTGGCGGTGGTGGTGCGTGGCGCATGCGTTGCTGCAATATTCGTGGCAGCTGCGGGTGCGCTTTGTGCTGCGTTGCTAATGGTGGCGGTGGCACCGGCACATGCCCGGGCCTTTGTAGCTGCGCTGACTGCCCAGCATACTGTTGATGGCGATGTAGCTGCTGCTGCTGCTGTTGCTGCCGATGGTGATGTTGCCTTTGCATTTGTTGCTGTTGCTGCTGCTGTTGCAATTGTTGATGTTTGCCCATTGAACTGGCCGCCGATGAGCTGCCTGATGTGCCCGACGTCGAACTGGTCGATGCATGCGATGTTGTTGAACCTGTAGGCAATTTTGTCGCTGCTACGGGCGCATGCTGCTGTAGCAATTTGGGTTCAACAGCATAAGATTCATCATCTTCCTCCACTTCGGCATCCTCGTCCGATGTCAATGAGTTTGCATCGGATGGCGTTCGTGAACGTGAGGGTGGCGATAACGCCTCCTGTTCTTGCAGGAATACACGGAAGCCTTGTATGGATTCATTAAGTGCCCATAATTGTGAGAGCAAGGAGAGATCTAATTGACGAAGGCCATACATTTCGCGACGTAATATGGCCAACTGCGTGTCGAGTGTGGAGCCAGTGGCAGCGGCAGCAGCAGCAGCTGCAGCGGCGCTCTTTTCGCTATGTGCTGAATTGGTGGGCGTGTGTTGCTGCTGATGATGACTACTGCTGTGTGTTGACGAGGCGCGACTGTGCACACTTTCGCGATCGCTAAGCGATTCCTGTGTGGATGATAGACTGCCGTGACGTTGTTGCCCGCCATTACTGTGATTGTTATTGTTGTGGCGTGCATTGCGCAAAGCTCCGTTGCTGCTAGTAGCGGCTTGTGCTGCCGCTGCAGATGTTGACGGACCAAGGAATAGTTCACGGTCACTATGCTGCATATGTGTATATGGCTGTGAAAGCAGCTGCTGCTGCTGCTGATATTGTGTTTGATGTTGGCCAGTTTGCAGCGGTGAGGCCGTATGCGAGCGTGTTGCGGCACCGCCAGCTGCGGTGCTAAGGCTTTTGGGCAGTGGTGGTAAGCCAGACAGGCCAGCGGTACGTTCACTCTCCATAGTAAGTTTTTGATTTCAACAATCGATTTGTGTTGTTTGTTCTCGCGATTTTGTTCCACTTTACAAAATTGTTTTTTTTTTTTTTTGGTTTTTTTGCTTTTAACGCTGTTCTTTTGTTTTCTTTTTTTTTTTGCAACGAAATTGTCTCGTGTGCTTTGCCACGCTTTGTTGTTTTTTTTTCTTTATGTGCTGGTTGCAATTGTTGTTGTATGCTTAGTTGTTGGGCTCTTTTATACTTGTGCTAGTTTCGTCGCTCGATTTTTGATTCTTAATGTATATTGAATTTCCAACTTTGCCGACACATCGGACACTGTTTATTCAATGGTTGCAAATTTAGCCACTTAACGATGCAATGCATGTGAAAACAATGTGAACAAACACCCCAGACTAGCGGGCAATCGTCGCCGGGCAATGAACACTCAGGACATGTACTCTCAAAGGACATTCGACAAATTCCGCAGTTTTCGTCGTTAGCAATCCAACGCCATGAAGCAACACCCGTCCATGATTTAATTGTTACTTTCATTTTGCGCACATTTGTGTAAATACCGAAAGTAGAGAACGAACAAATTATAATGAAATAAAAACAAAGTTAAAAATTGTAAATTCGTTTGTTTTTCTCGCGTTTTTCATTAAACTTTATGCCTTCTTTTTTTCAGCACTATTAACAAACTGCGAAAATAGGTCAGAAGACAGAAGCTAATGCTCGAGAGTGAGAAAGAACAGTTCCGAGCTCTGTAAACTCTATTAGTTGTCAATAACACTAAATGCAGTGCTGAACAACGAAAAAGACCTGCTTTTTGTGCGTAATTGAGTTGCATTCATGCATTTTTTCGGACTAACCCGACCGCACGACAATTTTGTCACAGACGGAGGACAGACAGTGATCAAATTGAAGGGAGAATTTAAAATTTAGAATAGTTAGAATAGAATAGTTTTGACCGGTAATATTCATGGTTTACTCGGGTACTAGAGAATAACCAGCTATAAGAACACACATGCCATACGAAAACTGCATTTCAACTTCGAATGACAAAATCAGGCAGCGGAGCGGCAGGCATTTCGCTGGTAACAGACTTTAAAAGTAAATTACTTTAAATGAAAACGCTCTCAATAAAAATATAACACAATTGTGACATGTGACATTCGTCAATATCATCAACAATTTATTCAAAAATTATGATGATGTGAATCAACAAACACTGCAGAGAAATGATGACAACTTCCATATGTTATATAAAGTGCTTAACAATAATAATAAATAATATAAGTGCACAAAGCCTGGAAGAAATCTGTTAACTTTTTATAAGTTTGTTTAAGGACAAAACTAGAAAATAATAACTTAAAAAGTTGAAAGTTTAATTTGAACATACCAGACTTTTCGCTTATAACGAACTTCAATGGACCTGGCAAAATGATTTGCTATAAACGAAGACTTGAACAAAATAATTTATCCAATGTGGATATATAACCTTCATTGCTTATTTATTTAAAAAATTCTGGGATATTTTAACTTAAAAAAACAAAAATTTTTGTTATAATGTGTTCTCACAGTTTTTCCCTTCGGGGTAAAAACAGGATCATTTAATAATGTCAAAGATATCACCAAATAAAAATCATAATAAAAAGTGTACAGTTTTTTCCGTTATGTTCTCATTAGAGGGCGGCCGTTTTATATTTATGACGTCATTGCAAAATTGCATTTTTGTTAGATTTCTAAATTTTTACGATCCATTAACATTTATATTTCACTAATTTTGCCTTAATTGCCGGCAGCGGTTGGCAGTTGGCTTGCCTTTATGTCGCGTTTAAGCATTTTCAGCAGCAATTAAAAAAAAATATATATTAAAGAATATATACTAATAAGTAAATAAATTAAAATAAGAAATATTATTTAGAAATAAAAAAAAATAGTATTTCCCTCAGCAGGGTTCGAACTGAGGCAGTATGTAGAAATTAAAAAAAACTTTCTTCGCCGCTCGACCCAATGCGCTACATAGAGTGTATAGAAGGTTTTGCTTAAAAAGCATTATAAAATATCGTTATTTGCTGAAAATATTAACTGAAAAATCCATACAAAATGGATTTCAGTCGATAATTCAGCTTGTAGACATTATTAAATATCAAAAATTAGTTTTTAAAAAAATCAGTTATTTTAGATTGCTTAGTACAGTAGACGCTCAGAAATTCGAACTTCAGAAACTCGAATTATTCTAAAATTTGAACCTGAAAATTGACGAAATTGAATGTACTGAACGCTGAAAAATTTGTTATTTTTGTTATTGTTTATTTTCGTATTTTGCTTTAATATAGAAAAAAATTATAGTTGGACCGATTTCTCCATTGGAGTATACTCATATGAGTTTGTACTAAAACTTTTGAGGTATTGGAACATTTTTAGTACCAATATTAGCTTAATTTATACACATTTCAACTTGAGCCAAGTGTTCAAGAAATTCTTGACTTAAACACTTTTTTTGTTTTCCGTCCATCTTCTACCTTTGCAATTTTCAGCTGCAATCTACACATCGTCTTCACACAAACATTAAACTTAGGGAAATTTCCGGAATCGAAAAAATACGAAAAATAGAACATGTAAGGACAAAGCACTTAATAAAAAAATTTTTAATTAAAAGAATCTTCTTTGTTCTCCCGCCTCCACCAAGGCTCGAAGACGCGCCCACCGTGTGCCGGTCTCATCGCTTCCCTCCACACTATATTCCTTGTGTGTAGTATGACTTTGACCAATTGCAAATGAACATGTCGCAGATAAAAATGGCTTTTTTAAATGTTTTTTTTTCAATTTTATTTTGACCATAATATTCCTAACGAAATTATCTACATTAAAAAAATCCAACAACAACCAATCAACAATTATATGAAAACCCAATTATGTGAACATCCAGAAGAGTGAAAAAAATGGCCAACCAATTTTTTTACAGCAGACTCTAAAGAGTGAAGAAGGTATATCTCGCTTATGTGACCGGTACTAAAATTTTACTCGTTTAGTTTTAAATGCATTTTCGTTTTCTTTTTGCATTCGAATATCGAAAACAAATCGAAACATATAACAAATTTCGTTTTTTCGCACAGAGTGACTAATTGACCTAACGATTCCTGGAATTACTTCAATTAGATCTGGCAGTTTGTTCTTTTTCACTAGCTTTGAGCAAAACTATTGGAAAAACGTTTTGAGTAACGATGAATCTTATGATCTGGAAGATGACATTTAAGCATATTGAGAAACGAATAAAAAGGATACAAAAGCACCGGTAACGGAATTATTTAACCTTGTATCTCTGTTAGGTAGTGAGTACCAATGCTCAATAGATGATATTGAAAATTGGAGCGATAATGATACTTTTGAAGATTTAAATGAACGTGACATACAAAGCGAGGATGCCTGTGCATAAAATTGCAATAAAAACCTAGGAAGTTTTGGATGCTTTTAATAAAGTCATTATTTGGGCTAAAGAGAATTGTACAGTTGGTAACTATTTTATGTTTCGTAAATGAGACAGAGCAAGCACTGCATATGAAGCTAAGTGCAAACAAAAGACAAACGCAATTAACAGACTTTTTTAAGTTCAATATGCCGTTACATTATCTATTTCAACCATGTCTTTATAAATTTCAATCACTGTTTCATTAAAAATATTTATTTTTTTATCAATAAAACACTATTTTAAAAATTTTTATCACATAGGGAATATAAAGAGTACATATAAATGTATATATAAACCTGCAAAACTGCTACCTCCGTTATGTGAATAATTCAATTCAGTGAACAAAGTGTGTTTAGATTAGTTCATACAATCGAATAACTATTGTAATAATAATACTGAGATTGCCTATAAAGATCCAAATACTGGGAAAATAGTAAAAAGCACTGGCATCCCAGTTGCTTGCGTTAATTGCCACAATGAGGATCATACAGCCAACTCTCGGATATATCCCAAAAGAACTGAAGTTGTGAAAAGACTGACCGAACATAAACATATTAAAAAACAAACTCATAATGCAAACACCTCCTTTATAAAACCAAATTTATCATTTGCGGCATCATTAAAAACCAATGAGGCTCCATTAAACAGAGTTCCAAATCAATCTAATATTAAAATCAACGCTACACCTACTACACAAAATAGACAAGTAAATAATAACAAACCGATGACAATTATTAATGCAGAATGTGAGACTCTTCGGCAGTAGCCTATACAATTGTGCACAAAAGTTTAATGTCTTTGCGGACAAGTACATACATAAAATTACACAATGATGAAGAGAGAACTACGGCCCTCTTTGATTTATTCATAGATTTATGAATTAATAATGACCAGACAAATTAAATGCATTCTTAAACGACATTATTTTAACTTATTTCTTATAAAACATAAACTTGATGTAGTAGTGGTGGCTGGACAATTTCAAAAACTCTAATTTCAGTCAGTCAGTTAGAAAAAACAGCCATCAAAATTTATTTGGCTAATAATAATGAAATATTCCTGGTCTCTCTCTATAACAGACAAAAGGGAAGGCTGTCAGTAAGGCGTCTAGATTTTATTCTTAGTGCTCTTGAAGCTCTGATCGTCACCCTAATTTGGGGATTTTTTAGTGAATAACAATGGTCGAATTTTATATGACTGGCTCTTGAGATGCCTAATATTAAAAATCGTACTGACTAAATTTCCAACTAGGATATGTGAAGCCAGCAAATTATTTCTTGACATATTTCTTGTTTCTCCACAAATTCATATTTTATTTATTAATTTGGATGGTTCTTGCCTTAAAACACTTGACTTCGAATCTGACTATAAAGCTGTAGAGTTATGTGTTGCTAGTAACTCGGAGATACTGAGATGTACGCCAACACAAATTCTTAACTAAAATAAAATGGACATTAATCTTTTTAATAGAGTACTTTTTGATGAACTAGAAAATGATTTTTTACCACCAAATCGAAATGTGAGTAAAGCTGAAATTGACCAGACAATAAATAATATGAACGAAGCATTCAACATATCTTTCAATTGTGGGGCGATTCCGGTTGTAACGATATTAACAACTATAGACCTATTTCACTACTCTCTAATGTAAGTAAACTTTTTGAAGACTTCCTATTACATAAAATAAAAAAATCATCTGGATGAAAACAATATCCTAAAAGATTCGGTTTTCGGACATACCATTCGACAAATCATGCGTTATAGCTATTATCTGACTTTGTATCTACCAATCTAAATAATAGATGTGCTACAATAGCTGCAAGTCTTGACTTTGAGAAAGCTATTCTATCTTCGAGACAGAACTTTTTTCTTTAAAGTTAGAGGAAATCAATCTTCAATAAGATTTATTTCAGCAGGTGTTCCATAAGGTTCACGGTTCTCTATAATATTTACATTGCTGACATTCCAGATGCTTCTGAAGTACTACATAACATGAGAACATTAATATTTTAATATAATATATTATTTATAATAATATTAACTACTTTGAAAAATGGAAAATAAGATTAAATATAAATAAATCAAAATGTACAATAATAAAATGTGTTAAGAAATATATATATCCTCATGCTCGAAAATGCGTGCTCAATGTCCTTATAAACAATCATAAGATGTACAAATAAATTTCATAAGTCATACAGAATTTCAATTTCAATCAATCAATTTCATAATTTGAAACAGAATTATTTAAATAAAGAATCAAATTTAAAAAAAAACTCTCAATAATAAATATATCTTACCATTATACATTAAGATTTTTAATGATAATAATATTTTATATAATGATAATAACTTATTGTTCCATCATAAAAGATATAATAATAATATTTTTGATTACAATGATTTGGTTTATAACACCTCACAATACAATGAAAATGCCAATACAAACACCTCTAGGTTAAGTTAGATTAATTTAGATTAGATCTAAATTTTAGGTTATTAATGAAATTTCCTTTTTGCCTTTTTTGGGGGGGAAAAAAAATCATTAACTATTTAATTAAATTTGTTTGTTGTAATCTATATTGTTTTGAATTAGATTAGACAAAATATTTGAAATACATTTTTAAACATCATAGATGAATACTATTGTATGTTAGGATAATACTGTATTGTAAATATTTTTGGATAAATGTGAATAACTAATTTTGGGCAATAAATCAACCAATCAATCATGTGTTAGCGCTAAAACAGACGTGGGAAAAATTCGCGTGAAAAAAAAAATTTATTTGAGAGGGAAATTTTCGCAGCTCTTTGCGAATCCGCAAGTAGTGGCAGAACACAATTTGCGTGAGCGAATTTGGAGCTGCTAACCTGAAGTCTGCACAAAGTGTGACAACATTGACAATATTTTTAGATTCCACAATCAGCTGTTTACAACAAAACAATGTGGATGCGGAAAAAATCGTTGAGTTCGTCAGCCAGAAGAAATACTTGAAGAATTTTTGTGTGTGTAATTGAATACAACTGCACCATTTAAGTATATTTTTATTGCCCTGCTAAAAGTAAAACAGCAATTACAATTTATTTTTGCGTTCCACATTCTGTTTTACACAATTTTGATGCAATCTAAGTTGTTTATGACATCCATAATAAAATAACTAGAATGCCAGGGCTATAGTCGGGCGTAACCGACTATAGAAAACTCTGTACCCAATCCAAAACTGAATATATATTTTTTGTTGCATTTATATTTTGTATTCATTATGTAAGGATATCTCAAGAAAAAAATTTATTTTTTAGCAAAACCCCATTTTCTGCTGATCGTTCCTATGGCAGTTATATGTTATAGTAAACCGATATTTATTATATTCGGGAATATGATTGGATATTACTTAAAATATTTAAATCCAACATTTGGAAACGATATCTTAATAAACAAAAAAGTTTTTCGCAGTAAATGTTGTTTTTCGGCCGATCGTTCCTATGACAGCTATATGATATAGTAAACCGATATATATAATATTGAGATATGTAATTGAACATTAGCTTAAACTGTTAAATCCAAAATTTGGTGAATATATCTTGAAAAACAAAAGGATTTTTATTACTAAATGTGGGTTTTCACCCGATCCTTCCT
Organism: Stegana nigrithorax; assembly: GCA_037044495.1. NCBI lineage: Eukaryota > Metazoa > Arthropoda > Insecta > Diptera > Drosophilidae > Stegana > Stegana nigrithorax. The sequence goes on along the minus strand of JBAMBQ010004457.1, from coordinate 411,279 downwards.
ATGGCAGCTATATGTTATAGGTCGAATATCGAAAAAAAATAAACTCGTTATGCCTATGGATTGGGAGAGTCTCCGTGGAAAATTTGGTGGTTGTAGGTCTTACCGTTTCCGAGATCCGTTTGTTCAAACAGACGGACAGAGAGACGGACAAACGGACATGGCTAGATCGATGCTGTTCAAGAATATATATACTTTATGGGGTCTGCCATGCCTTCTTCTGCCTGTTACATACATTTGCACAACTTTAATATACCCTTTACCATTTTTTGGTACAGGGTATAAACAATCAAAAAGTCACAAGTCGAATAATTTCGCAACATTTGTTTTAGCTTCGAAATCGCGGCGTAATCGCATGCGAAAAAATCGCACGTCTGTTTTAATCATTATATCCGCTACATTGAATACATCGGTTCTCGTCCTCATGTGGTATATTCATTCTTTTAGAATAAACTTGATTGTTGTTTCTTTTAAAGTCTTGACTTTTTTGACAGTGTCGGGTTCCTAGTCGTGAAGGATATTTCCTTGGTTGACTTGCCTCGTAGTCGGTTGCTGTTGCTGGTGTTCTTATGGTGGTTATTACTGTTACTTTTATTGTTTTGGTTGGTGTTATTATTGTTTCTTGTGGCATTGTATTTCTTGATTATTGTCAGCCACAACGATATTTTTGGATCAGTGTTTGTCCTGTGTATTTGTGGCATCTTTTGTTCAGTTACACTGCTTCCAAAATATAAGTTTTTGTTCTATCGTAGAAGATATAATAATATTTTTGATAACAATAATTTGGTTTATAACACCTCATCAACCTATGTGTTTTTCCCTGATCTTGTGTCTTGGACTAGAAATCATGATGTGGGAGAACATTTTCCCAAGCAAGGGTGTTGTTTGGTTTTAATGGTTGATTGGTTGCTGTTGTTAGGATGGCAAGCACGCGCCACCGCAGTTGCTGCACCAACAACAGCAGTACTATCATCAGCAGCAACAATTGCAAATGCAACGCCATCTTTTGAATATTATATGGAAAATGTAACACTATGATTTTTGCAGTAAACACGACAGAACGAATTATTCGGCATCTTTGTCTTGATTTGCGTTTAGATTAGGAATAAAGTTGCTATAGAGATGAAGGAATTACTAAGAAATAATAGATAATCGCTCCTAACAATTGTTTCCTAATAGCTTAACTTCGTTCTTTCCTCCTTCATAATACCCAGTGCAAAACCCATAATGGTCTTAATCTTTAAAAAAACCAGAGCATTGTATCATAATGAATACTTTGATGAGCAACGTAAAATCCTGCTACGTGGGTCCGGTCCAGCACGGTCCATGTGATTTATCGGAACTGGACCCAATTTTTGCGACGTGGCAACAGTAATCCTGTTGCAGCCAGCAGCATCAACAGCTGCAATCGCAGCAGCAAATCTCTCTTTCTACCAAAATCTCTCTCATTGTTGAGTTACTGCAGCCACAGCTGCTGTGTTAATTTAACATAGGCGGGGATAAAGAGATGATGGTTGGATAATAGAATTTAAGTGACAAAATTTGAGTTAGATTTGTATGTGTTAAGAGGTTTACATTCACTAAATATGTTAAACCTTTAAAAAAAATTATTGCACAATTTTTACCCATAAGAAAGATTAAATTGACTTCTTGTTTTTTTTTCTGAAATTTTCAATATTTTTTGAATATTATTAATATTTTATCATAAAATATGTTTCTAAGGTTTTTTTCTGCAACGATGTATTATTTTATCTGGTCACTCTAGTCCCATATGTCAGCCGTTGTTGTTGTTGCTTCTGGTTTTTTTTTCTTGCCAATTGTTAATTTTGATGTTCGCTTATATGGAACAACGACACGTTAGTAAATCGACAACAGTTGGACTTAGTGGACGTGCGGGTTTAATGTCTCTGCGCAGATGCAAGTTAATAATTTTGCGTAGCTTACATCTTCGGTGTTTGGCGTTTTATGTGCTTTTATTTGTTGTATGATCGTGTGATCGTATAAAAACAAAACGTAAAGAAACGGAAAGAAAAATAATAAATTAAACAGTGATTTTGTGTTTTAATTACTTTCGGAAATGTATGTATGTGAATAAAAATCGAATCAAAATTAAATAGCCACGAAAATTTAATCTGATATAATTTGCCTAATTAAGTATTATTTAACGCTTTGTGTAGCAAACGAAATCATAAAATAAAAGAAAATAAATACGTGCATGTTTCAAAATTAATAAATTAAGTAAATGAAAAATTGCGCTCAAAAATCAAAATTTTTCGCTATTGAAAGCGAAAAAAGGCAGCAAAATGTGTAGAATATTCTCCAGTGCCTGCAATACAAATAAAATAAAAAATTCGTAGTGAGCTTGCGCGCGTGTTCTTTGTTGTTGTGTGTTTGTTGTCTCCAAAAAGGAGACCCATAAAATAAAAGCAATAACAAAGAGATCAGTGCGCTCTTCTCTGTTGTTATTGTTATTGTTATTGCCATGCTGTTATCCACATGCTGATTTTGTACAATTTAAAACGCAAGTAAACGTTTGAAGTGCCTACCGGAATTGTCTCTCAAATAATTATTCAATTTTAGTTTTGGTTTACTCTGCTTATGGATTGGGAGATTGCAAAATTTGGTGGTTTTTGCTCTAAGCAATGTGTTGAGGATGATATGAGGATGGATTGTTGTGTTGAGGATAAAAAACTTCACCATCATATGAGGTTTATCCTCACCTTCATATGAGGTATTGAAGAATTCTTCACAAAAGTTCGCTGGCGCGAACTTTGTTGCATGCGCTGGCGCGGCGGCGGGAGTCGGAGTAACTATTTTCTACCTTAATTTGAAAGTTTCGTCAGTAATTTTTATCATTCGTATTCCTAACTGTCAACTAAATCAACTTTTGTGACATACAATACCCAATACTGCTTTACTTATTCAATTTACGTGGACACGAAATGCCGTTGTGAGAAGCATTATGCCGCAACATGGTTTGGCCAAAACGACTAACGGCAGCTTTTGAAGGGTTGCATTATGCCGAATTGGCTTTGGAAAGATGTTTATTCAGTTCGACGTTGTGTTGTTATTTATTTATTAGTTTGGTTCTGAAAACTCTTCAATTGTTTTGCTGCAAAAAGCTTTTGCTAGTCTGCATCTGAACTTGGTATATGCTTATCGAGATGTTTTTAAATTTGTTTTAAGTATAATTTCCGTGAGATTTCAGGTCTGTAGATTGTTATATTCGTTCTATTGCAGTTTTTTTAAGCGCTTTTCTTTATCTTTAGTGTCTGTCTAAAATGACTGTCGAAAATTTGGGCTTTCGCATATTTCTAAAATGTTTCATGTAAAGTGCCTTGAAAGTGTGATTATAGCATTGCATAGAATTTCCCCCAATCTGGGTATTTTGTGGAAATGGCTGCTTATTAAGTTGCGTCAGTTAGGCATCGCGTGGTTTATTTTTTGTAACATTTCTGCAGATTGTTTTGCTGGATTCACCATTATACTTGATTCCATAAATCGTTTGATGTTTTTGTTTGGTAGTTTATGTAAAGTAATAAATACTTAAAATTTTATATAAAACTAAATCTTTTGCATAAAAATGTAATGCTTCGTAATTACATTTTTCAATGATTTTTCCAGTTATATTACTACTTTCTGAAGAAGTTTATGGGACCTTAGTTGGATCAGTTTGTTAGTATAAACAGTTCAATGGTTGCCAAAAAGACTCCTTTATGGTCTGGGACACTTGCCAAGATGCGATAGGAAATGTTAAATAATGTAACTCACTTGAAATATTGATGAAACAAATAAAAAAAATCTCGAAAATTGTTGACTCGATTAATGCGCATCACATTGCTGGGGTGCTGGCTATATAATTTTCGCAACTAAGCAAAGTAAAAATGTGCAGTGCAGCAAATTAATACAGAGTAAATAAGTTTATATATGTGTGTATACATATGCATTCATGCAAAAGTATATATGTATATAAAAAGTGAATGGTTTCGTAAACTTAACTAAACAAAAAACTCAAACTCAAAAACAAAACCTGTAATTGAGTACGCACTTGAGAAAGCTGCGTAGTGAGTGATTAAGCGAGAGAACGAGTGAGACGGCAAGTGCGTAATCGTGAATTACCTGCCCGTCTGTCTGTCGGTAGCCTGAATGCTCCAATAGGCGCAGGCGCGTCAAGGAGGCCGTTAAGCGTTGTGTGCGTTGCTGACCCTGAGCCGCATTTTCCAAGAACAAAACTAAAATGTATTGCCGTAGATTGTAACTAAGCCAAAATGGTATTTTATTTATCCGCCGTTGACGTCACATATGCGATAGGCTTAAACGCTTCACCGGTTTGTGTTGTTCGTTTCATGCTAAACTTTATTTGTAGTATTTCTTGGTATTTAGAATATTAAAATTTTATTCTGAATTGTTTAAAAAAATTAATGATAATAAACAAAGCGACTAAGTGACATTATTTGGCAGTTAATGTGTATGAAGTGGCTAATTATCAAGAATTAGCTTTTGATAGACTTTAATCTTTTAATTTGATTAACTAAACGTAGAGTTAATTTATAATTAGAAATCATTTTAACCCTTATGTTAGTAACCTAGTACCTGGGTACCTGGAGTGCCCCAAATAGGTTTCAGATGTCATTCACAACTTTACGTTGTTATTATTTTTTTTTTTTCGTTACATTGTCACTTACTATTAATATTTCAAGAAAAAAATATTTTGGAAAAAATTTTTTTAATAAAATAAACAAAATTTTTAATATTCAGAATTGGGTACCCGGTTGCTAAAAGACGTCGGTAAAGTTGGTTACTAACATAAGGGTTAACACAAATGATTCAATTTCGGCCACTTGTGTACTAATCCGCTCTATAATTGAAATACTTTTCCCCGACTGTTTTGCTGTAAAAAAGAGGCATAATTAAATTAATTACTTTAATTTCTCGTAATCCATTGTCTTTTTTTTCATAGATAAAAAAATAAACCTGAACAAATGTGAAGCTTAGGGTTTCCCATATCTTATCAGTCAGACATTAAGTTGAGAGCAAGCCAAGTAAGAAAGTAAATATGCTGAAAAGACAAAGAGTAGAGCGCACTTACTCAAATATTTAAGAGTGTTTGATTGGTGATTATCTTTATCATTGTTGTAGGCAACCAGTTTTATAGGTAATATCATTCTCAAGAGGTCAGTCTACTCAATAATAAAGTAGTCTGTTGTTTTCATGGACGGTTTCCGTGCAAAATGTTAGGGCTTCTGCCTTTAAAATAGCAAAGAATTTTCTCTGTGAGATCTCTGATACTTCGGTAGAGAATGAGCAGCAGTCTTCCTATATGCGACTTGCTAATCTGGCTTATTTAAATTTATCTGTAAAGTCTGTTGAATCTGTTGAGTTATTGCACAAATTTTTAATTCCGCTTCACATAAAACTGAGGGTTTTCCATTAAGTTTCTGTTGCAAGTTTTTTATTACTCCGAATTTTAGTTTTGATTGCAGCCGTGTACATTCATCATATTCTAAACGCTTATCCACTTTATTTGCAATAAATGCTCTGACTGATTTGTATAACAAACGTAGTCGGAACCAATTTATTTGCTCTCAGCTGATAATATTTACTATGGCCAACGCCTCTTGGCAATGCCAACCGGTTTTATTAGCCGCAAAATTTTCGCAAAACATTGCTTCTTTTTTAAATATTTGTCTAAGCACTTAACGCCACTCTAAAAGGCAATATGCACGCGTGTAATTAATCAACATGCGAATTGATTTAGAGCGTGGAAAAATAAACGTACATTTCAGTTCGGCAACAAAATAATTCGGCATGCCCTAAGGTTTACCGAATATTTGAATTTTTGAGTGCTGTAATCCTATACTTTTCTGGTTTCGGCGTCATATATCCGATAATAAATCACTGTAATGATGAGTTTCAAACTTGCTGTTGCGACTTTTTAAAAGATTATCTAATTAGTCATTGCCGGCTTTTGGTATCGCCCACTCACTAACTCACTTTATGTAATGAGCTGTTAGGTTAGTTAAGTAGCGAAATCATTAGTGCTAACTGCGGAATAAATATTTAAATTGGTACATAAGTTTTTGTTAGCAAAAAATCGGTTCTAAGAATGAACCTATTATATTAGTAGTAGTTGTAGAATATAAGCTTTCGTTTATTAAGGACTGTACTTTGGAGGAAAATATTCACATTTTTAAGACAGCTTAAAAAAATGATCAAGATGCCTGGTTTTTTGTTGCTTAGTTTAATTTAAGAGTTTAGAAACTATTTCGGACCATAAACTTTTTCAACTTAATAAACGGGAACGCAAACGATCTTATGGATGACTTGGACATATGGTTTTGTTATCCATTTGAATCTTTAGTTTGCAGCGACAAAGAATGCCTGTTTCTTTACGAAATCCCTCAAATTTAGAAATAAGTTGTATACAGCTTATTTACTCCAGCTATTTTTATACCCTGTGTCAAAAAATAGTGAAGGATATATTAAAGTTGTGCAAATGTATGTAACAGGCAGAATGAGAAAGCCTTTTTTGTTTATAAAGATATCTTCACCAAATTTTGGACTTAATAATTTTAGTTCATATCCAATGATATAGCTGAGTATGACAAATATTCGTGTACTATAACATACTGCTGGCCAAGGAACGATCGGGCGAAAAATGACTTTTGCTTGGAAAATTGCTTTGTTTCTTGAGAATTAATATATAAATAAAAAAAAAAAAATTATTGAATTTTGGATTGGGTATAGGGTATAGCTCCTGTCTCTCTAATTTTCCTTTGAAACAAAGTACATTTAAAGTCACCTTGATCTATTATAATGAAATGCTTTTGAAAAGTCCTCAAGTGGCTGTCAACTATCTTAAATGTAACTAATGTCTGTTCATAATCTAATATCTGTGTCTGTCGTTTATATTTTTGGGTTGATTAAAAGAAATAAAATCAAAGCAGCGAACAATTGCTGTTGATTTTCCCTATTATACTTATAATATATTTTTTTTATCTAGACAGTTGAAACGAATCACACCTGTAGAAAATTTAATTGTTAAGCACTTTCCGATGAGTAATTATAGTTGTGTAAAAAAATTCTAATTAAAAAATATGAATAAGTGCCGGTATGTGGAATTGTTAATTTTACTTTGCCTTTTTCCCAAAGGAAGTATTTACATGGCATAGTTCCGCATTTTTTTTATTTTCTCTTGAAATAATTTACCTAAGTTGACCTTTAAACGACAACTTTTTCGCAAGATGTTTCCTACGTCATGCTTACATATGCAGCTTGCCAGCTATATTTTTTAGAATATCGTGTTCGTAATGAATCAGCATTGAAGTCTTATTTAAAAATCATATCACGCATTGCTTATAAATTATACAGACATGCCCAAAAGTATGCGCACGACTTTGTTATAACAACTTTATGATTATTAAGGCGTGGCTGCTATTAAATTTGATTGTTTACGGGTGAAACGCTCTGAGGTGTGCTGTGTTATTAGAAGGCATATGAAAAAGTGTTTTACAAGTTTTATAGTAGTTTTGAGTATGAATTGCAAATCGAAATTTTAGCATTTGCAATATAAACTTAAAGATTTGAAATCAAATGTCGAATAATATTCAACGCTTATATAAAATAAAATTTGGAAAGTAATTTTCCAAGTGTATTCTAATTAATTTATATTCGAAAATGTTTTTTTCCGTGTTTTGTTAGGCCAAATTATGAATTCGCACCCATTAATTTGTTTGAAAATAGATTGAAAACAGAATAATGTTAAATGGCTGCCATATTTATTAAAGCATATTTATTATTATTTGAACTTGTTTCTTTGTCGAGCGTCCCTGGTCTGTTGATGGTCTATGACGGGTGGTGGAGATAGAAGAATCCACCTTAATATGCTGTAACTGATTTATATTCTTGTTGAATTTCTTAAATTGTTTTTTTACTTGATATATCTAACAAAGATGATTTTTGTCTTGTTTCTTGAGTGAGTTGAGAATTTCGAAATTTTCAGAAGATATTCGTAACTATGAATCAAATAAATATAAATGACGATAGCAATAATTTAAAATAATTAATTATAATTTTCAACTTTAAAATTTTATTTCAGCCTTTTAGGGGTAAAGTTGATAGAAAAAAAAAATAATATGAAAAGCTAATCGTTCGAAGTTATTTTACAATGCGGATGGAGCTAATATCGGATCCGTTCAAGTTCAAAAAGTATCCAACAGATTCTGGTAAAAAAAATGTTTTTTAGTTATTTATTTTCATAAAAATTTTTTTTGTTTTAGGGTTTTTTTTTTGGTAAAGTTAAAAGGAATATAAAAATGTCCAGCTTTGAGATATGTGATTGATTTCAAATAATACTCACAAGCTCAAAAAATATAAAATTAATTGCTTCAAATACGCGTCAAATTAGTTTTGGCCATATGCATTTGTGATTTCCAAATTCCAAATATATTGTATATAATACTTTAATATAAACAAAAATTACTAAAATAGTTTTTTCTGTCATATTATGTTTTCTATTTAAAACTAGAAAGGCAGGGCTATAGTCGGGCGTCACCGACTATAGAAAACCCTGTACCCAATTCAAAACTGAATATATTTTTTTGTTTCTTCAATATTTTGTATTCATTATGTAAGGATATCTCAAGAAAAAAAAGTTTTTTTTTAATAAAAGCCATTTTTCGGCCGATTGTACCTATGGCAGCTATATGTTATAGTAATCCGATATTTATAATATTCGGAAAAATGACTGGATATTACTTAGAATCATCAAATCTAAAATTTTGTAATGATATCTTAATAAACAAAGAAATTTTTCTGAGTAAATGTTGTTTTTCGGCCGATCGTTCCTATTACAGCTATATGTTATAGTAAACCGTTACTTATCATATTTAGGAATACGATTTGATATTATTTGAAATCATTAACTCCAAAATTTGGTAACGATATCTCAATAAACAAAGAAGGTTTTCTCAGTAAATGTTGTTTTTCGGCCGATCGTTCCTATGACAGCTATATGATATAGTAAACCGATATATATAATATTGAGATATGTAATTGGACATTAGCTAAAACTGTTAAATAAAAAATTTGGTGAAGATATCTTTTGTTAAAATATATATACTTTATGGGGTCTGCCACGCCTCCTTCTGACCGTTACATACATTTGCACAACTTTAATATACCCTTTACCATTTTTTGGTACAGGGTATAATGATACATTGGCATTAAATTCGCATAGTAAGCTAATTTTGGCTGTTGAATTTTTTGTGTGGCATGCAAAATATTTTCGAGCATGCATATGATTTGCAGCACAGTGTGCTAGAATTATCAGATCGATTTCGTCATAATTGCTTAATCGACACTCGTATTATACATATTTACGAAAAATACACCAAAAGCAACAATTGCTGATTTCGTTTCGTTTTCATAATTTTTACTTCATTTTTTATCAGCATTAAAATTGTTTGACATTAAATTTTTTTTGATAATATTTGATAAGTCAAGCGACTATGCTGCTAAAAAAATAGCAGCGTCTACGCTCAACACTTATCAGCATGTTTTTTGTTGTTGCTGTGTTGTTTTTGCTTTGCTTAAAGCCATTTAATTCGTGTGGGTTGATTGTCTAGCACCTACTTTGATTGTTTTCATAAGTAAACAAACAGCAAAAGTGTGAAAGAAAAGCAAAAGTTGTCAACTTGCAAAAACCCGATCATAAAAATTTAAGCTCCACACAATTTGTGGCAGTTAGGCAATTTAGGCAAGGCTGACTGTTGGCAAGTACAAAAAAAAAAAAAAAAAACAAATACGGAGGAGAAAAAAGAGTAAATAAAACAGAAACTCGCATTTAGGCCATTTATTATATTAGTTTCGGTTTAAGTTTTGATTTTTTCCGACAGTGAGGTGTCAATAACCGTTGTCAATCATGGACGTCCATACTGTACTGTTCATATATCAATAACGAGCCAATGACCGTTGGCCGCCTTTTACGCGCTGGTATTTTTTTTTACTTGTATGTATACATAGGCATGCACAATGAAAAACATAAACAGAAAACTGGAAATTTTTACAAAGTACTTTGTTGGCAACACACTAAATTTGATCGTACAAAGCTCGATTATACTTATAATAAAATACTATATTACAGTTGGCACAATGATGTAGGCACCTTTTATTTTACGATATATATTTTGTGCTATACGATTCCATGTTGTTGTCAATTTTGTTGTGGTCGGCATAAAAAATTAGTGCCTTTGCGATCGACGGATAATATGCACGCAAAGTAAATATTATTGTATGATTCGTTATTTAACATGTTGGCGATCACACGCCTGGCTGAGCACAGCGTACAATAAATGCAATCGCATGGTAATGACTTGAAACGTGCACAGTGGTTTGATTGCTTATGAAAGTATGGCAAAAATAATAAAAAAAAATTTAAAAAAGGCATTTTAAATTCGCTTGGAAGTGCAGTAGGCTAACAAATCGTCTAATTATTATTATTATCATATAAATTTTTCCTGTAAGAAAATTTGCAAATAAATTTATCATATGCATTTTTTTATCGAAAATATTTGTCTGGTATATACTTTTTTTATTTTCATTAGGCAGTAACAATTTTTTCGGACCAACCATTATTTCTTGCTCACAACAATTTACTGCTCTCTTTGGTTCGATGAAGCATATAAAGCTATTATAAGAACTTTTTCATTTGTGGTTTTGTCAGCGCAATCGCTGAAATTTTTTTTATAGATATTATTGTTTTCTGAAACAGGCGACTATAATATGTGTGTTGCTTAGCGAGAATGTATCGTCAAATACTTTGTCGATTGCCGGATTTATCAAATAGGCAGATGAGTACGATTTCAAGTCACTGTGCCGCTATAATCATTTCGATTGTCTCCGCTTTGCTTCGTGGGAATTTAATTTGAGTTTTTATTTATCGTCATGCTAAATCATACGCAAACAGTTGGAATGGGTGACCGTGCGGGTAAAATAAATGCGGCAAGACTACAGAAGAGTAAAAGAGCGCGGAAATTTACAAGCAACTTCCGAGCAGAGTAAAATTTGCATTTGCAAATTCTGAAATGTAATTTCCGAATAGCCAAGCACTGTTTTGTATCTTAATTTTTGAATTTGCACAATGCAGTTGTGTCAAAAAAAACCAAAAAAGAAAATGTGAAACTCGTTTTGTGGCAGACGATCAATCGAAACAACAAAAAATTTGCTTATTTTTTTCGTTGCATATAATTCTTTTTATTAAATTGCTGACACAACAATTAAATTGTTTTGTCTCAGAAATTAAAAATAAAAACTGAAACCGAAAAAAAGTTTAAATCACGTGAACGTATGATTGGAAATCAACAAAAATTTATTTCGTTTTTATTATTTGCTGCAAATTTGCGGAAGTCTTATCGTTCATTTCGTTTTGTATTTTTTTAAATTTACTTTAGTGATATTTAAGTTTTGCTATAAATATTTAAATTGTGCAAATTTAAGCCGTGATTTTTATTATTATTTTTAAGCGTTGGCTGCCAGATCTGTGTTGCAGATATATTATTTAGGCCATAAAACTTTACAGCGCCCCTTGCTTTGATTTTACTTTGTTAGCTGAAGGTCTCAGGCCATTAAATGTCAAAGCGATCAATTGGCATTTGTGTTTCATTGAGTCACAGTTAAATCGTTTAGGAAACCTTTAGTTATGCTATGCTCGGCATTAATTTATGCTGAATCTTTAGTCTGTAAACAGGAAGCCTATTTGCAATTTTAATTATAGGCTAGTTCGGCTTTACGTTGGAATTTTTCTTAATTGCGTCTGATTTCTGATTTATGTTTTTATGCTGCAGGGAGTCGGTTTGAAGCGGTTAACTTGAAGTCACGGCTTAAGTGCAAAGGTCTCGAATTAACTTCTTTTGTATTGTTCAAATCGGAATGAGGTTCGGTGACTCATGCAGTTTAATGCGTTGTTTAAAAGTAATTTATTTTATATCGCAGACTGGTTTGTGATATTAAAAATTAAAATGCTTACTGCAAGATATTTTAACTGCTTAAAGTAACTCCGCTTAATCGTAAGCGACCGCAGCAGCAACCGGCAAGCAAGGCCAGTTTTATGAATTAAGTTAAATCGGAAAAAATTTCAACTGGTTGCGGGGGACTATTTTGCATTTTAAGCTAGCAAGACAACATTTCACTAAAGAGACACTAAAACTTGAGATAAATCTTTTCTGAACAAACAAATATCTTATCCTGTCATTTATACGATAACGACGTGTTTAATAATTTTTTTACGTATTTATCGAAACTCTCATATTCAACTTAATGATGTGCACATTTCTATCTCCCATCGGCTATCAGAACTGTTCTCTACTGCCATATTTTTTTTAGCGATGCTGCTACATATCATATATTATAATATTTTATTATTATATGGTATACACAAATATTTTTTCAATGATCTCTTATACAAGTTATCCTACCAAATAAATTATACTAAAAATATAATAACAAAAACTCCCATAACCGGAACCCGATCGCGATGTTTTTGTCCGATTATGGGAACTATGGAAAGCTTGCGAAATTTGTCCGGTTATGAGATTTGTCCGTTTTAGAGTCCCTAAAAGTCCAGCTGCGAGATTTTGCTGTAGTTTATACTAAATGGTTCATCAAGCTAAATAAGCTTTGTCTTATGTCTGGCAAAAAAAAATAATTATAAATAATATACTTTAACAATTTTATCAATTTTCTTATGAAAAACACTTGGGGAGTTGTAGTTTACATGGAAGTACCATTAAAGGGCGTTAAGATGATCAATCACGGCTAAATAAATTGATAGTTAATTTTTTGGAGGCTACACCAATACAACTATATATATAATGATTAAATTGAATATAGCACGATAAAAGTTTCCTTTTTTATTAAACTGAAAATCATTAAAAAACAATTCATTAAGTCATTTGCGCACAAACTTGAATCAACTTTATTCCCCATAAAAGCATTGCAGTGCATTTGAAAACACCTAAGGTTGATGTGAGCAGCTAAATAATTTGTTTTTGCTTTTCGTTTTATAATTAAAATGAATCTGTCATTAGTCAAGATAGATCTATACGAGTGTAGACAAATGCTAGCAAAATTTTTAAATTAAAATTGACGGTTTTGTAGCGCACATTTGTATTGTGAAAGATCTTTGGGTCGAGGCTAAAGAAAGTTTTTTATTTTTATTAATTATTTTTTTTTAAGTATAATTATTATTTGTAAAAAAAAAATATAAAAAAATAAATACGTAATCTTCTTTTTGTTTTTACGATTTCATTTATTATATAAAGCTTCTATTCATTATTTGTTTGATTGCAATTCAAAAACTTGACTACTTAGTATATATGCTTCCTCAACTATTTACCAATGCAAAACGTAATTTTCCCTTTAGGCTTTTGTAATATTAGCAGAAGTAATTCTCTATCCTGAGAAATTCCCTCCATATTCAAAAGCAGTGGTTTGTAGTTGACGTTAAGTAGTCATGGATGGCTCCTTATGCTCCACATATAGAGAGTGGTTTTCTACATCTTAAGTAAGGGCAAGGATAGTATAATAAAATAATCTAGAAGATGCCGAACTTTTTGTTGATTTTAGTTTGAGCAAAGTATAACTAAGATAAGCCAGTGTAGAGATTCATAACTTTTCGCCTTATGTAAATCTGGTTAGCTTGGTAAAAAGGGGTATAAGCAGCTATTCTGAGTAAAAAGAATTATAAGACTAGTTTGTTAGAATCTTAATTAGCTTGTTAGGAGGGTATGTATGAGTGTATAGTGAATTGTGCTAAAGTGCTGAAATATGCAAGTTCATTAATAGAGGGTAATCCCCTTTCAATGATTACTTAAAATTAGCTATTAACAAACAATAATGAACCGGAGTTGGGAAGTCCGACTAACTGTTAACAAAAAAGTAATTTAAAAATATGTGAACGCAGAACCTTAGACTACAAAGTAAGCGGAATTAGTTGTTTTATACAGTAATAACAAAAAATGTAATAAAAATAATAAAAAAGCATTAAAAAAATGTTTGTAAAAGCCAGCAGTAAAAACTGGTTACACAGCCAACGGCGCATTGGCTAGTCTGTCTTGTGTGGTCAGCGCCTGCTCACTGTGCTGCAGTGGAGTGTTTCGTGCAAATCGCATTAGAGAAACAGCTTGCATGTGCTTAGCATTTTAAATGCAATTTGCAATTGCTCTCAAATTTGTTTTTAATTTTGTTTTATACAAAATTTTGTTTTATATTTGTGTGCTTGGTTTTGTGCATAAAAAACATCAACGACATAATTTTTTTTTTAAATTGATAATTGAACGCGCATTGTTGTAAAATATTTTTCGTGTAAAAAGCCGCGTATACCCTAATTGTATGCCAATTTATTAAAATTTTTTTTTAAACAATCTTTTGCTTTTGTTGCAGCTATTTTGCCAATTATTAGTTCCAAGATTTGCGCGTTTCTGGCATCGAAAACATTTGTTCGGCGTTGATTAAAATTTTTATTTTTTGCTCTATTGCTAAAAATTAAAAAGCACTTTATATTATGGCAAAATAAAATCACATATCAGTTGCATAATTTCTGTGGCGCTTATTTTTCTCAAGTTATTATACCCTGTATAAAAAAATGGTCACTGCGCCAATGTATGTAACAGTCAGAAGGGGGCGGGGCAGACCCCATAACTGATATATATTCTTGATCAGCATCGACAGACGAGTCGATCTAGCCATGTCCGTCTATCTGTCTGTCTGTCCGTATAAACAAAAGGATCTCGGAAACCACCAAATTTGGCACGAAGTCTCTCCTAGGCATAACGAGTTCACTTTGTTTTATCGATATTCGATCTATAACATACAGCTGCCATAGGAACGATCGGCCGAAAAACCACATTTTCAAAATTTTTTATACCCTGTACCAAAAAATGGTAAAGGGTATATTAAAGTTGTGCAAATGTATGTAACGGCAAGAAGGAGGCGTCGCAGACCCCATAAAGTATATATATTCTTGATCAGCATCGAAAGGCGAGTCGATATAGCCATGTCCGTCTGTCCGTCTGTCTGTATGAACAAACAGATCTCAGAAACGGTAAGACCTACAACCACCAAATTTTGCACGAAGACTCCCCCAATCCATAGGCATAACAAGTTTATTTTTTTTTTCGATATTCGACCTATAACATATAGCTGCCATAGGAACGATCGGGTGAAAACCCACATTTAGTAATAAAAATCCTTTTGTTTTTCAATATATATTCACCAAATTTTGGATTTAACAGTTTAAGCTAATGTTCAATTACATATCTCAATATTATATATATCGGTTTACTATATCATATAGCTGTCATAGGAACGATCGGCCGAAAAACAACATTTACTGAGAAAAACTTTTTTGTTTACTAAGATATCGTTACCAAATTTTAGATTTGATAATTTTAAGTAATATTCAATCACATTTCTGAATATGATAAATATCGCTTTACTATAACATATAGCTGCCATAGGAACGATCGGCCGAAAAAGAACATTTACTGTGAAAAACTTTTTTGTTTATTAAGATATCGTTACCAAATTTTGGAATTGATAATTTTAGGCAATATCCAATCATACTCATGAATATGATAAATATCGGTTTACTATAACATATAGCTGCCATAGGAACGATCGGCCGAAAAACAACATTTACTGTGAAAAACTTTTTTGTTCATAAATATATCGTTACCAAATATTAGATTTCATGATTTTAAGTAATATCCAATCATATTCTTGAATATTATAAATATCGGTTTACTATAGCATATAGCTGCCATAGGAACAATCGGTCGAAAAATGGCTTTTAGTAAAAAGAACAAAAAATTTTATTTTTCTTGAAACATCCTTACATAATGAATACAAAATAATTAAGCAACAAAAAAATATATTCAGCTTTGGATTGGGTACAGGGTTTTCTATAGTCGGTTACGCCCGACTATAGCCCTGCCTTTCTAGTTTTTTTAAGATATTGTCACCAAACTTTGGATTTAATAGTTCTATGTGACTTCCAATCACATATCTCAATATTTTGTATATCGGTTCACTATGTCATATAATTGCCATATATTTATAATATTTTTTGTTAATATGGATTTAATTTAAAAATTAATTTTAAAAATCGTTATGCAAATGTGTTACACGCCAATTGTATATACATATATGGTATTTTGTTTTATTTTTTAGTTTTGCAACAGACTGAAAAATATTTAAAAATAAAACTTAGTAATTTATGCGCATTTTTTTGTATTTTACCTGCATGCTATTATTGTATATAGTATAATTTTTCTGTTAATTATTTCCGACAATTTATATGCGGTAGACATGCATCGATTGCTAATGAAGCGTTGTTTTTTATTTATTTTTTTTCTAGCTTAAGGTAATTACCATTATTTTTTTATCGAAAAGATGAAGTTTCTACTTTTTGAGGTAGCGAAGCTAAGAAGGGAAAATATAAAATACAATTGAGATCGAAAATAAGCTTTTAAGCGGTTCTGCTAATGAGGCACTGCATAAATAGCAATTGCAGGTGTTTCTTTGTCTCCTGAAGCACGAAACAGCTAAAAGAAAGAGCGTTGACTGCTTTGCTACACTGTGCAGCTTGAAGACAGTTGACGTCTCTTCTAGGTAAAAACAGTAATTCAAGGTCAACACAAAGCAAGAGATCCTTTCTAGTCAACACACAAGGGATAAGTCACAGAGAGATTAGCATACTTCGCACAATATGGCTGTTCTATATAGAAATGAAATTATTAATATATACATAATTATAATTATGTAGGTTAGCAGCACGCACCTATGTTTAAACTGCTTCAGCGAACTTTTTGCTTAAAGAACGAAGCTGTTTTGGTGATGTCGGTTGGCATCTGCCAGATGTAATACAGTGTTTTCATTACGGACCTTATTTTTTTTTTTTAAATGTTTAGTTTGGGAATTACCATATGACTCACAAGTTTGTTACGGATTAACGTTTCGCTAAGTAGTTTTGACAGCAACATTATGCTCACTCAAAAGTGTGGGCGGACAACCAAAAAATGTTTGGCGCTGTCCCTAGCTGATACGGCCTGGTTAACAGCAGTAAGGATAGTCTGCTAGTTCAAATGAGTAAAGATCCGCACAAGAATTATTTGAAGATGCCAATGTATTATCGTTTGCATAGCATTTAGCTGTCTGACGTCTCTGTGATTCCTTTACAATCATTTTGAAATGCTGCCATATGTGATACAATTCAAATGACTCAGTGTATGACAAAGAGTATATTAATGTTAAGCATTGCTGTTTAATATGCGCTACGTTGCGTTAGTCATGAAGTTTTTAAATAACTTCTTATAAAAGGTATATAAAGCTATTATCTGAAGTGTAGTACAGATTAAAGTTTAAATAGTATGTACTCGTATCTAAGTAGCTGTTAAATGATTAGCGCGTAGATATCCAATAACGAAATGGATAACCTTCTCTGTTTTTTTTTTTTTAATTTTGGTGTTTTTCGTGCTCTCACCTAACAGATTCTTGAATTTTTAACCCGAGGAGAAGAGTCTGTGTCCAGTCTCAAATTGTTTGGGTTAAGATTATGAGCTTAGTATGAACCATTGTTCCACTGGCTAGTCCGGAGTACGTTTGTGCAAACGCCTTACCATTACAAACTCTTCCATGTTATTGAATCGTTTCCATTTTGCCTTGGAGTCTTAGATATATAGGCACAATATAGCAATATTCTTTATCTATAAACGTTTAAAATCCCCAGAACAAAGTCATTAAAAACTAATTAACTTATCGGTTACCTGCTGACGCTTTGTCGACTTTGCAGCGCAGTCAACTAGATAATAATTTAAAAAAAAAAAAAGATAATTATAAAACACAACATGACGTGGCAATAAATGCACACTTTTAAACGTTTCCTCAAATGACATTCAATAGCGGTTTCTACACTAAAGTGTAATATTAAACAAAATAACCAACATATTTTATAAATTTTGTTTTAGAAATGCGTTTGATAAGCAAATAACGGCTGCCTGAAAGTATGCTACGTTTTAAGCCAGCACAGACTGTTAAGTAATCATAAATAGTTAACATTTCCAATAAACAACAAATCATCCGTCATTCACATAACTTCGCACTGGTAATGCTTTTTAAATAAAGAAGTTATTATGTACGCATAATATGCCTGGTTTCTTTTTTTAAAAGCTATAAAAAAATAGATATTCTAATGCCTCTGTAGTGTTTTACGGTGGCAAAGACAGCTCAAATCCTTTTCCTATTAGTCTTTTTATGAAAACTTCCCACAGTGTGCAAGCAACATGCATAGTAACATACTGCAAACAAATTGTTAAGCTAACGGAGTTTTTTTTAAATTTTGCAATTCGTTTGCAACTTTACACACATACTGTCTGTGTGTACACGCCCATTTTGTACGGTAGTCACATATACATGCGCAAAATTGCAAAAGAATTATTTGCGACGCGGATTGCCACAATTTTGATTATCTCACAACAAAAATGGTTATCAATTTAAGAGCGTAGGCTGAGAAGGAGAGCATGTGTCAAGAGCGCAAGCTTGCAAGTGGCCGTTTAAGTGGCGAGCTTTTGCAGCTGTGCTCTTTTTAGCAGCTGCGCGCATGTGAGCGCCACAAAGCATTGACGATCGTTAAAGCTCTTTGCGGCAAATAACAGGCGGATTACCTATTTTCTGAGCCAATTTAATGAAAGTTACAAGCAATACGAAAAAATTGCTAGCAATATTTACAACAACAAGAACAACAAATGTACAAGCAAGCCACGAAGCATCAACTGCGTTATCGCGTTTAACACATCGTGTGCTGGCCGCGCACACGCCCGCCACAATGACGTATGAATTTTTATCCACTTGTTGAAGTCGGTGCTCACTCGTGCGCTCTTCGTGCGCGCATTTTTTTTTTCGTACGCCTTTTTGTTTTTAATGTGTAGTTGTTAACAGCGGCAGCAGTTAGTGAGCACGTTAGCACAGCACTTCAGTTGCCGATAAAACGTCAAGTTGACTGCCTGCGCGCTGGACTGCAACAGCGTTAAATCTCATTTTTTTTCAATCGTCAACATTTTTAGCGATATTACCAATAATAACAACAAAAACGTCAACAACGTGTGGCGCATATTTGCTGTTTTTCTGTTTTTTTTTTGCGCAGCCGTGGAGCTCATGCAGCTAAACAGCAGAAAAAGAAGCAACATATATAAACAGTAAATAAAAGCAAAGCCTGCATAGCAGTTAAATTTTTTTCGTGTGGATTTTTGCTTTGCTCAACTACTCAACAAACGTTTTCTGGCGTGCACAGACGCTCGTGCGCTCTTTCACCCACAAACGCAATAATCGGCCACACAACAACAACAGCAACAACATCGTTCGACTACAGCTTTACATAATAACTCGAGAACAAACTTCAGTATGTGTCGCTGCTGTCAGAAGTGAGTTGGAAACATTTTTTCTTGTCTTGTATTTTTTTATTTTTGTAATGTTTTGTTTTTATTTATTTTCGATTTTATTTTATTTTTTTTTATTATTTTACGTTGTTAACATTTTGCGACGCGCAAATTATTTTTGTTGTTGACTTTAAAACATAATGTACATACGTAATTTATGCAATTAACAAATTTTGCCACAGCTGCTGGGAAGATTTCTATTGGAATTGCTTTGAGGAGCGTTTCTGCTACGATGAATCGATTGGTGAGTTGCTTTATTATTTTGTTAGCATTTTTATGACTGATTTTTTATTTCCAAAATTTTGTTTTTTATAATTTTTTATTTGTTTTAGAAAAAGTATGTTTTATTGCATTTAAGTTGTTTGCCTTTCAAACTTAAAAAAAAAAAGCAATAAAAATAATTAATTATGTTAAACTGCTTTGCAGTATGTGTCAGCCTAACCTGGGGTTCAAGTGCAGCTAACGCATTTTAATTTGCTTTTGTTTTTTTTGCTGCTTGCTTAGCCTTCAGTGTTTTTATATTTTTTTTTTTGCTATTATTAAACATAAACAATGCGTGCTTGGACTTGACAATAAAAAACTATTTGCCGCAAACTTCATAACAGCAAATAGAGTGGCGACTATTGAAGTTTTAAAAGTAGAAGAAACAGGGCTCAACTTGCTCTTGACGTTGCCATAGTTTTTAGGCCAATATCACGTTGTCTGTATAGAAGAATATAGTCACCATAAAATTGCAGATGTATTAACGATTTCTCATTGTTTCGAGCTATAATTGAGGTGAAAACTATAATTTTCTTGGTAATATTTCCATTAGGAACTAAGTTATTCTGTTATGGAAACCGGTTAAGCTTGGAATTCTAGACAATTTAATATTAGTTCAAAACAAAAGTGATAACTGTTGTGCATGAAGAACTAAGAAGCAGCGGCACCTAAGGGAAATATTTGGTCTGCTAGACCGTGTTTAGGGTCAAAAACACGGTCCACTCTTGGTTTCAAATTCACAAAATCAAAAAGCTGAAGTGGCACAACCCTCCAAATAGAGAAGACACAACTCTTGCGAAAACAAATTCAAAATAAAAATTAATTCAATCTTTATCAGGGAGCCCGCTATTGCTTAGACTGTGAACAGAGACTTAATTCGCGATGTATAAATGACATCGAATAAATTTTGCGTTGCTAAACTGAAGCATGTAAATAACTAGAAATAGTTAAAGCAAAATGCTCTTTTTTTGCACTCCAAATGACTCAGCCACTGCTGCTCTTTGGAAATGGTTGAAAACATCTCGAAGTTTCGTTTTTGTCAAGCGACCTTTACGAGCCAGCTCCAGGCTCGTTACTACGTATTAAAAGGCTGGATAATCATGATGGTGAAGCAGAGCATTGAACACGTGCGCCGGTACCTTGTAGCAATTACAAAGCGCTTTCTGTTGTGCGCTCAGCTATCACATACATCACAACTCGGCGTAAATCTCATTTAAAAAAAGCCGGTTTTGCGACGGCGCAATAAAAGATGCAAATAAAAGTTTAATCATTATAAAAAATCCAGCAGCTTGTATAAGGCAAATTTAAATCAAGCATTAATTGTTGCTGTTCGTGCTTAATCAGTTATTAGGTTGTGTGACAGCGCAAACTATTTCATTTAGAATTAGTCTTCAAATTCGTAATCGGTATGTTGCCCATAAATGTTCGGAGTTCCTAAATTAATTTGAGCTACTTGGCGAATATACCTGAAGTGGAATTTATTTAACAATAAGTAAATATATGACTTTATATAATACAATAAGAAACCAGAGGCTATGGCTGTCTAAAGAAAACAGTTCAATAAAAGGATTAAAATAAATATGCAAATAATAAATAATACATTAAAAAATATAAAAATTATATTACTGCATACATAATATATTTTAAAACAAGGCATAAAAATAAAAACCAGTTATAAAAGAATAAGCAATAATCTACATATAAACGTTTTTAATAAAATATTATAAAAATATACAGTGATAAAAATAATGAAAACAGTGACTTAAGCACCTTTAATGTGACTTATAAGAAATGAACATTAGTAAAAAAAAACAATCAGACTAAAAAACAAATTAGTAAATCGCAAGTGACTAATTGTAGCAAACTGAATAGTAACAAGCGATAATCAATTCAAATGTTTATCTGGCTCATAAATGCAGCTAAAAATATTTAATTTTCGTGCCTAATTTGCAATTAGCTTTTTTTATTGCATCGCTATAAAAGTTTTTATGCATATCCATTTTGCTGTTTTATGTTTTGTTTTGAAATTAAATTAAACTGAAGTGTTTATTTCGCTTGTCTTTTAAATAATTGTTTGTTGCTAAAAAAAAGTATATATATGCATATAAAAATAAATCGATTTACAACCTTTCATTTCAAAGCCCCAACTAAAAAAGTGTCTATAGCATTTATGTACAATTAAATGTATCTTTTATAATGCAATGAACTGTCTACTGACCTTTTTAAATACATAAATCTCTTATTCAGCTGTTTATTTCTGGAAATAAGCGATTTGCGGTTTTTTGGTCTTAGCCTGGTTTGCGGTTCAGAATTGTATGTCATAGTTGACTTATACAGAATATAGCTCACACACCTTTCCAGAAATAGAATGAAATATATGATCATTTCAATAGAAAGATAGCATACTTTTGTAGATGAGTTGATTAAGGACTACATCAGAGGCTAAAGATTAAGGTTTCTTATAGTAGTTGGAAAGGCAACCTTCAAACACAAGACATTTTCAAAAAAATATCTTTAAACAAAAATGCAACCATCATATTAATCTCTGATTTTTTATGTTCTAGCCAATTACAATCCGGAGGATGACGAAGACTATCTGGCTTCGCAGAAAAATGGCGTCAGCATTATTGGACGCATACAGCCGACCACAACAGACAATAACAATTTGCTGACAGTGCCACAGCCAATCTGTGATCAGCCAATGGGTCGCGGCAACTCTGGCCTGGGACTAATGAGGTAATAATTGCGTCAGTAAATAAGCATTATAGAACGTTTATACGAATGATTCTTGCATATTTAGCCAAATAATTTGTCAGTGCTTGTGCATATTTACACAAGCACTTTGCACATAGTCACACGCAATGGATTATCTTTGTTTAATAATATTTCATTGTGATTTGCGTCGTACAATCGCATATTTTTAGCGCAAAAATACACGAGGAGGACTATAGACGCGAGACGCAGACGAACGTGCCCATGTTGGGTCCGGAGATAATTGCCGTGTTTGCGAATTCGCAAATCTTCAAGGATCATCAGCCGACCAAGCTGAATCGCATCAACACAAAGACCTATCTCACCGGTGTGCATTCACCGAACAAGGATATGCCGACGACGCCGCGGCTCAGCGAACAGGATCGTTTGCTGCGTCGCCTCGAAGGAGGTAATGAGAGCTCATTCGGTGGTCGGACGAGCGGTAAAAGTACGCGTAGTAGTAGCATCATCTCGAGTGGCATACCTAAGGTTAAGTTCTTTCTGTCCGATTGAGGTGCATCGGACTGCGAAGTGCCAAAGTCCAGTTAGGGTAGCTAAAGTTAGATACTGTGTATTGCAAGAAACTCAAATGGCATTTTTATTATTATTATTTTTATACATTTTTGAATTATTTTCTTTTACTGTTTTTTGTTTTTGTTTCTATTTCTATTCTTTTCTTAACAGTATTTGTGCCAAAGATAATTTTGTGTGGTTTGCTTTTTCAAATAATTTTAATTTATTACACACAAAAAAACATGATTCTTTTTTTCTTCTTTTTTTTAATGAATTAGTCTTTAAGTGGTTTTGCTGATAAACTTTTGTACGCACGTCACAAAAAGAGTCAACGAAACGAAAGCGAAAGAAAAAAAATATGGTATTGAAAAACTTAAAATTAGTTAACTTAATCTAAAGACTTTAATTTTGTATGTTTCTGTTTAGCTTTAATGGTATTTATGTCTGTAGTTTGTAGTTCTTTAGACCTTGTAACAAATATTTTATTTTTAGACTAATGTTAAAACAACAAAGAAATCTACAACAAAAACATTCTTATATCACTGTAATACTTAAGGCTCCTAACTGGCATTAGGGCTGTCAACGCAAAAAAATATCGTACGTGGAGCAATAAGGTCAAATATGGAAAATGGTTTAAAAACAACTTTTAAGTTCGAAATCGAACTTCCATTTTGTCAAGAGATTAAATGAGAGATTGATCTCCACACTTTTTACCTGGCAGCTTCAATTCTTGTTTTATGACACTAGCTTCGTTTGGGCAATTGTATATTATAGGAGTTCCCTTTTTTCTCGATTGACTAACTTATTTCAAAATATGATCATTACGGTAATTCCTTCTTGGACTTATTTCTCAACGAATTTGCCTAACATAGTTTCACTTCACATTATAGAGCTGTTCAATAAGATCAGCGGTGAAATTGTGCCTAATCAGTTTTCAAGGTTGCGTCTTATGTTCCGCTAATGATAATAATAATTTTGACAATCTCAAATTAATGCTCTACCGGAGCCTTGTTTCCTGTTTGGAAATATCTCATTTTAATTTGTAAGAAATTTCCTGGTTTATTCAGTACTTATGCCAATAGACTTAATAATCTGTGGTCCACTACCGTCGCTGCCCAGAGCAAGTTAATTTCCTTGACTTCCAGAAATCTGTACTATTAATCTTAGTTGTGTGTTTTGTTTTTTTTGTTGACTGCATATAATTCATTCAAAGAATTGCTGTTTTTAATCGCTTTCTTCTAAACTTTTGCAAATAGTTCTGGGAATTCGTACTTAGTGGTTGGACCAGAACTGTGCTTACGCTGTACTTCTCGTGGAACTCATGCTAATTGCAGTCTACGTTTCTCACGTGTAAATAAGTTAATTCAAGTGTATCTTGTAGTGATTAAGGTGTAAAATTCACATTTGCGAACAGCTTGAGTAATTGCTTGCTGATCTATTTAACGCTTACCGCATGCAAATGTTAGCCCTAATCTTTGGACATGTATTAGTTGATACTTGCATCAAAAATTCCCTGAAACAGGCAAACGGCATGCGGCAGTTATGTAATACTGAGATGCACTTAGATGACGTCACGTTCGTCATATAATAATTATATTAATATTATTTTTTGCAATTAGTAAATGAAATTTCGAGGTTGATTTTAAAGCAAAGCGATGCGTTGCGCGCTAAAGTTGTGAAAGCAGAACAGAAAGAAAGTAAAATAATATTGAAAATTATACAATAAATAAACGACAGCGGCAGCATGTGGATGTGATGTGGAAGTGGAAGTGGAAGTTGCGGGTGGGGTTGGGGTGTGGAGGGCAGGTGTTAATAATTTATCATAATTTACGCGCTTTATAAGCAAATTAAGCGATAAACCTGATAATAATAACAACAGAGATTAAGCAAACCGCTCACCTGTGTAAATCGAAGCGAATTTAATGCACTTTCATTATCGCCGCCTTTTTGTCTTTTCAATTATTTGTTTTTGTTTCGGCTTCGCGTTGTCTGTTGACTTTTAGCAGGAAGTGTATGGGTGTGCGCAAGTGTGTGCAAGCGATAAACTTATTATTATATTTTTTGTTTTTTTATTTTTTTTTTTTGTTTTTTGTTTTTGCTCATTATTTGTATAAAAGCGAATGTGTGCAGATATTTCTGCTTTCGCTGCTACAATGACAACGCAGCGTATACGTAATGTGAATTTAATGACTCTCGTGCAAACACGAATACAGCAGCCAGGTTAACATAAATATCGCAGGCACTGTTGTGTGTGTGTGAGCGTGTGTGTGTGTGTTGACTCTGACAAAGGAGTGCGGCTGCTGTTGGCTGTGTGTGTGTCGGCTGGGTGATGTGTCAGCGACATCGCTGCACTCTATGGCTCAGTTGAAATAATATTTATACTGCAAATATTTTAGTGCTTTGCAGTTTCGCAGCTCATTTATCGTAACTTCTAGCTTAGTACATGACTTGCTATATCAAATCAGCAAAATAATTTTAGGCTGAAGTATCTGTCGACTCACATGTCCATGTGTGCATTAACTGACTGGCTAATTAGCCACAAGCGGATCTAAGGTAGCTTCCGTAACGCATAATTTCTAAAGAACTTTTAAGAACGAACGGCAAAATTCGCAAAAATAATGTTCTGGCTGAACTTTTTCAGAGATAAGATAAGGTAATAATGTGTTTATCCTAGTAAAGGATGATATCCTCCAAAAACGTTTACAAACGACAAAGTTTTCTTTGTGATCTGTATATGTCAGCTTACTTAATATTACTTCTACCTGAATTTATCATTGCAAACTCTTATTAAGAATACAAGAATTTCTTAAAGATTAAATGTTATAAGATCCAATAAATTATATCAAATAGCATTACAATTACTTTCGTTTCAAGCTTCAGCTATTCATTTGCTCTGTCTTCAGCTCCATTTTGGTAACTCTATATTTCACTACATGACTCATTTTGTTAGTCTTATAAGTCCCTCTATCTTTTAAACCGTCTTCAAACATCTTCATTGTCTGCAATAAACTCGTTATATTGTTTTTCAGTATTTTCAGTATCTATGCCTATCAGTCACTTTATATGTATGTAAAACATACTACAAATATTATGGACTTGGCTTAATTGAAGGTTGCAGAAGGCAAATCAGCGCCATAAACTGCAGCTGCTCTTCAAGTTGCTTTCTGTACCCGTTAAATATAAACCTGAAGTATAAAAACAAATTAAACCAGAATGTGCTGATAACAAAAGGTTTCACTTTAGAATTCCAGCCACATGTGAAATGCCACTTCATAATTTCATTGTTAATTGTTAATGCCTTTTATCGGCAAATAAAGAATATATATATTTATATATTTGATTGCAAAAATAAAACGTTTCACACAAATTTATCAGCGCAATAAATTTTCTCTTGTTTTGCTTTATCGTTTTCCGTGCGCTCTTCATTTCATTTGTTTATATTTGTATTAATCAGCACTTTTAAAACTATTAAATTTTAATCTGTAAACACTTTTACGCTGCTCATTTTTAATTAAACTTGAAAATTGAAAACAGTGATTCCCACATGTGTAAGTCTTCGCCGTTCATGCATGAAACAAAAGGAAAACAAAACAAAACCTTTTCACATTTGTTCTCTGCTTATTTATTTTTAAATGATTAATCACGTTTTGTGAAGGCAAATGAATGACACTCCTCAAATAGAAACAGTAAAAAAAAAAAGAAATAATAACAATAATAAGAAAAAAAAAAAAAATAACAATTACAAATAAAATTCAAAAACAAGTACACATAATTAAGATTAGATACTTTGGTTACATAAAAACTTTTATACGTGGTGCGCAAGTTAAGTGGTGCCGTACAGGGAGGTCCTACAGGCTTTTTCGTCAGTTGTCCCACTACAATATGTAGGCAGCCTCTTTTTGGATATGTCACATAGATAACAACCATACATGCATAGGAACCTCTCGAGTCTTTGCTTATGCGATGGTCAAGAGCTTTACTGCTAAAGAATGTGACAGTAGCCCCTGCCTATGGTGCAAAAGGGAGGCGTGGCTCAGATATATAAGTTTTACCCTATGTAGAGTGTTTTCAACTTCAACACTCCAATTCAGACTCAGATTACTTATCACTTTCAGAGTAATCCGTTTTTTTACGCTATAACTTATTACGATCATATCTCATTACTCGAACCTAGTGTCTCTTTTGTGATCATTGCCTTGTACGGTCATTACATTGTCTGTACGTCTGTAATTCCAAACTTTGCTGCTGGGAGACGATAAGGCCTTTGAGAAATGTATACCTACATCGAGCACTGGCTGACGTTTTATCCATGCCTTGGTAGCTTCTTTATTAGCCTCGAAGATATATCAGCGTTTTTGATCAGTAAATTCTTATCGGCATGCCCAGCGACTGTCAGCTATTCTACTTAAACTTACTACCAACCTGCCAATAATTTGATTTGTAATCAACGCTGCATACCGCAATAAAAGCAACACATGAACGCAAGATCTCACGAAAGTGGGTTGTACCTAGATAAGATACTCCAATGTCCACTTCATAACCCCGAAACAAGTCTTTTCCGAAAGACCTGACAATACGTTGACTAGCTTTTGAAAAGCGTAAAAATTCCATTGCACTGTGAACGGAAATCCCCTGCGATTATTATTCCTTTGTCAATGGACGAAATCGCTGCGACGTGCCGCACAGCCAGTTCCCACGTCATGTCACGGCTCACGTCTGTGCGGCAACGATTCATTGCTGGCCATTAAGTACGACCGTTTTGTATTATGATTATTCTGCCATGACGTTTGCTTGTGTATAAAAAAACACAAGCAACAACAATTCCATGTTTGGCTCGTGCGCTTATCAGTCACAGTCTCTCCGTGACAGCCGCAGCCACAGTCTCTTGCTCAGTGAGAGAGTCCGAGCGAGCGCCAGTTCCGCACTAATTTGGGTCTCTTGGTGTGTTTTATGCAGAGGAGCGTTTCGTTTGTCGTTAGTTGATGTGTTGACGTGTTCTTGTTGTTGTTGTTGTTTAGTTAATTGCGTTAACGGTTTTGATTTGTTTTCACTGTTGTTGTACATTTGTCATAGCAACTAATTGGCTTTTAGCTTAGCATAAAGTTTTCCAACGCTGCCTAATGGGTCGCTTCAATATTGACTTCTGCAGCTCTTCAGCGCGTTTATCTGTGTCGTGGGTTGAGTTTTGTGCTGAAAATGAATGATGTTTTTTATTAGCTGCCTACTGCTGTGCGCTTTCTTTGTGTAACGTGGCTTGATGTGCATTGGCTGGTCTCTGCTGTCTCACATCAACATCAGCAATTAGCAGTTGTCACGTGCTGAAATTAAGAAGGCATAAGTAGAAAAAGTCTTAAAAGTCAAGCAGCGAACTGAGTTAGTCAAATGGGAACTGCTTCAGCACTGTACAAAGATGATAAGAATTTCCTGTACTCTTGAAGGAAACTGCGTTGAAGCGAGCTCCTGCTTTACGTAGACTATTGATGACTGTTTCTACTAAAAATATGCACTCTCGGGCTTTATAAAAAACACTATCTCTCTTACCTAAGATAAATGCGCGATCCTCCAATGGGTTAGCCACAACTTACGATACACTTTATCAAGTCTTTGTTCAGTTTTATGTGACCTTAGGCAATTATTGTTACTGCTCTGACTCAACTTTTGTGAGTTTCATTGTGGTTTTTAACCAAGTAATGTTTTTATTTTTTAATAGGTTCTATAAACTTCTTGCGATACAGAGTACAAGGGTACATGGGTACTTGTACTTTTATAGCTTTATGCAATGGGCAGATGTTTCGTCATACATCATAAAATTGCTGAACAAGGCCGCATATGCCATTTTATATAAAATCGAAATTATTTTCCCATAAACACTTAATATCTTATCCCCTCGCAATTACTGTATGTCTTGAGTTCCGAATGAGTTTTAGTTACCTCTACATCTCTTCTCTTATCTACGTATTAGCAGTAATTGTTAGAAGGGGAATTCTTTTTTTTAATAATTGACTAATGATGTAGAGAGCTTTTAACTCAGGTTAAACTGCCATATACAATTTCAGTTGCACTTTTACAGAAGATATAAATTACAGTCGGTATAGCTTAGAAGTCATTTATTAGATATCAATGGTTTAGTTTTGTTATCAATATCAATAAATTAAAGTATTTAAGCGTAAGACACATCAAATGCATTTAATACATTTCTTAACATATGAACTGAAAACCTCCAAGCATTGCTCAGGAACTAACTCTGTTCCTAATAGATAAACGCTCTGTAGCACAAAACCGATACCAAGTAAGCTGTTGCTAAAAATAAAAAATACTCTGCCTTGAACTTCTTGAGCTGCCTGCTAACTTTGCTATCCATAACAACATTGACAAGCGGCTGCATAACTTAAGCAATAACGAGGAGATAATCATTGTGTATGCCACTCGCAGACGATTGAATATGAAGACGCGTTAATTGTGACGACAAGTGATTCATTAACGAGTTTCTTTCGTCTTTTTCGCAGCTCAACTAAACGCAGATGATACGGATAACGGCAGAACTGCAGCCAAGGCCATTACACCGACGTTGCCCGAGCCAAGAGATGCCGAGAGCACAACCGAGAGACGTATTAAGTTCACACTTTCGCCGGACACCTCACCCGAAGGCAGCCAAATACTCACACCGCAAAAGTTCGCAGCTATTGCCGAGGAGGAGGCACACCAGGCAGACAACCATGACCATAAGCTGGAGAAAACCCCTGAGAACGACTCCACAGCAGTGGAGTCGGAGGAGGTTGTGGAAGAAGTTATACTGCGTCCGCGTCTCTTCGACCGTCATCCGCATTTGCTGCCAACCAGCGGCGGTGGACTAGGACCCACCTCCTTCCTGGCCGCGCCGAATGCCACAACACCGAAGCGCACGCTGCGCAGCGCGAAGAGTGTGCCGCATTTCAATGTACGTCCTGCGGCAAGTGAGACGGACATATTTGCGATTACCGGCACCGGCAGCCAGATTAGCATGACGCCCGAGGTTCCGTCGATTTCATTCAGTAATTTGCCCAAGAATTACGAAGATACTCCGACCATTGAGAAGTATCGCGTCTCGCAGAGCCTCTACTCGATACAGACAGCGAATGCGGCGCGTGCCACGCAGGATGATTATTCGATGCCGCGCTACTTCCGCCGCTCGGCAATGCTGACGCAGAGCAACGAAATGCTAGCGGGCTCCAGCTCGTTGGCTTCGGTGTCGGCAGCTTCGAGCACGTCGAGTGAGTTGCGGCGACCGGAGAAGGAGAAGAGCAAGCGCATGCAGATGTTGCGTGGCAACTTGCCGCCGTTGTTGATACACTCCGTGTCCTTCAAACGCAATCGTGATGAGGCCAAGCAGGTCGATTAGTGGGCGGAGACGACGAGGATGCGGTTGAAATCTTGTACTTAAAATCTTGATATTTTTTCGTTGTATTTGTTTGCACGTTTCTGTGTAAGTTGGAGCGAACGCTTAGCGTTGATTATCGTTTATTTTCTAAAGGATATTTGTCAAGGATATTTTTTATGTATTGAAAAATTATGCAGTATTTTAGGCGCCACATATGGTGCTTGTATGTATTTAACCATGTCAATTATGTATATTTTTTGTTTTTGTAAATAATAAAGTTCTTTTAAATAAACTATGCGTATGTTTTTAAATAAATCATTGAACTAGTCCCACGACAGCCACCTATCGCTGGCAATAGGGCACTTTTTGATTTCCTTATTGTATACATCAATTGGCTGACACTAATTTATATGGTTTATATGATATTTGCTTCTGATTTTGTGCAAAACAACAAAACAAAGACGGAGCTTTTCTTTTATATATGTCTCTTTAGTAGAGCCAACAATAAAGATTATTCGGAAGTTAGCTATCTTTATTTTACTTTCTGTAGTATAACAAAGTATTTCGTAAAGGAACTTGTTGGTTGAAGGTCGAACTATTTCAGGATGTCTATCAGTAAGATTTGGGCGATGTGTGACATAAAACCTCAGATTTCAATATTTCAAATTCATAATATAGTTTTGAATTTCCGTTTGCATACAGTGTATTTGGGTAAACAATATGTTAAAGTAGTATTAACCCGTTGTTGGCGCTTAATATTTTCCCATTAACTATAGAGGGGAAGGTGTCATTTAATGTCATAAGATTGCAAATATTTTCTCGAAGTCTAATAAAATATTTCTTTCGTCTTACATTTTCAAGTTAAAAATGACTCCTAGTTTTTTATTTTGTATCGCCGCACAAGTGGTAATAAAAAAAATAGATACGGGTTAATTACGAGCTCAATGCATCGACGTCTCGCTCGCACTTGCAGCAACTGCGATAGAAAGCAGTTTGCCAGCAACTAGCTTTCCGTTAGTTTGTGTGCGCCAGGGCTGAGAAAGAAAGTTAGTGACTAAAAAAGGCCAGGGGAAGAAGAATAACTCGTATATTATCTTTTTCTTTCGCACTGTATAAATTTCTTTCTCTCTCGGTGTAACTGCAGGAGGCGCCGAAGGGTTAAGAAAGAAAGAACTAGCGGTCATTTCCAGCTGGTCGTCGTGGGTACTTATACTTGCTTGCCGCCAATTTATTGAATTGATGTTAGTAGTATTGATTTAATAGCTTGTCTTGAGTTTGCCGCATTTAAAAACTAAAGAAATCAAATCTACGCAACAACAAATTGTGGCAAATTGTGCTTATTCCCTCAACAAAGTTAGTCCCGACAGAGGTCGTCGAAGAAAGACAAAGCTACAAGATAAATGGCGTCGGCATGTCTAAATCACAATTCCACTACACACACTATTCGTTGCCAATAAGACTATATGCAGTACTGGAACATTTACCGGGATCACACGATCCAGCAAAAACCTGTTGGACACCATAACAACCATGACCTGGGTTTCAAATTTGAAATAATAACCGTACAGTAAATGACAATGCATTGCTTTTTCTTCTTCTGCTCTTATCACAGCAACTTAGTTTAGCTTACAAACTGCTAATGATAATGAAGTTATGTTGCTGGTCTTTAAGAGAATTCGGTGTGCATGACATGACAAGTGAAAAAAACGGCGGCCAAAAATGAGTGTGTTGTGTCTCACAGCTGTTTCAACCGCCATTTAATTGCATTACTGCATCTTTTTTAAAACTGACTAGAATTAAATTTACGATTGTTGTACTTTTACCGTTACTATATTGTTATAAATAATACGCTTGCATCCACATTGTGAGTTGGACATCAAGAAGAAGCATGCGAGTGCAAGAAGAAGAAGATAAACAGTGCGTGTTTCTTCTTCTTGCGGCAACAAAGTTTTATGCGTTAAAGTGATTTCGTTAACAACTTTAACGAAAAAGATAAAAGACCGCGAATGTAAACAAAGTCGCGCACTGCTAACGGAGAAGGCAAGTGGTATTTTGCAAAGAACGTGCAGTTGTTAGTTTATTTCTGCATAAATTAAACAAAAAAGGAGTGCAAGTTTCGATCAATAAAAGTGCACAAAAACAACAAAACTCTACGAGAGCAGCGCATGTCACATGTACGTGCGAGTGTGTGTTTGTAGCTCTCTAAGAGCGTCTCCGCTCGCAGCTCAACGACCCCACACGGACTCCCAATTGCCGAATGACAACAAAAAAGAAACAATAAAATTCCATTCAATTGCTGCTGCTGCACCCCTTGGAGGGTGGCACAAGGAAAAGTGGATGCAGAAGGCGTGAAATTGATGAATAGGAACTTTTTTCACATTTTGCACAGATTGGTTAGTTTTTGTGCGCATTCATTTGATTTGTGTTCGAGAAGTGTGGCATGTCTTTTTGTTATTTTTATTAATGTACTATTTTTACACTCACACACACACACACACACACACGTGCTGGCGCGCCGGCGAAAGAGTGACAAAAACAGAGAGTGCGATTAGTCGCGTCGCTGCAATAAGAACAAGAAGAGCGCATGTCGCGTATAGGTGTCAGTGGGTGGTTGGCCCGGCGGGAGAATTTTATTTTGAAACAGATAAACGCAAAACACACAACCCTGAAAAGCATTTCAGGAATTATTCTTCAGTACATTTGCCCTAGGCGTGCGATTCGTCTTCCCGAGAATTATTGAAAAATGACTTGGTGACAACATTGGACTGCTTAGTATAAGCATGTAACATCTGATTTCGGTCACTTTGTATTTATCATTAAATAAAGTGAGGTGAATCGCGTTATTATCTCAGTTTTCCCCTAATAGTAAATAAATTAAACATTAAAGATTCCGTATTCAGTATATTTTATATGAAGAACCAAAGTCCCGCAGGTCAAAACCATAGGTTTTTGAACTTTTAGAGTTCCTCCGGACCATTCTATAGTACGATTTACAGTTACAAGTTATCAAGGGTGTTGTTGGCGCCGGTTGATGTGACGGAATCTAAATGGCATTCTGAATTAGAATACTTGCACATCTGTAAAATGACTTATTAAATAATTACATTTGAGTTATATAATGATTGTAAACTCTATTCATTGTCAAAAACACTAACTGCAGAACTGAACAACTTAAAATTGCCGTCTTTGTTTATGTTCAACCTGAGCTGCTCACGGTACACCGGGTCGCCCCCAAGTAAGTTATGAGCAAGTACACTTTTACACCCTGACAACCCTGTTGGGTACGAAATCGAGAGAGTGAATTTCATATGGGAAACTGACTCTCGTAAGCCGAGGGGAGACGCTGTACTTTTTTACTCTCACCTCACGTCTGATTTGCTGCGCGTTTCATTCTGCCGTTTCGTTTAAATGAAACTCATGTAGTGCGACAACACGGAACATGGAATGCATCAAAACACAGTCTCACTCATTAGTTGGATTCCGACCGAAGCGGTTCTTACGGTGCTTCTGCGTCGCGTCTTTCGGCGTTTTTTGTGTTTTGGTGTTGACTTGAGTCGCGTGGAACCGCAATCGTAACAACCAAATATACTAGAAATAAAAACATTGTGTTCGTAAATAGTAAATAACTTGCGTAAATAATATACAAGCAAAAAAAATATTTCAAGAATATTGTAAAAGTTTTGGTGGCAACAGGAAAAACAAATGCAACTGGAGTGCTAAATCCAATAAGAATCCACTGTTGTGTGAAATTTGATTAAAACAAAAAATCCAATTAAAGCACAGAAAACAAAATAAACAACTACATAAAGCAAAATAACAACATTACAAATTTTTGGCAATTTTTTACATATTTTTCATTGATTTTTCGTCGCTAACAACATGCCTCACAACGCGCTCGAATCCTGCCGTCGTCGTCGCTGCCAGCGTCGCTGCATTTGAATTTTTCGGGTGTCCTTATGCTGTCGTCGACGCCGCCTCGTTTCAATTCGCATGCGGCACGTTTGGCATTGGCACACACAGTCGCACAGACTCATACTGTTTCAGCGCGCGCGCGCTCTCTTTCTCTTGCGCGATGACTGTTTGTGTTGTTATCCTGGCTGCTTGCTTATTTACTGGCTTGT
The DNA here is from genome assembly GCA_037044495.1 of Stegana nigrithorax. Classification (NCBI taxonomy): domain Eukaryota; kingdom Metazoa; phylum Arthropoda; class Insecta; order Diptera; family Drosophilidae; genus Stegana; species Stegana nigrithorax. Next base: position 376,789 of record JBAMBQ010004457.1, on the reverse strand, counting down.
CCTTACATACACACAAATGTACATGATGCCAGTGCGATTGCCTGCAATTCACCATACAACATACACCATACATATGCTTGCTCGCTTGCGCGCACACGTCGCTGCATTGCGTTTCCCGTCGCAATGTTCCATTTGCCGAAATGTTTCCAACACAATGCATATGTGGTGGCAGCTGCGGCACTGCTGTTGTCCTCACTATGTGATGAAAATTTTTAACCCCACCGAACAAAAAAAAAAAACTAACAGGCGAAATGCGCGTTTGGCATATTCCTTTTGTACTTCCAGCGTGCAGTGCCAGTTGACAACACACAAACTTTGCGCCTAGCCAGCAAGTTCGTTTTTTATTATCATTCTATTTATTGCCCACATTCAACGGCTGGCGGCATAAAATCATCAAAATAATGGCGGCGTGGAAAATTTGTAAAAATTGCCAAAAATATTGCTTAAGTCAATTAATTAATCAAATTAACTGTGCTCACACTTGCCAATGTGTACTAATGCGCGCTCTAATCTGTCCACTCTCATTGCAGTCACATGTGTAGATGTACATATACATTGTCAGCAGTTTATGCACGTACATATGACAACAATTCCTGTGCATAACAACAAAGTGTAAAAATATTAATAATAAAATAAAATGTTTCAAGAAGAAACCAAAAGTAAAAGAGAATGCACACATGCTTCACGTGCATAAAAGACTAACAAAAATAGTTACCACAACAATACAACAAAAAAAAAAAAAAAGATAAGCAATCATACTTAAACAACATATACGCATTGTTATTATTCTTATTACATCTCCCTCGTTTCACTCGTGTTCGTGTTCGTACCTACGTACGCATGTATGTGCATTTGTTAGTTTGTTTTTTCTGTGTGTGACGTTTCATTTACCAAAACGTTTCGCTGTAAGTTTTATTTCGCACTTTATTCGTAGTCGGCTCTCGCCCAACCACCCACCATTAAGTTGCGCGTGGTAACGTAAGAAATTGTTGTGTTTCGTTGCGTGTGCGTGTATTTGTTTATCATTAATTTTATTGTTGTTGTGATCGGCGACATTTCATTGCGTTTCGAGTGTGCGTGCGTGCGTGCGTGCGTGTGTGCTTAAGAGCGAAACAAAAATAAAAACCCAACAAACACAGTGAGCAGCATAAAGCAGTTATTAATAATAAAGAACAGCGACAGCAAGAAAGAAAGCAGCTAATGCATGGTGTTTTTATTCAAATGTAGTTGTACCAAATAATATACGCGCCGCGCATATTGTGACAATGGAGCCGCACTTAATAGCAACAACAGCAACGACAGCAAATGTGGCTTGCACAACGCCAAAAGCACGCAAACACAGCGACGCCTAGCAAAGCATTCGCTAAGGAGGGCCTAAAACAAAATAAAAAAACAGATTCGAACAACACAAGGCAGCAAAGCAGATAAAAAGCCAATTTACAAAATCGCAAAATATTAAAATAAAAACCAAACAAAGTGTTAGGCAAAAAAAAAAAAAGAAAATAAAACAGCAAATACATTGCAGCCTTCTAGGCGTTTATTTACCGTTGCATTTCGTGTTTGGCATTTTTTTGTTCGCTGGCATTTGCGTAATTTTCATTCCGTATGCTTTTTGTGGATGTACGTATGTTTCTTTGCTTTACTGTAAGCGCAGCATAATAAATACAACGCGGAAAAATAAACTACAAGCAAGGTGAGTTAAAATTTGCATTTTTACATTTTCCGAGTGCGTGTGAAAGGGAAATTGTATGTTTTCCATGTTTGTTTGGCTGCATAATTTTAGGCGCCGTTATTAGCCAAATTTCACAAAAAGGCTTGCACCTGCTTTTAATATGCTTAAGCGACTGGCAAAACTTTTCAGTTTGCTGTTTCAGTTGTTGTGCGCATTAAATTGTTTTTCGTTAGGGTTTCATTTAAGCAGCTCAGGGCATTGGCATCTTCCTGGCGTTGTAGACTAAAATGAGTTTGTTTTTTTTGCTGTTTTGGTAAAATTAAATTTAGTTGTAAATTTTAGGCTAAGAATAAGCCAATATGTTCTTTTTTTTCTTGCTTGCTAGTTTCTAGTTTTAGATAGGTCGGGCTTGGATAGTTGTGAGATGCTAAGCTAAATTAATGGAGGTTCTTAGAGCCGCTTTCTTGGTTTTATTAGCTCACTTTGTGTGAGTTGCAGTTCCAGTTAGGCATTCTACACGTTTTCAATCACCTGGATTACTCCCCTAAGCAACCTGCAATATATGTTAAGAATAATTTTCTCAATTATTGGAAAAATCTTTTCTGGTTGCTTGCAAAGTCGCTTTTATTGTAAGAATGATAAACTCTCAATGTTCTATAGTTTCAACTACAAGTGTCAGTTGCTTAATTATTTTAACAGATAACATTTTTGTTTAATGTTGAGTAAAAAAAAAGGAATTTTAAAAACCAAAAATTTCTTTGTATGTCATTTTACACTTTGCTTTATGGTTCAAAATTGTTCTATGTGCTGAACCACTTAAAGTAGCTAAAAAAGGGATTTGTATATTTTATGGGAAGAGATAAACCAACCTAAACTAAACAATTCCTCAACTTAAGCTGTAAAATATTTTATTTTAAAAATAAAATAAAAATGTACAATTTTTAAAATTAAGCGTGATACAACTTTTATTTATGTATGTGTATGCAACAACTTTGATAAACAAATAAAATTTTGATTATGTAATAAATTTTATAAAAGATTTCTAGTTTAACGCATGCGGAACTGTGCTTTTATGCATTTTTTACTGTAGTATACATATGCCTACAAAATCGCATAAATTCTGTTGAATATGTGTCAAGATTAGCGAGGCTCCACTTTAAATTTATGCTTCTAACATATGTACAAATTCAGCGATTCTTTTAATCAGCAATTTTATAAGAAATTTCGCTCGAGATAAGCGTTAAAGTGTTTAAAGTAATTATGGCGCCTTTCTCAAACCTCTTTGCTATGCTCAGTGTCTGTTAGACTTCCTCCTCAGCTCTTCATAAGCTTTAATGTCAAAGCTGTTGAAATGCGCTTATTATAAATCTCATTTGCTGGCGATTAAGAGATAAGGCCGAGTACTTTCTGCCAACATAATTTGTTTTATTGCTAAAAAAACGCAGATTTTTCACTGCGCACAACTTCTTTCAGATATATATATTTTTTTAAAATTTTTCAACATTTGCAGAAACTATCTTTTTTTTTGTTATGTTTATTTAACTAATTTCGTTGGTTTAGAAGAACTTATCAAAATTTAGAATCTTTATCGGCTTGCTAATGATTTTCAAAAAGATATGCATGATTTATGTGGTTATCTGTTTCATTTATCTGGCTTTAGATTGTCCTATAGTATGAGCTCATCAGCAGCATCATTAGCCAAGACGTTCCTAAAAGCTAAGGGTAACCCTGGCTTTCTCTTGTGTTGTGTTCGTTTTATTTTGTGAGCTCATGTTTCAGGCAAAACTATATAATTTATTGGCATTTTTCAAATTATGTGTAAATTGTGATGTATTGTTTATAGATCAATGTCCCTACTTTAGGCTTAAACTTTGTAGAAAAAAACTTATTTTAGTTAAAAATCATTAAAAAAATTTCAATGTGAATTCGAGTTCATTAAATGTTTTAATGTTAAAGCTTACATGTGTAGCTGTCAATTACAACAACCGACACAAAGATGAATGTTCTAAAAACACTTAAAAATAAACAACAAAGTTGTTTGTTTTTTAGTTTTAAAAATAAACTTAAAAAACACATGTATTTTAAATCATATTTAAACACATTAAAGAACTTAAAATAAATACTGCACGTAGGCAAAGTCAAAGTCAAAGAAAATAAAAGAATTTCTTTGCTTTACAAAATGTTACTTACCATAAAAAATATGATTTCACAGCATGCAAAGCAGAAGAAAGACAAAGAGCGTCCTGATTCTATAAAAATTTATAAAACTCAAAATGTTCTGTGCTGTTGAAAAAATTCCAGCACTCAACCTGCTAAGATTTTTACAATTTTCCAACGCATCAAGCTTGGAGTTGTCTTGGTGGTCTAGAAACCAATGGAGACTAAAATATCTCAGTCATAATACAGTGCACTCGCGGTAACTTGAACTAATTGAAACCAAGGGAGTTCAAGTTAGCGAAATTGTTCACGTTAGCGATTGTCGAATTTCATGAAAAAAATATAAAATTTTACAATATAAACTGTGTTTTACACGCTTGAACGTGAAATACTTTTATTATTGTTTGAATTATTAAAATATAAAACTAAAATTATTAATTAAATTCATTACAAAACAATGCGAGATCACGAGAAAATATCCATTGCAATAAAATTACATAGCAAACAAAATTCCTCACTACATGGGAGTGCATTTTGTGTGGAAATAATTGAGAAAAGATAGGAGATCCATCCGTTTAGTGGGACTGTCAGGTTTGTAGATTTTGCTGTATATAAGAATGTAGCATACTGAAGGATTAACAATCGCAATAAAATACAAATGGTCAAGAGAAACATATAATAATTATGTTATATGAACCAAAGTTGAGAAACACGATTAGTTTATATGCAAATCTATGATTATGCATTAAATATTCCCAACTGAAAGTTTGTTGAGAGGAAGTCTGTTATGCAGCAATGTACTTCAAAGTTGTGCCTGTTTCAGAGCAATTAACTGCCTACCTTGGCAGCTTCAGTTGGTCTAAGGCTTAACTTACCTGTACAGACCAACTTTGAAAACTAAAGTATAGTAAAAAAGTAACAAACGAGAAAAACAAAGAAGAAAACAAAAAAAAAAAGAAAAAAAAAAACAGAAAAGAAATCGCCAGCGTAGACGCACAGTCAGTGCGCATTTAGATAATTAAGCATATTAATTAGAAATTAATTTTTAATGCCAACACAATTTGCATGGACTGGCGCACACCATGCGAGAGTGTGTGTGTGTGCGTGGGTAAGTGTGCAGACGCCAGTTACAGCAAAAACGTACAAGCGTTTGTCCGTCCGTGCGTCCGTCCATTCATTTGTATGCCAACATCATTAGTTTAATTATTTCAATAATTTTTATTGGACACCGTCTGCGCAGGTTGTGGCCGCCGCCGTGCGCCGTGTGGTCCTCGGCGTGTTCGAACATGTAAACGACGTGCGTGCAAAAATGCTACAAAGTAAGCCACACAGCGTGCCAAAGCCCAAACTAAAAGTAAATGAACAGCAAAAAAAAAGAAAGAAGAAAAACCAGAAAACAAAAGAAAACCAATATATTTACAATATATATGCAGATATACAATGTATATAAATATATATATATGTATCTATGTATATAGGAGTATGCCTCATTTATATATGCGCAAAAGGCGTTGCCGACATTGAATGCCGTTTTAGGCGTGTGGCCCGGCGACTCCCGCCACGTCGGGGCGCAAATTAAGTCCAAAGTGTTTTGGTCGTGCCAAAAACTGCGTAAGAGCAGGCAAAAACGCTTCGAACAGTGAAAAGGCGCGCAAAGCAAAAACAAAACAAAAAAAAAAAAGCAAGAAAAAAAAAATGAATGATTGATTTAATGACGCTATCAGTGACCAAAGAAATGACGACAAGCAACGACACAGCGGTGGCAAAGGAGCAAAGGATTGCGTGCCAGTTGCCATCGGTGGCATGTTGGGAGGGGCGTTGAAACCTTGAATTATTGACATTATTAATGCAAACGTGCCTGGCATGTGATTTTGTTTGATTGCCTACGTCTATTGCCCAGGCCCATGCCATACTCTGGCGCTGCGGCCGTGCCAGCCAAGTGTCTTCAATGTTTTACTAATATTAAATAAACAATTGTGTTTTTTCGAATTATCGTGAAATTGTATTAATTTTGTGTAAACTGACGTGGAGACTCTTGCCACATGTGTTTTTTTCTTCTTCTATTCTAGCGCTGACAGTTGTGTCTATGTCTGCCTACCCATGCTTCTTTTTTTAATCTATTTTTCTTTTAAATTAATATGCATTATGTGACTCGTGACTTGCGTGATTTTCAGCGGCACTTAAACAAAAAGTGCAGCCAAATGCATTTCGGTGTCGATTACGTTTGCGTTTTTCAAATTTATTACGCTTTCTAAAAGTTTAAACATAATTATGGCAGCTATTAGCTTATGAAAGTGGATATTGTTTATTATCGACTGCAGTCACGTTCACGTGCAGTTTTTAATTTTCCAACTGAGTCATAAATCTTTGTTAAGCTAAAACCTCTTCTTGGACTGAAACCTTATCAGCTTAGCCTTTAATAGCTCTTAAGTGTTTCTTATAGCATTTATGCTAATAAATGATTTATTTTTTAAGTAACTCAAATCGAATAAAAAACTCTAATGAGTTTCGGCTTTTTTAAAATGCGGTTTAGGCAGCCACAAGCTTTTTTGGCAGCTGTATGCTGTTAGCTGTATATACTTGGATAGGAAATGTGCTAAAATAGGCAGGTGAATTTGCCAATTAAGCAAGTAAAGTGAAATTAAATAGTAAAATTTTATAAAACTATAAAGTTTTATCAATCTTAAAAGCTTTTTCTTACATAACATAATTTTTGTAAAAATTTCTGGCCTTGTGCTTTTTGGGTTATCAACTGCAGAACTTTGCTGTGTCCAAACCAAACGAAACTGTTTGATCCTGAGATTTTGTTTACTCAAACACAAGTTTTGTTTTAGCCATTTGTCAGCAACGAGTAAACATTATTTTTATTATCTAGCATACGACTCGATGCAGACTTGAAGTACATGGAAACTTTTTTGTTCAATTCTGTTGATATTTTTATGTAAGTTACATATTGTGTAGAAATTGAATTATGTTTCCGTGACTGAACTGAAGTCGGAAGTAAAATGTTATGTTAATATGCTTTTTGCACATTTACTATTCTGTTGCTAATATTTCGATTGCTCTGTTGCATGATTATTTATATACTTTCTGAGCCGCTGACAGTAGCTTTATGTTTGTTTAATGCGTGCACTAAGCACATATACTCGGTAGTGTTTTTAATTCTCAAATGGCTTGAAATGACAGAAAGGCAGCTGACAATGAATCTTATATATATTTCAGTTAAGTTAAGAACGCAGATAAAAATATGAGGTTATCTGCTTACTGCGCAGATTGCTGTCAGTTAAAAAATCCTTGGGGCATTGATTAATCGATCTCTCTTTAGTATGTCACTGCAGAGTCTACGGCAAACAATAATGACTGTTGGCTGTTGGCTGTTTGACATTCTGCCTATGTATGAGCGTTACAAGCGAAAACCACATGTGGCACAGAATTGTCAACAAAACTAACGAAGCACTCACCGCAATTGTGGCAGACTTGCCAAACAAAAAAAAAGAAAGAAAGAAAGAAACACCTTTACAAACATTTAATACAAAATGCACATGGCGACAAAATAAAAAAATAAATTAAAATAAAAAAAAAAAAAAAAAAAATATAATATCAAATTAGGAAAATGAAAAAATCACACTCTGTCGTGCTGTGTGATTTTTTTACTTTGAAAAATTAAAGTTAATGACTTGAGCATTAAGAGAGTCACACTGCCTACAGATACACGCTGCGATACGCATGTGTAACAACAACAACAAAAAATGCAGCCATGAAAAATCGCTTAACTAATTTAGTTATAAAACAAAATGGCCAAAACGAAATGAATTAAAAATGATTTGACAGTCGAAACGTTGCAAGCGCAACTTGCAGGCACACAAACAAAGCGTCGGCACATTTGCCAGATACATTTACATGCCAGCTACAAAAAGTGAGTGGCGAGATACATAACATAAATAAATGAAATAAAAAACAAAATCGTTTCAGTTTAATTTTCAAGCAAAGCCGACGTCAAGGCAAGCAAACAGGAAAAAAGAAAACAACAGATACGCTTAATTTGGTGGCACGATAAGACAGCGGAATCAATGATTGTCTATGCTGCACAAGCCGCATTTGGCTTACGTATGCGTCTGTGTGTGCATGTGTGTGTGTGTGTGTGAGTGGGTATGTGTTTAGATACTTTTTACTTTAATCTGAAGTTTGTATCTCGTTCGCTTGTGTGCTGTCACTGCTGGCTATGCACTTGTGAGTGTGTGTGTGTGTGTGTGTGTGTGTGTATGTGGAAAATATAACATTGTTTACGCTAGCAATAGAAAATTGTGTGGGTTTATTTTTTTTTGTTTTTTTTGTATTTTATTTTTTCTATTTTTTTGTTGTCAACATTTACTTTTCCTTTTACTGTCGCTTAAGCAAATGAAAAAGCAACATGCCTATGTCGCTACTTGATACTTAGTTGTCGTAGAAGCATTTTAAATATTGAAAATTTCTTTGTCATTTAATTTGCTTTCCTTTTATTTTCTTTTTTTTGCTTTTCGTGTCTGTCTCTTTCGGCTGTGCAAACAAAAGCCTAGAACACATTTGCCCAAATGCATGCAGCCGAGTTACTAAGGCAAATCTGCCTACTTAGAGAGTATCTCATACATCGTACCGTCTTTGGCATAATGAGCCATGCTCGGGTGTGAGCATGCTATAACGACAGTTATAAAACAGACACAGTTACAGCGTAGAGCCCGTGACTATATCACATGACAACACTCTTGGCAAGGCATGTCAGGCAGTGCTCAGTCCACAGTGCACTGTCAAGCAGGACAACAACGTGCCGCACATAAAGATACACAGTATTAGTGCGTGTGTCTGTGTGTGAGTGTGTGTGTGTGGGATTTTGCGTATGTTTGTGTATCCCTGCGCTGCTTGTGTATTATACGTAAGTGGCACGTTCAATGCGACACATTTGAAATGCCAATACGCCAAGCGTCGCCATGTCACTGCGTCCGTATCTCAGCAGCAACAGCAGCAGCAGCAGCAAATCAGCATAAGCAAAGGCTGTCTGTCTAGCTGTCTGTGACTGTCTGTGAAGTTCGTGTTGAGAAGCCCGGCCCGTATGTTGGCGCAGCGCAGCATATTATATTACAAATGCTTAAGCTGTCTTAAGTAGTTAGATACATGTATACGAATATATCTAAGTATGTTATATGTGTCAATATGTATGTGTATCTAGATAGATGCTAAGGCTAAGAAATGCTGCAAAAGCGCGACGTTTAAGCCACAGACGAGTGCTTAACTGTAGTGTGAAGTTGTTACCCAGCTACACTTGGCGTAGGCATTGTTTTGCTATTTTTGAAAAAAAAAAAAAACAAATATTTGTTACACTTAGTTAAATTAACCAAGCGAAGTAAGACAAAATATACAAGCAACTTAAAGCTGCCTAAGACAGAGTATATTTCGTGTTATATTAGGCAGCAGCAACTCAATTAGTTAAGTAAATGAACCATGCCAACTTAGGCACATAATACAAGTGTGAGTTCATATTTGCAGGCATATTGAAGCTTTTATGATGCTTAGGTATAGTTATCAAGCAAACTTAGGCATATAACAACTATCTAATGGTTTGCAACGGAGCACAAAGCCCGACAACTTACAAATGCATTTATGCTTTGCTATATAGCAGCTTTTATGGCGCTTAAGTATAGTTACCAAGCAAGATTAGGCAACTAAAAATAATGTCTAAACGAAGGTAATGCAATAAAAAAATAGCCAACTCAGATATTAATTTATATTTTGCCAAATAAAAGCCATTTTTAATACTTATGCATATTAACCAAGTCAACTGAGGTATATTACAAAAGTGCCAAATACAAATGTCAGGTATTTTAATCGTTTGGGCAAATGAACAAAGCCAATTGAGGCATATCATAGAAGCGCTTAACTACTGCCACAACAAAGCATTTGGCCTCAACTTATTCAAGCTCTTATATGCTGCTTTGTCACAGTAACCAAGAAAACTTTGGCTTGTAAGAGCGGCTTGCGTCAACTAAAACGCTAACGAACCAAAACACTGCATGCCAACTTGCATATGCATTTGCAACACAATAAGCCGCTTAGGCATATTAACAAAACAGACTTAGGCATATTACACATGCGCTTTAAATACAAACTTTGTGAAACTAAAAGTCATGTTGATAGCTGACTGCCGCTTAATCGTTGGTTAACAGCTTAATGTCATATTGTGCTATGTGTCAATATTTTAAATAAGTAAATGCAAATCTACACAAATTATTTCTCACTGTACATAAAACAAAATGTCTTGCTCTAACTTTGAGACATGGCTAAGTAGCCGCCTTGGCGCATTGGTCCGTCGTTCTTCGTTTGCTTGTTGGTTGCTTGCTTCGCTTGGCTTGGCTTGGTTTGGTTCGCTTCGATTCGTTTCGTTTCGTTTGTTGGCTGCGGGTATTAGACACAAGTTTAAAATCATTTTCCATTTTCCCATTTCCATTTCTATGGCAGGCGGTGTCGCCAGTTTGGGCTCATGTTCTTGGCGGCGCTTGGTGCGGTTGCTATGCGGTTGTGCGCAATCTTAGACAAGCGTCGTATCGCCGTAGGTGGCGTTTTCTTGGGCTGCGCTGCTCTGCGCTGCGTGTAAAAAGATACAAAGTCAGTTGTGGCAAAAGTTATCACAGCCGCCTGGGCCTGAGCTCGGGCTACTTTGCCTGCATATCGCAAGTGTCCGTCTGCTCTTATGGCGGCTACGGTTGCTGCTGCTGTCCGTTTGTCTGTGCCGTTTTATTTCTTAGACGTTTTGCTATAAATTCGTTTGCGTTCTGTCTTGCTTCGCTTTAGTTTTTCTTGCAGAGCACTGTGTTCCTTTTTTTCTTATGCTTATTTTTATTGATTCAGCATATCTTGTTCGACATTTGCCTTCCCACTCTGATCTCACTATTTATTGTTGTTGTTGTTGCTTTTCCTGCTCATTTTGTTGCTATCGTTGCTGCTGTTGTTGTTGTTATTGCGTATACAATTCAATACGCTGCGATTCAATTCAATTCAATTCAATTTCTATGATTTCAGCTAAGAAACTTGTGTGCATTGCCCTGCCTTACGTGTCTTAAAAGAATAGCAAATAGAAATATACAGACGAACTTAGACTTCGACTTCGACTTCGACTTCGACTTGGCTTGTCTTGGCTTTGGCTTTGGCTTCACAAGAGTTCAGCAGCCACATAGCACACAGCCGATGCAGACGTTAGTTAAATGCTTACACAGATATGCGCTGAGCTACTTTTATATCTTTATCGGCGCAAAACTCGTATACTGCGTATGTACACACGTATGTATATATACGTGTGTATGTGTGTGTATATCTCAACGTTTCGTATGCTAATAAATTTCAATAAATTCATGAATTATTTTGCATGCTTTTTTTTTTATTTTTCTCCTTTATTTTATTTTTTTTCTGTTTAATATGTTTTTACTTTGCTGGCTGTTCTGCTCTGCAGATTTTACTCTGCCATATAATGCGCCTGATGCTGATGCTGCTGCTGTTTAGATTTCTTTGCGTTTATTGCTTGGCTGTGTGTGTGCACTGACTGGCATTGGGTCGCCAACTCGTGTAGCAACTCATAAATACAATTTCTATCTTTGGTTGGTTTGTTTGTTTGTTTGTTGTAAGCGCATGTGGCCACATGGCCACGCTGTGAATGCCTCTCACTCGGCTTTTGGTTGGCTACGATTTGGTGTTCGCCGCATGCATTGCATTGCTTGCGTCTGATATGAGTTTTGTAAATTTATTACCACAGATTTGTGTGTAATAAAATGCGGAAAATCGATTTTCATTTTGGGCTGCGCATATCTTTATTAATCAGTTTGTTATTTATTTCAATTTTAAATTGGAAATTATGCAAATTTCTTTGTAATCAATGCTTATTAAATATTTTAGGCTACTGATTTTGTCGTCGGCTTGGCTTGCCTATGGCATGCGATTGTGGCTAAAATTGACCTACCGCAAAAGCAGCTGCCGAAAAATTCGTTGGCTAACAATATTGGCTTTTATTTATATGGTTTATTTATTTCTGTTGATAAGATAAGTCTGTTGAAGGCGTAAAGAAAGTTTGGTTTGCTGAGCAGCAGCTGCAGAAAATTTTAAATTAAAACAAAAAAATTGTATATTATTATGCTTACATTCATTATATTATATCATAATGCATTGTCATGTAAAGTCAGCTTAAAAAAAGAATACCTTGTCTTGTCAACATTTTAAGGGTCCCATTTGTAGCTGTCAGTACTCAAAAGAAATGCTGCATAAATTTTAATGAAAAACATCTTATACTGATTAAGTTTAAGAGTTGTGTCTGCCCCTCTTTCTCACGCAATTGGGTTTGGATAACGAAAAAACTTAATACGCAATTACGTAAGTTAAATGAAGTAGATAAAATGCGCAATCTTATAATGATTGAAATAATTTATTTGCATTTTGCATTGCCCATTAATTAATTAGCCAATAACAATAGCAACAGCAACAACAGTAACAACAACGATTTACAACAACCATGCCATGCGTTATTTCCAAATTGTTGAACATGTGATAAACCCATTTTCCACTTGTGCATTGAATATGAATAGTTTGCTGTTGTGCTTCCTCTTATGCTCTTACATTTTTTTCATTTTTGGATTTTCCTGTTTCGTGATTATTATTATTGTTTACCGTTAAACAATTGGGCCTAAAAAGTTCGTTGTCCTTGCGTGGCAAATAACCATTAAAGCAAAGAGTATGCAAGAAAAAAAAGAAAAATACAAAAACAACCATTAAACAATTGAATGGTTTTTTTTTCTCTTGTTTTTTTAATGCATTTTATTATATTTAATGTTTTTTTCATTTTGGCTATTAGTCTTAAACAATAAACACCCTTACACTTGGCACCTGGCATGGGGTCAAAATAAAAATAAGCAGCAATTCAACCCCCCCGTGTTGAGCTTATGTAAGGATATTATGTCCAGGTGGTTTTTCCCCCATAGTAAATGTGGTTAAGCACTAAATAAAACGTGAAACTGCTTGCCATGTTTATAGGCTTATCCTGCCCAGCGCATACTTCGCATTGTTCGTGTGATAAGCTGGTGATGGGAAACTAAATAATTGGCTTGCTTTTAAAAGGTCATGTGCGAGTTCGGTTCAGTCCTTAATTGATTTCGACGTGAGGTGCAATATGGCTTTTTTCTTGTCTTTCTTTTTCCTTTATTTGTTTACATTAGTACACTGCATGGCGCCAACCTATTTTAGTTTCATTGATTGATTTACAAAATAGCGCAAATGAGTCAATTAAATTCCCCATTTGGTGAAGGTCGTCTTAGGACACTTCAATGTAAAATTCATGTTTAGGCGTAGCATTGTCCTTAGTTTGTCATTTAACGTTCTTATCGAGTATGTAAGTTGGTTTTTTTTGTTAATTATTATCACGCAAGTAAAAGCATATAAAGTGGGAAACGTAAAGTACAATGTGTCATGCACAATTTTAAATTTATGCATGGTTCACAAAACTTGGGTTTTTTTTTTTTTGTTAGTGGAAAATCTTCAGTTATGTTTCATTTATTTATTAACTTTTTGTTTTTTTGTTTTTGCTGTTGTCTGATTGACAATTTGGCTCGCTTAGCATTAATTTAGTATAGCATAGGGTATTAAATGATCCTTTGGGGAAACATTCAAAGATTTCTCAATTTTAATTGGCAACCAGCTGGGGAAAATTTAAATAGTGATTGTCAATTGCGTTTTCAAGTAATGCCTGCAAGTTTACTTATGTCATATAAGAAATAAACTTCTTAAAAATGAGGAAAACAACATCGTTTGGAAAATAAAAGATAAGTTAAGTAGGAGATACTTTATATTAAATAGCCACACATATATGAATAGTTGTAGCCTTGGAGCATATTTGTGAAAATATGTAGTCTCAAGTTTTACTTAGTGTTATAACGAGGTCTGCCTTTATTTTTATACATATTAAAGTATTTATCGCTTTGGATTAAACATTCTGATTGCCACTCCTGTAGGTTCATAATCCTGCCTAATAATTATGCAAAATCATACATTCTTCTATACTCTGGAAATTATTTGTGTGTATTGTATTATATTTTTTTTATAAATTTTTTTAATTTTGAACAAAAATTTATTTGCAGTTAGTTTGATTGAAATATTAATTAAATCATATTTAAAGCAGTTTGCAAATTGCTTAATTAACTAAAATATATAAAGCGGCTTTTTAATAAAGACTTAACGTTTTTGAGGTTGTCTAATGTTGTAAATAATTATGTTTTCATGCATGCATAAAGTTTTATTAAAAAAAAAAAGAAATGTAAACAAAAAATTGCGCAGCTAATTTAAATTAACAGAAAAGCTGCCCTGCAGTTGGGATAGTTAAAATATGTTCCTTTTTTCTGGCTATTTGTGGTTACGTTGTTAAAAAAAGGACGCAATAAATTTGTTTTATGGTTTAATCAAAAGCAGTTAATAATTTTCATAACAAAAAAGACACAAAAAAAAAAACCAAAAACAATAAATAGAGAAAAATATTGTAAAATAAATACATAAAGAATATAACAAATAATAAATACAATACCACATCAAACGCAATTAAATGTACAACGGGTGTGTTGAGCATATTTTGCGCTTTATTTTTTGCCCACATCCTTTTTTTTCAGTGTTTAGCTTTTTGTTTTGCATTTTATTGATAATATAAATTATGGTTTTTCAAATTAAAAAGTTTTTGCACAAACACGTAAACGCACAGATAAACATTCTATAAAATGTGCGAGTAATCTGTTGTTGTTCTGTTGTTGTTGCATTTGGGTCTGCTGTCTGTTAGGCGGCGCAGCGCGTGTGGCCCACACGGTACATGGCATTTTTATTGCGCATAAAATTCATTTCAAATAAAAATAAAACAATTAGAAAACAACTTACGTGTAAAACGAAAACGCACAAAAAAAAAAACAAAAGCAAAAAAGGAAATGTATAGATATAAATAAATTTAACATGCAATCCATAAAACCAAGCGAGTGAAAAATGTGTTTATAGTCAACTTTTGTATTGCGCCGCACCGGAATAAATGATGGACTGTGAAACTTTGCGCAAATATGCGTTGCAATAAACGCTGAGGTAAAATAACTAAAGCAGCTTAGGTGGCCAAAACTTGTTGCCAATTGTTGGCAAATTCAAAACAAAAAACAAAAAAACAATTTTTTTACAACAAATTTAAACAAAGCTTTGTTTAATTTTTATTGATTAGAATACTCGAGATGGCTTATTATTATTATATTATTTTTATTATAAGGCTTTGTGTCTCCATAGTATTCAGTCGGCCTTACGTTATCTGGCCGACGCAATTAAAATTTGCGTTAATTTAATTGGTCTGCAGATCACGTAGTCAGCAACTTAAGGCAAAAGTAGCTTTGCGTATTCAGTCTATATTGATTGGAATGAACCTTCCTAACTAATGAAACAGTGCAACTTCTGATGGCAAACTGAATAAGGATGCTAAGCAAATTCTCCGCCTGAAAAAACTTACATTAGTCCGGACATTGCTGGTTAGTATTTCCATAGGGCTTTGACTTTTATTTATTGGATGGACTCTGAAGGATATGCTTATATCAATATCAATACCTTACGCCAATTTCTGTTGCTTGTGGTTTGGCTTACATAAATTATGTCTGGTGTCTGCTTAGTATCTGTTGGCCTGCTTTAGATTAAAACTATCGGATCATTATAAGAAGACTCTGGCCAAGTCCTTTAGCTTATGTATCTTGCTTGTATGTTATCAAAACTACTTGGTGTTGCTTTAGACAGAGGTTTTCATATCTTCTATGATAGGTTTGCTTGCTGCCAAATAGATTTACAGTTCACTAAAGAGTAACAGAATGTCCATAAAAGAAATAGCTCTTTCAGACAACTTCTTTGAATCCTGTATTGCAGTATTTGCCATTTATTCTTGCTAATGTGAATCAAACTTTGAACAGTTGCATTTTTTGCTTTAAACAAATAATAGCTCATAAATAAATTCTTAGGCATATTTAACAAGCTGTTTAGTGCTCCTAGCAAAAATTGTAGCATAAAACAAAATGAAAAATTGACAGTTTGCTTGTTAACAAAAATAATTCCGAATATAATAATTAAAAGTAATATTGGGCATATTTGCCAAGCTACTTTTCATTGCTTTCAATCAGTTATTGCTGTCAGAAGCGTCTTTGTACAACGAAATAATTAATTGACAAAGTGCTTTTGCTTAGTTTTTCACAATTTGAACGCATAAAATCTGCCAGCTGCTGGCATTTATTTCTGTGTGTATGTGTGAGTGTGTGTTTGTGTGCGTGCGTACTTAAAATGATTTTCAAAGGAAATACGCTCGCATAAGTACACAAAAGCAAAAGGCTAACTAGAAGTTTGCTCATGCATTAAACTTGAAGAGCGCACTTGAGTGTCAAGGAATAAGGGTTTACATTACCGGTATGTGAATGTGAATTTTTAAGTACGCCAAAAAGCGTAGAAGCACAAATGCGTTAAAATGAGGGTCATTAGCGCCACAAAAAAAAAAAGAAAAAAAAGAAAACAAATTTACATCTGCATTAATTCTCATGCACAATTAACATTGCATTTACATGCTTTCTTCTATTTTTCAATTTCTGCAATAGTGCTACACTAACAACAACAACAATCAAGTGATTACAATTAAAATATATAAAAGCTTAAGTATTTGCATAGGCAAGTGCAAGGGGCAAAGCGTTAAAGTCATTTAGCAGCAGCAGCAGCAGACGACGTTAAACGCACTTAAAAAACTATGACAGCTGTCAGTGAAACTTCATCATCTACAGCACCATTAGCAGCGTCATCATCGTCATCATTATCGCCATCGCCATCCATGATCGTTAACTGTGCGCGGCTGTTCAATTTCCGTCTGATTATAAATTCATCAAAATGTGACACTTAACCCATCATTGCCAACCGTTTCTCGTGCGCTCACACAAGTAAAGTGCACAATTTTGCTGTCGCACTGCTGCGTCCTCCTCCCAACTAATGCCTCGTGCACGGTTGGGCCTTATCCCAGTTGGAAATTTACGCGATATGCCGCCTGCGGCATATTCTAAAATGAAACTTGCGCATAATTGTGTTAAAGCTAAAGCGCCAAATGTCAAAAGTGTCAGCTAACTCAGCTAAGCATAACATTTCGCACCGCTTGGTCAAATCCAATTCCACCCCCAACCCCACTTCCCTTCTTCCAACACTACTTAATTGAAAATCCATTGCGGCAGCATTCATTGTGTAATTTGCCTTGCTGTGCGAATCTAAAGATATTCGTTTTGTCGACTTCCGTTAAATGTATGCAAATAGAAATGCAAATAATTTTATTCCGTTTCTTTTTTTTACAGTTTTAAATCATTAGCTCACAGGCACAGTTTAAGGGGTGTGTTTGGTGTCCATTTCTATGTATTGTCATCTACAATATACCAAAAGTTTGCATACTTCACTTGCTTAGTATGGTGATGTTGTTGTTGTTGTTGTCACAGCTATTCAACAACAATTTGTGCATAAGTAATAAAATTAACACTTAACTGTTTCCAGATGTTGCTGCATTGCAAGACAAACTATTTCCATGTAACTAGGCGCATTGTAACCCCGCACACTCATACACACACACACACACACCCATATACAGACCCACACACATAATGTTGTTGCACTTGTTACAGCAACGCGACGCTGTATAGACTTAAGTGCCCCATTGGAAATTACCAACGTGATTCACCAACTTAAATTCGTAACAGCTAAGTCATTAGATTATGGCGACATGCATTCAGTTGTGTTCCAAAACATTGATTTTATCTAGAAGATTATGGTTCATGTATTTCTTACAATTTTGTCTGATAAATGTCGATTGGAGAAGGTTAATATGATGAGATTTTACTTAGTATGAAACTAGCTGTGGCTGACACATCATCTTATTCCCTTCAAAGTTATTAGCGGAAAGTTGAGTTGCCAGCTAATCGCATTGATACATTGTACCTAGGAATAATTAGCGCAAAAGCAGCGGCCTCCTCCTTTAATAGTCACTTACATATAATTTATCCCGTGGTGAATTCCATCAAGCATCCTTAGCCGAGATGGCACTATAAGATCTCGTAAGACCTCGAATTTTAACTTTCAGTTGACTTTAATTCTTTCATTAAACCCAACATTTTTTTAACAATCAGAATTTTTTTTTCTAGAAGAAATGCAACCCTGTAAACTTAGAATGAAAGTCAGTTATTTTTTATCATATAATATTATATTTAAAGGTAGAAAATTATATAAAAACTTTAAACAAAGTGAAGTCACTTACTGGAACAATTTTCCGCTAGAACGCATCTTCACAAAACTCCTACCGAATTCACATTGAAACGATTTGCTTAAATAAATTATGTTTTGCCTAAAAGCTGAGCTCTGAGTGCAGGCAATCATCAATCATGCTTAAATTCCTACTGGGCAGCAAGACAATGCGGCTGACTGTAGTTCCTGCTGCTGGTGCTGCTGGTGCTGCTGCCATGTGTGTAACTCAGTGCGTGCATTTCTTTTGCCATGCTTATTTTCTGGGCTGCCACCAATTCATTGTTGACACAAAGTCTTTGCGTATATGCATATATAAGCATGCCATATAGAAAAAATGAAATGGAAAACAAAACAAATAAATAAACGAATGAAAATTTATGCAAAAACCAGCCGGCAGACAAATAAATGAAGCAGACCAAGCGACAGATGCGCAAATGCACTTGGCTCCGCTTCCTTTGCCATTGCAGCGTTCCTTGCTCTCTCTTTCTCTCTCTGCCTCTCTGTCCGCTCGGAATGTATTGAAACAATTACTCGTAAAATAGCAAATAGCAATTTAAGCTGCATGCTTTTTTTTTCTTTCTTTTTTCGTACACAAACGCACATGTCTGCATTGTATGCCAACTTCGCTCCCACACCCACACTTCGAGTTGAGGCTCGAGGGAAAGTTGAGGTTGAGTCAAGTTGCGTTTGCATTACGTTATGTTGCGCTGTGCTGTGCTCATTGCAATCATTGTTGCTTTTGTCTTATGCTGTCATGTTGACAGCTTTGAGTTGAGTTGAGTTGAGTTTGAGATGAGATGAGTTGCGTTGAGCTCAGTTCAGTGCAGTTCAGTTCAGTTGAGTTGACTTCAGTTGTATTGAGCCTAGACTAGTTGATGATGTTTCATGTTGTATGTAAAATGTTGTTGATATGTTTGTCGTTGCTTTTATTGTCGACGTCGTTATTGTTGCTGTTGATATGTATTGCTGTAATTGAAATTTAGAAACTGCCAACTAGTAACATTGTCAGTGCAACCCGTTGGCTTGCCGCTTACTCAGGCTCAGCAAGCAACTCTCAATGGCACTTTGGCTCAGTAAAAAATGCGCCTGGCCCGTGTGACGCTTTGACTGCTTCGGCATTCGCCCTTGCACTCTACGCTGCTCGCTCCCATCTACTGTCAGTTGCAACTCTGTGCAGTTTGATTGATGAAGACATTTTCCGTTTCGGCGGCTTCGGTTAATTGTGTGTGTGTGGGCGAGTGAGTGCGACTGATATCCCATGAGAGAGTAAGCGAATGCGAGGAAATTGTCATAAATTGGAATGCTTGCTGAGCGCGGCGAAATGGTATTGAGGAAGTCAGAAAAGTAGGCTTAGAGCATAGTGCGCAGTAGCGCAAGGAATGCGCGGCTGTATGGGGGCGTAAAACCTTATCACTAAAAATAAGGTTGGAAACGGTAGAGTAACATTTAAAAACTAGAAAGTCGGGCGTAACCGACTATAGAAAACTCTGTACACATTCCAAAACTGAATATAGTTTTTTGTTGCTCCAATAATTTGTATTCATTATGTAAGGATATCTCAAGAAAAAAAAAACATTTTTTTTTTAAAATCACTTTTCGCCCGCTGATCAAGAATATATATAATTTGTGGGGTCTGTCACGCCTCCTTCTGCTCGTTAATATACCCTTTACCAATTTTTGGTACAGGGTACCAAAATATAAAAATATTGGAATGGAATGAAAGGACAAAAGGAATAATAGAGTATAATTAGGAGAATGTGAGTGTGGATAGAATATACGCTATTAGAAAATATGGAAAGGGTAAAGAAAGCACAAAAAGAATTAAAAAGGAACTGCATATAAACTAAAGGATATTAGGGGATCTACAGCATACAGAACTGGTAGAAACCATAGAAACGTTGAATTAAGATAGTATAAAGTTAAAACAAATTAAAGTAAAAAAGATGAAAACAAAAAAAAAAAAGATAAAATAGACAAAAAGAGTAGCAATAAAAGAAATAGATAAATAGATAAAAGAAGGAAAATAGCAGCTGAAATCAAAACTTTTAATGATAAAACAGAGAGAAAAAGAAGAAGAAGCATATGTAAGCTCGAGGGTATATTAAAGGTAGAGTGCACTACAGTGCAGATGAAGAGCACAGGAAGTGGGACGTTAAGCATTTAAGTAATGCGCACCAATTGGCCACACCGACGACAACATTGCATTTCATTGTTGACTAAAATTGTCAACTACTTACTGACCAGTCGTCAGCATTGCGGCGATGGGGGCGAGGCTGAGTTAGACTGACTGCAACACTTCGACCACAGTTCGAAATGAATTTAATTGAAATTTCAAACTTGTCAAGCAGCGGCAGCAGCAGCAAGCGGTCATAGCAACTGTGAGTGAGCAACTGGCTTTGCAAAATTATATGAAACAAACGAAGATGCATCGTGAGCATCAGCATGAGCATCAAAAGCAGCATCAGCGTCCCATCAGCAGCTTTTGAAAGCCTTCGTCTGGCAGCTACACAGCATGTGTGGGCGTTGGATTGCTACGTCCGAGAAGTTACTTCAAGTTGAGGAAGTCAAGTGCTGCGAAATGTGAAGGCAAGAAATACAAGAACAAAAAAAAAAAAAAAAAAACGAGCAGCGAAGAGATGATTAGAGGAGAGAAGAGTAAACTCGTACAACAAGAACGAATCAAATTTGAAATAAGTTTTCCTGCTTTTCGACTTGAAGTCTTTTTGGAATCTTGGAGATTGCAATTTGTTGGGGGCTCTTTTATTATTATTTTTTTTTATTTTATTTTTTTTTGTTTTCTGTTTTATTCATTTACGTATTTTTCAAGTTTTTAAGTCTGAACACAAAGTCATGGCATTCGTTGCAGTTATTTCTGTTTGCTGTTGTTGTTGTTGCTGCTGCAGTTGTTCTTGGCAAGTGTCATTCAGCGTTAACTTTTTAAAAGAAAACTTTTTTGGTTTAAAATAATTTGTATGACTTTTGTAATTTTGTATTATTTAATTTTAGTTTTTCCAGTTCTGCACAAATAGGTTGTCCTGAGATCTGTTTAGATTTGGCTTGACAGTTTGGTTACATTCGATTTAAAGGTAATGAATAGAATTTGCGGAATTTAGTGTGATGTTTCAAGTGAGAGACAGCACAGATTTGGAGGCATCTTACTCATAACAAAAAAAGTGCGAGAGAAAACTTTTAAGTGGATTTTGAAAGAGATCTGGATTTATTTTACTTGGCTTCGGTCTACTAACTCGATTCATAGACAATTCCATCATATTGAGTTCCTACTTCAGGACGTACTTTTATTAGTTTTTTGCAAACCTTGTGCTTTTGTGTTATTTACAAACTTTGCCTTAGTATATTTTGTAGTTTTTGTTATATAAGGATTAGTCAAGATATTTTTATGTGTGTTAGAGGTCAAAAAATTATTATGTCGAGCATCCGAATAATTCCCGGTTATATATGATACTTCTTCATTCTGACTGCCTCATAAAGTTGAAGGCATAAGGAATACATATATAAAAGTAAAGAGCACATTAGCCTTAACAATTAATTAATAACATTTTTTGCTGAAAATGAGTCAGAGTTTGCTTGCTTAACATTAATCGTCCTTAGTTTATGTTAGCTATGCCGAATATTTGTTAGTAGTGTGTATTAGATTTTTTCCTTTTGCCAACACCCTTATCCTGTAGTCTATGGCGCTAAGGGTCCTTTATAGTGCCGCCTTCTTGGAAAAGTTTAGCATGTTTGTGTTTAATTAAACAAAGTGTTTTGGTTTTTTTGGTTTTCCAATAAGCCTGTGAAAACTAATTTCGGTATCCTTTTGTTGATTGATGCTTGGCATACAGCTGAGCATCAATCATCATGGAAAATAATATACAAAATGGCTAGAACAAACTTTAACCGAAAACGAAAAGTAGGAAAATAAAAACTAATTAAATAAATTGATAAACCTTTTTAATGCTCGACAAAATGTCATTAAACCTCAAAAAATAAAACAAACAAAAAAAAAAAATAAATAAATAAATGCAAAAGGATATGTGCTGTTAGAAAACAAGAAACTAAATGTACGCATTCCCACGGCATCGCATTACAGCAGTTTAACCTTAAAAAATAAACGCAAAGACAAACTAAATTTAACCTAAATCAAATGTACCGAACCGTGCCGAGTTTAGCTCAGCAGATCTCGCGTAGCTCAACGCCAAAGAAACCCATTAACGATAAAAAATTGATTTCAAACATTGACGAGAGAAAAAAAAAGCAGCAAGAACAGAAAAAGAATAAAATCAAACAAACAACGAAAAGAACTGCCAACAAAGGCACAAATCAATAAATCAAGATGTCTTCAATAAAGTGTAGAAAAAAATGATAAAAAAAAGTAAGAGAAGCATAAATTATCAAAACGACAAAGACGCGTTATATGGTACAGGCAAGTGTGAAGAACAAGAACAGCGACAGGCCGCACAAGTAAAGCTGCAGCGGAGAGAGCGAAAGATTCAAAGTCTGGGAGAGAGCAGAGCGGGTATTTGTATAATACGTAAACAAAGCAAGCAAATTATCTCAACACACATGTACAGTGTGAGTGAGTGACTGCGTGAATGAATGACTAAGTGAGTAAGTGAGCGAATGACTGAGTGAATGAACGACATTGAGTCGGGCTAAAAAGGCTAACGAGCATAAAAGGGTACCAGTCATCAGGCTTATCGGCTAAAATGCTAAAAGACTGCGTTACTAACCATTGGGCAGTCGGCACACACACACACGCACACGGACAAAATCATTTTTTATGCAAATCGACTGCAGTGGAGGCAGTTTGTGTTAAGGCTAGTGTGGCAAAGGCTTTGTCTTATTTTCCCTCTCTCTCTTTTACTCTGTTCTTTTGTATTTTCATTACATACACTTTGTGATAAATAAATAAATTGACAAAACTGCTGTTAAGCAGATAAATAAGAGTCGCAATCGCAGTAGAGAGGCCGCATGACTCATGCGTCCATGTAATGGCAGGAAGTGTTATAAAAAGAAAGAGAAAAAAATAAAATAAATCGACTTAAGCATAAGCGTATGCGTTTTGTCAGCTGATAATTTATGTTGTAATAATTAAGCAGAGATCAAGCTGTGCTATGCTGCTGCGTTTGCCAAGGCGTGAGCGTAGCGTCATTATGCCTGCTTAACTGCATGTGGCGCTTGTGGAGCAGACAAGCCACAGTGCGGCAGTGTTGTGCCCGAGAAGGGTGATTCTTGTCGGTTAGCATTGTTTGTTGTTTTTGCTTTCGTGCAGCAGCAGCTAACAAATGTTGCATGCAGCTGGCATATGTGGCATGGTCGTTTTGTCAACAGCATGCGCATATGTTGCTGAAAATAAAGTTTAACAATAAGTTAAAAACACAAGAGTGGTTTGAGTGATTTTGTAGCTTCTGGCTTCACTCATACACTTTTGGAGTGACTGGTTTTTATTAAAATGTGGACTCGTGTGCTTCACCGGATAATGGACTTCACACAGAAAGCTTTGGCTAAGAAATCTGCTAAGAATTTAAGCTTTTGTATGAAGGCTTACAACAGAAAATGACACATAGAGATCTTCTGCTGCTATAGCAATTTTCAACAAAACATTGAATTGCTGACAGTTGTCGAAAAATGCCAAGGGGGCCAGCGGTTTAAATTAGAAAATGCACATTGCCGCTGTGCAGCCACTTTGACTTGTGTAATTTTTTGTATGTAAGACAATTGATCTATTCTGAGTTTTTTTCATGCTGAGCTTATTGCGTTATCTACTTAAAATGTTATTACATAAAGCTTTTTTATTGGTTTTGATATACGTATATATGTACATATCGAATATGTGCCTGTGCCCCAAGTGTTGTTTTTTTTTGTGCTGTAATTGATGCTGAAGCGTTTTTATCGAAGTGTGAAGTTATTAATGTGTATTGCTTGTAGCATGTAGCAGCCACGATTGCGGGGTGTAGAGGAATGATGCTTATGTTAATGGTTGCTTCGAAAGAAATAAATAAAATATATAACGGCAATGGCGCAATTTATTGCTGTGCTATGAAAAAAGCAAGCACATTAGGCAGCAACGCTAATGAGGCTCAGGCATATAAAACGGCGCAGATTAGATGACTTTTTTTTGAGGTAAAAAGCAAATCGATGACGCATTTGAAGCTAACAGTTACTCTTATCTGAATGTATTAGCAGACACACACACGATGTAACAATATTTTAGTACTGTAGATGTCAATTTTACGTAACAGTGTTAAGGAAAAAAGAATCCTTATCGGAAATATTCTAGCAAAGCAAACATTAACTACAATGCATCATTCAATGTTCCAAATTTTGTTCGATTTTCAAATGATTCAACAAACGATGTGAACTTTTAATAATCCGCACTAAACTTAATTTTCTTTACAGGTAAAAAAACTGGACGGTTGCTATTTTACTTTACTTCTGGATACTTTCAAAGTATTTGTTTAAAAGTAATTGATCAGGGTATGTGGAACTAATAAAAACAACTTTTATAATAATAAAACTAGAAAGGCAGGGCTATAGTCGGGCGTATCCGACTATAGGAAACCCTGTAACCTTTAATATATTTTATTCATTATGATACGATGTTTCAAGAAAAAAATTTTTTTTTAATAAAAGTCATTTTTTGGTCGATTGTTTCTACTTCAGCTATATGCTATAGTAAACCGATATTAATAATATTCAAAAATATGATTGCATATTACTTCAAATCATCAAATCTAAAATTTGGTAGCGATATCCTTATAAATAAAAAAGTTTTTCTCAGTAAATGTTGTTTTTCGGCCGATCGTTCCTATGACAGCTATATGATATAGTAAACTGATAAAAATAATTTTCGGATATGTGATTGGACATTAGGTAAAACTGTTAAATCCAAAATTTGGTGAAGATACCTTGAAAAACAAAAGGGTTTTTGTTACTAAACGTGGGTTTTCACCCGATCGTTCCTATGGCAGCTATATCTTATAGGTCGAATATCGAAAAAAAAAAATAAACTCGTTATGCCTATGGATTGGGAGAGTCTTCGTGCCAAATTTGATTATTGTAGGTCTTACCGTTTCTGAGATCCGTTTGTTCATACAGACGGACAGACAGACGGACAGACGGACATGGCTAGATCGACTCGCCTTTCGATGCTGATCAAGAATATATATACTTTATGGGGGCTGCCACGCCTCCTTCTGCCTGTTACATACATTTGCACAACTTTAATGTACCCTTTACCATTTTTTGGTACAGGGTATAATCAACAATAGATTAGTTTTGGTCTGAATTAAATAGTTATTCAGAGTACATTAATTTTTAGAGCCAATATTTATTCAAGTATGAAATAATTGTATGCCAAAAAGCGGATAGCAGTAGAAGGTTTCACAAGTAAAGTGGATAAAGAAGAGAAACCATCAGCAGAAAGACATATCTTTTATTATACCTAATATATCGCTTGGTATGGAAAACCTGGTCTTATGAGAGATCCTTATAAATATCAACGAAAAAAGAAAAAAATAATAATTTAATTCAAATATGAAGAGTTATGAAACACTCTAGATAGGATGAATGCGTTTTTAAGAATACTGACAGTTCAAGCTATGAAATTAAAAAATCAAAAGCAACCCAACTTCGAATAAACAAAATGAAAAGCTCCCTAATTAATTACCATGAAGTAGATATTAACCGCCTCAATATCTTAAAAATAAAGTTTTGTAGGAACATCATAAGAATAGCTTATACACAGAAAAGTAACTTTACTTAATAGCAGACAGATTAAGATAAGCTGATTAGGATTAAGTAATTAATCTACTTCTTCTCGGAATATAAGTTTTATAAGAAAAAGGTCTGCTGCAAGACAAGTCTAAATAATTAAAAATGTCATCTTTTGATATCTGGCATTATGTATTATGTGCGAGGTAATAGATAAGCCTGACAAGAAAATACACGCGCCATGGATCTTAACCCAAAGCTGACAAAAGTCGCTTACGTTGTGTTTGCAATAATCCCCGTGACAAATGCAAAAGTCGACAGGCGACGCGCGTGCAGTTGACCGTTTCTTGCCTTACCCCCCGAGTTAATAAAAAAAAGAAAAAACCCTTCGATTGTTGTTCATTTAGCAGTGCATACTTTCTCCGCATGCTACGCACCCTTGTGTCCACTTTTTCTACGCTCGCATACGCCTGGCAGCAAACACAAAGTTGACATCAATTTTATTTCTGCTGAATATTGCCTTTCTCCGGTGTCCTGAGTTTTTATTCATAGCTTCCACGCATAGTTTGCCACACAAAGTTTTTTTGTCATTCATTTTCACATTTTCCCTAGTGACGTGCGACGTGTTTGTTTATTTTCGCTTTCACTATACATGTGCGAGGGTTGCACGCACTCGGCATGAAGGGTGTCCCTGTGCGCGTTTTGTGTCAGCATTGTTGTCGGCGTTGCCTCTTTGTTGTTACTCTGTCGGAACCTTGAATACGTTTGTGTTGTCAACAGAGGCTCTAACGACGCGGGGGCTTTGATAAAATGCTGTAAGTGCAGTTGTCTGTCCATGCAAATGATAAAAGGCAGCAGTGCAAATTAAAAATATTCAAGTGCATCTTACGGGTGGCTATCACTTTTATAGTGAGCTAACTGCTATCAGCGAGGATGCCGTGCATTCCAACTATTAATGGTACCTTGCGCCCAAACGGTAGTCGAACAATCTACTGATATACAAGGGATGTGCACCCACGACTAACATTCCACAGAACTAATTTCTTTATTAAATATAAACCGCATCATATGGTTAGTAATGGTTATGGTGTGTCAACTTTTAACATACGACTGCAGTGGAAAATGTCAGTTCTAATTAGAATGACAGATCGTTACACAAACCACACAAACCACAGCGAATAAAATGAGGCGCTTAGTCAGAGAATTGCATGACATGTGTGTTTGGCTTATAACTCTAACTATCATTTATTTTCTAACATAGCCTCTTCTTATACTTTGAAATCTCTTCTTACTCGTAGATTTAATGAAATTAGAAATTAGATAGAATTTTAATCTTATTTTAATGTTTACTTTAATGTATGTATTAATTTTAATTTAGTTCTTTAATTTTATTAATTAGTTTTTGTAATCTTTTAGTACTAATAAAATTTGCTAAGTAGATAAAGCAGCTGTTGACCATTATCGGTCGTAGCTGTGGAACAGACACTAGGTCTGGTTTCGTAAGTCCTCTTGCTTGGTAGTGCGCTACCACAACGTCTGCGAAAAAAAAAAAAAAAAAAAAAAAAAAAGTCTTGAAGTGTTGTGTAATATGAGAGAAAGATTAGAGCAGATTAAATTGCGGAATCACGAGCAACATTACAGAGAGACTTGCTCAGTTTGGACCCTAACGACTAAATACTTTGTTGAAAGTCAAAACAACATATGCAGGAAATATTCAGATGTATGTAGGTTAATATGGCAAGCTTTCATGATCTTAAATAATGTTTCTCAATGTTTCTCAATGTTTCTGTGTCCGTTGAGAATTTATAACTTCGTTGAATTTTTGTGTTATTGTGTTCGTTTTATTCCTGCACTTGTTTTTTAATCTCCAATTGACTAATCCAACTGCCATCTTTGCGTTTGTAAACACGCTAAGAATCTGGTAAGTTAACCCTCTTATAATCCTCCTCTGTCTTATGCTGGCGTGGCACGTTTAAACTAATATAATATCTAAAGCATATCTGCATTGTCGTTTTATAGCTGCAACTTTTGCATTGCGTACCATGCGATTAAGTGCACCTCAGTTGCAGGTACAACATTGTAGAAATCCCCATCAATTGCAACGTCGGCGCCAGCGTCGGTGCCAAGAACGAAAAGGACTCATCAAAAATTTATGCTCTGCTTATCGAGTAGCCCTTTACTTACGATTTTTGATGCTGCCACGCTCGCCTTGCTCCGCCAATTTTGTGCAGAGCGACGTTTGCTTCGCTTCAGACGCTGTGTGCTTCTAATTCATTTTCATGATTTTCACGCGGGCGCTGAAATACGCAGACATCTATGTAGATGCTGCTATGCCGCTGTTCTCTTGCCTTTTTTCTACTATGCGGCTGCTGCTGCTATGTCATTCACATGTATTTTATTGCATCATAAATTTAATATTTTTATGTTATGTTTGTATAACGGTAGATTTTATTGCCCTGCTCAAACACTCGACTACAAGCCGCACGCGGCCCAGAATACTCGACTCGAGCAACTTCCAAACCAAAAAAAAGAAGAAAAGTCAAAATTCAAAAAAAGAAAAGGGAATATAAAGCGAGAAAAAAAGACGCGCACGCAGTTTACATAGTCGCTACGTTGACTTTAACTAACGCCTTCGCCGACGGTGTGCGTCGCTGCTGCTGTGTGCCGACGTCAACGTCAACGTCTACGTCAGAGCCGCGTGCCCAACGCGTTGCGTCTAGAAACCAAAAATCGTTTCATGGGTTGTTGTTGTTTTATTTGCACAAGGCAAGGGCAGGCAAAACAGTTCGTATGCATGTTCCGGCGCACGAGTGCGAGGTAAGGCGAGTTGTTGTTGTTGTTTAGCGTTTTGTGCTTCGTGCGTGCTAACGACATTGTCGGCGTCCTCAATGGCGTCGTCGTCGTCGTCGTCGTAGTCATCATCATCGGCATCGTCATCGTCATCGTCATTATTGTTTTTGTTGCTGTTGTTGTATGTAAAAGTTCTTTGCGTTTGTTTGTATTTGTATTTGCACAGCATCAACTGCCAGTCTGCGTGTGAGTGAATGCAACAGCAAGCTTGCGTGTGACCCACTCAACAATTTAAAAACTTTGAATTATTCGACACTGGTTTTTTTATTGATGCCAATAATAAGTGTTTGCCGAAGATTTATAACCACGTTGCGTTCTGTGCTCTTTTCGCTGTTCCCCGTTCTCTGTCCCTCCCCCGACCGCTGCTGTTTAAGCACAATCAGCGAAAAAGTAAAATGCTTGCGTTGCAAAATGTGAGCAACTTGTGCGTTTGGTTTTATTATTGTAATGCGTCAAATATGCATTAGGGGAAGCGGTCTAATGACTTTTCCTTAGGCTGTGGCGGGGATTTGTTGGCATTTTTTTGGCATGGCATTGGGTAGCAATATAGTATATGTTGTCCTTATTTGAAATATGCACGACGTCAAATGTGATTACGGCAAAAGTTATGCAATATTAAATATTTTTGTTTGCTGTTTAGGTTTGAGATTTTCTTTTTATGATAAATAGTCTGATGGAAAAATGTTACTCATGATTAGTGGGATCTACAATGATTTGTGGTGTTTATTTTGCGCAACACAGCGACAGATTATTATAGTTTATATTAACAAGTTTTACAGCTAGCCATATAGATTCACTGAACAGTGATAGGCTTTCGAAGTCTTTCTCCTTTATAAACTAATTTACTGAAGTCATGTACTGCACTTTACTCATAACTAATTTTCGAAATTATTTTGTTTTGTTTGATTCTAAACTGATTACTCTGTGAAATTCCAGAATAAGTTACTTTGATAACATATTAGCTATTCAAAATGGCTATAGAACAACTTAAGTTATTGTAAGATCATAGTCGCGGCATCGACAAGTCATTAATGACGCGTGTTGGCTGGGGATAATTTTATTTCAACCCTCATGTATGGCACTTGAGTGTTCAATATAGTTTTGCGAATTTCTATTGAGTGAGCTGTGTATAGTTCTCATGTGATCTCACATTTGAATTGAATTTACATATGCGTGATCTTTAAAACGATTTGTATAACTTGTTTTCATTATTTTAAATGGAGTAAACTACAGCATTCTAATGATCTGCCATGGCGGTGGGTTTGTAAACTACAAAGGGTTGGAAAACAAATCCCAAAATAAGCGTAGCAGAAACCAGTTCCAGAAAAACCGAAAACATAAACAGAAAAACATTAACGCTTACAAAATGTTGCCAGTTTTAAAGGCCATTTATATTTATGGGATTATGCCTTGCACATAAATCAGGCTCATGTCAGACAAGCGTCACTCAACCGCATGTCCCAACCCCCTCAACCCCCAAAAATAAATGTACGGGTATATGCCGCTTATGTTACTGCCTGCAGGCGCCCTCTATGTAAGACCATAAAGGATACACTAAAGCTTATCGTTCAAGTGAGAGATTTACATTTGTTTTCTCTGTCTTGCCTCTGTGTTTGTTTTTTTTTGTTTTGGTAGTTCCTACAGTATACCATTTATTTATTTATTTTTTTCGTGTCCGTCTGTGGTGCATACAAATGCAACTGCTGCAGTTCAACTGTAGAGTATCCTGTCATATCCTTTGCTGCAGCAGCAACATTGCTGCATGTTATGTTGCTCAAAGTTTGCATTTTCGTGACTTATTCTAGTAAATAATAGTTTTGTTGTCGCTGCCACTGCCGCTTGTGTCTGTGAGTGCTTGTGTTTGTTGTTGTAGTTTGTAGCATTTATTTTCTTAAATAATTATTGCCGTTGTTTGTTTGTTGCCGCAACTTTATCTGGCAACAACATCTTTTGGCTACTATGCTGACGCTTCCTGCTGTGCCAATCTGACTGTCACTACTCAGCTGTTCCGCCTTTCTCTGCTCCGCACCGCTCTGCTATTTCTTCTGTTAAGTCTTTTGCTGTTGGATTTGTTTGCTTGTTTTTTTTTATTTTTTCTATATGCAGCTTTTAGCAGTTGTGATTTACAAAACAAACAACAACAACAGCGATAAAGTTAAAATTTTATTTTTAGTTACGTTTTTTGCTTTTGCCACTTTGTTTGCCTCGGATTAGCATAATGCTATTTGTTGTTGTTGTTACTATTATTGTTGTTATTACTGTTGCATTTAGCAGTTGCTGCTGCTTAGCTTGTACTTTTGTTGCTGCTGCTGCCAGACGCAGTTAATGTTTTCATTATTGTTATACATATAATATTTTAGTTTTTGTTTTGGTTATGCAAATAAATTTAAAACTTCCGCATTACTTTTTTTGTATATAATTTTGGATAGTTTTTTTTTTTTAGTTTTCTCATATTTGCGTATTACTTTTTTATTTATTTATTTTGTTTATCTTTGTCTAACTGCCACAGCAACTGCTGCTAAAAAAAAAATTACAGAAAAATTACTGAAATATTTGGAAATCGTTTATTCGTTGTATTTTTCAATTTTCATATACTAAAAACCCCACAGCAGCCCAACTCATGGGTGGTTGCGTCGTTCGAGAGCTGCTAGAGCTCTGTTGCCAGGGCCACTGCCAGTGCCAGTCGCTGCTGATGTCTGTTGCTGTTGATTTTGCCATGTTTCCCGTTTGCATTCACTGATTTTGTTTGCTGATTCACGTTCACGTTTGCATTCAGTTTCATTAATAATGCCAACATTTGCAGCCACAAGTTTGCACTCGAAATTTACAAAATTTACACTTTATGAGCACGAAAGTTAAACGATTCCAACCAAAGCATGCAGCATGCATCATGAGCACAACTCAAGCAAGAGTGAAGTGCAAGCATGACATGAAGTAAATAAATTGCGAATATACATATATAGATGTTCTTACATATATATGTATGTAGATATGTACATGCATAATCATGATCATGAATGAAGTAATAATAAACAGTAGCATAAAGTTTGCACATAATATTTAGTGAACATTTTAGATGTTCAGGCAGTGTCAACAATATTGTGATTAAAACAGCACATGATTTTTAATCTGGCAGAATTTAATTTATACTGGTCTAGGATTCGTTCAAAGTATAACGATATTGCCCACCTAAGGTCAAGCAAAACTCTTATTATAAGAAAAAATTGCAATGCGAATCAAATTCATTCAAAAGATCTATTGAGTACTTAAGTCTGACCAACCATGTAAAAAAGGTTCCCATGTTTCTCTACCTGATGCTTTTCTACGGTTGAATAGAAAATCTGAGTACGCGAGTGTTGTTTTGCTACATAGAGTTATACAAATTTCAGGATTCATGAGTCGTTGACACTTGTAATAAAATTAAGTTGCCTATCGCTTTAAAATCTTAAACTTGACCGTACTTTGAATTAATCAAAAATTTTAAAAGTAATAAAAATGTATGCAATTAAGTACTCAAGCGTCCCAGTTTATATGCAGTCTTCATTTCTAACTAATCACTAAGTTCAATTTCAGCACGATAACGTAAAATGTAACATGCAACTGAAATAATACGAATCAAATTGTGATATCGCGATTTGCGTTGCATACTTTATAGCGTTGCACTAATGAGTGGCACCAAAGCAGCAGCATGGGTTAACTAAATCAACTGCAGCTGTGCGAGTGTATACGTACACATACACATATAAAGCAGTGCTAAGAGAAATCAGTATCCAACAAACGATGTCCACAACGCCATGAGTTTTACCGTATGAACGTATAGTTTATGTGAATCGCGTGAGCGCCATACTCGAGATCTCGTAAATCAATTTTTATACATTCTAATTATGTGATTAAATGATTTATGACATTGCAGCACTCAACACACCCGGCGCAAAAATTTTATGAGCAAGTGAGTGAGTGAGCGTTCAAGCAACACAAACGTACAAATGTACGTACTCGCATACACGAACAACACAGAGCGGCCAGGCAAAGTACCGGCGGCAACAACAGACTAAGCGCCAACTCATGCTTCTTAGCGCGCTCTCACCACCGCTCGCTCTCACTTTGTGATACGCTCGCCTGCGTGTCTCGTGTTAAGCACTTGTCGTTGACCCTTTTTCGTTTGTTGCTGCACACGCAGCGTGTGCCCCCGCGCTCTTACACTTTTAATGCTGCCTACAGTAATTGTGCTTGCATGTTTCTTGTTGTTTTTCTTTTTCTATTATTGTTGTTGGTATCTGTTTAACTCATTCGCAGCCAACTCGCACGCGCACTCTCTAACTCATTCCTGTTGCTCTCACTGACTCATTCCCCCAGAAGCATGCGCGCCCGTTTTGCACTAAATCGTAAAAAATCAGTTACCGCGCGTTTAGGACGTTTTTTTATATTTTCTTTTTTTTTTGTCGTTCTGGTTTTTTGTATTATTTTTTGTGTCGTTTTCGTTTCGCCTCATTTTACGAGCATTAAACGTACAAAATGTGTCCGTGACATTTATGACGTGACACAATATTTGCCAGTAGACAGGCCCATGCATTGGCGAAAGTGAGACAGGTAGTCAGTATTTGCCCACTCAGTCATTTATGCGCTGTAACACATTTGATTGGGATTTTTTATTTGCTTGCATGTGTGTTTACGTTACGCAATTTTAATGTCACCCAACTCCTCTCCCGCGTACATTCTTAGTTTTTGTTGTTTATAAAAATAATTGCATTTGATTTAATTGATGACTTGATGGATTGATCACGGTTTGTTTGATTGATGTTTCTTTGGGGCTGCGCGTGTGTAGGTTGTGCAAGCGAGAGCAGTTGTGGGTGTCGCACAGCATTGTAAGCGGACGGCGGCCTCCATTTGCATTCTGCTTCTTACCTTTTTTTTTGTGTGTGGCGCTTGCTTTGATTTATTATTATTGTATAGATCGTAAAGAAATTAGTGGGTTTTTATATATTTTTTATTTTCCCGATATTTTCTTTTCCTTTTGGTTTTTTCATTGGTGTATCTGATCTTATTCATTGACTGCCGTGTCATTTTGATAATGGTCAATAAAAATGAAATGTTTATGAAACAGCTCTTGTGGTTTCATTTTTATATACACACATATATGTACATATAAAATTCATGTTTATTGTGGTTTAATCAGCATCAATTGCTAATGGCATTATGCGTGTCTTGCTGTGGTTTTTTTTGGTTTTTTTCTATAATCAAGATCACTAAGGCAACAATAACGAAGAGTTTATGTTGTTGCTTAATGGCTGATGGTGATTTCTCGTCTAGAATTGTCAGGCGTTCATCTTTTGAATAATTTTTTTTAATAATGCTGTTATGGAATCTAGCAGCTATCCATACCTATATACCATACTTATAAGAGCTTAAACGATATTGGAGACTTACTTCTGCGTGTTTCAATTCGCTTGGGTGGAGCATAAGCTATTTACGTACAGGGTGGCGCAAAAGTAATCTCTTAACTTGAAACTAGCCGTAAAACTAGCGCAATTATACATCAACTCGGGAGGTGGCCATTTGAGCGATATAATGTTTTCCACTATTTTTACACTTTCAAATAAACTTTTTATGAAAGCAGAGCTCTTTTTATACGCTGTACCAAAAAATGGTAAAGTTAAAGTTGTGCAAATGTATGTAACAGGCAGAAGGAGGCGTGGCAGACCCCATTAAGTATATATATTCTTGATCAGCATCGAAACAAGAGTCGATCTAGCCATGTCCGTCTGTCCGTATGAACGCACGGATCTCGCAAACGGTAAGACCTACAACCACCAAATTTTGCTCGAAGACTCGCCCAATCCATAGGCATAACAAGTTTATTTTTTTTTCGATATTCGACCTATAACATATAGCTGCCATAGGAACGATCAGACGAAAACCCACATTTAGTAAGCAACACCCTTTTGTTTTTCAAGATATCGTTACCAAATTATGTATATAATAGTTTTACCTAATGCTCAATCAAATATCTAAAAATTATGTATATCGGTTTACTATATCATATAGCTGCCATAGGAACGATTGGCCGAAAAACAGCATTTACTGAGAAAAACTTTTTTGTTTATTAAAATATCATTACCAAACTTTGGATTTAAAATTTTTAAGTAATCCGCAATTGTATTCCCGAATATGATAAATATCGGTGTACTATAACATAAAGATGCCGTAGAAACGATCGTCCGAAAAATAGCATTTACAAAAAAGAGATTTTTTTTTTTCTTGAGATATCCTTACATAATGAATACAAAATATTATAGCTATAAAAAAATATTTTCAGTTTCGGCGTGGGTACAGGGTTTTCTATAGTCGGTTACGCCCGAATATTGCCCTGCCTTTCTAGTTTATATTAAATTTTGTAAGTTACGTTTGGGTTCCCGGTAATGCCCTTTGTCTTTGATATAATGTCTTCAGATTTCACTTTGTTGTTTACCTAGAATTCTCTAGATTAATTCTCGTAAAGTATAAACAAATCGATGTTGGAGCTCTAAGCGCCATCTTATTCATTTATGCCAAAAGTTGTCGTGATAAATCACATTTCTCTGCATGTTTATAAATCGCTCATAAAAAAAAAAAATGAAAAAAGTGCCACATAAGTAAGATAAAATATTTTCCTACTTGAATTTCTTTTGCGCGCTTGATAAATCCACTTCACGATGTTTTCTCATGCGTTGTCTTTTTACTTTTCTGAGCTTTTTCGCTTTTGTTGTAATTTTTCCTTTCGCTGACTTATGCATGTTGTTGTTGCCGCTACGTACATATTTTCATTGTTGTCTGCATATCCTACAGCAATTTTTGTGTAGAGTTTTGCTTATTTGTCATAAATAGGATTTCTTCTTAGACAAACTCAACAACGGCGGGAAAAATCTAAAGTTCTGTGCCGCGCGAGCGCATTCGTCCTTCGAATGTTAAACTTTTCTGCGAAATAAACCTTGGGAAATATTTTACAATTTGTTGGCGGCGTTGCCAGCGTCAAATGAGTATAAATGCTGGGGGTTACTTCCAGTAACTGAATATTATATACATATACATATGTTTGAATGTGTGTGAATGTGACTTACGACATTTCTTATCAACAGTCTGCTTTTAAGGATTCATACTTATATTTTTTTTCTCTGTGTTTGTGGTTTTAATTTTTTTCGCATAAAATAATTATGATGATAGATTTCATTAGGGATTTATTTCCCCATATGCGTGATTTGTTTAAGACTCAATGCACTGAAATTGCTGAAAGGTGATTTAACATTGCTGTCTAGTGTTGCTTGGGTTTATTTGGAATGGTTTTAGCAAATTTATTACTGTAGGTTTTCATACTATGGATAAATCTTGTATTCAGATACGACAAACATAGCGGTTTGTGAAATTATGTGATATTTGAATTACTTCTTTTTGCTTTTTGTCTGGCCTTTATATAATAAAAGGTTTTTTTAAATATTCTTTACTGCAGAAAACTTTTCCCTCTGCCGACTCGTTTTATTCTTATATATTCTTGTATAATAAGTAGACTCGTGTCTGTGTGGCCACTTCCAAAACTGTCAATAATAGTTTTAATCAAAGAATTTGATATCCTCTTGGGGTGTTTTGGATGGTGAAAAAAATTTTATTTCGTTCTAATTTGCAAGCTATAATAATATTTAATACTGTAGTGTTTGGTTCTCAATTATATGTAGAGACTATCAATCCTATTTATTCATATCGATTTGAATCTTTCGATACTTTTTTACATTGTGTATTCATTCACAAATGCATCTTATTTGTATAGATTTTTCAATTCGAAAACCGAGTACAATCTTCAAAGTGCCCATTTTCACTAAAATCTAAATGGATTCATGGTGCTCTCTAGTATGTATTTATACATTCTAAAAATTTATACAAGTAGTTAACTTTATACAATAAAAAATATTCCAATGCCAAGGCATTGAGAAGCTAGACCAATTTCTTTTTTCTTTTAAAATAAATACAATTGGAATGATCACTGAAAAGGTTATAGCCTATGAAAATTCGTTGTTTTATTTTAAAAAATTTGTTAATTTTTCAATATAATATTTTAGAACTTCAATAGGCAAATCTATGAATAATCCGTAATAATACAATTCCTTCCAGATTTATGGAACACCCTATTTGGAGCGACAAATTATTTAATTCAATCTATAAGCAACATGCGCAACAAAAGTATAAAACAAATAAGTTTGTGACAGACCAAATAAAAATATATTAAAAAAAAGATCATTCAAATGCACACAATGCACATAAGCCATAAATTGAAAGAAAAAAAAAAGAAAACTGCAAGGTATATAGCAACCGTAGTTTTTTATTTTGTTTTTGTTTCAATGTGCGCATTGCTCACGCGACCTTAGCCCATAAAAAACAAAACTTGCAAAAAAGTGTTCTTTGCATGCATTTATATTAAAAAGAGAAAGGTGCCAAGTGGCGTTGCAGTTAATGAGTTTTCAACAACAACAACGACAACAACAATAAATTTAGTTGCAGCAACATTAGATGCATGCATATGCAGCCACAGGCGCCTAAGGAATTAAAATTCTCGCTCTGCGTTTGCATAAAAAGTCTGAAGTCAGCCAGGCTGGCAGTCAGGCAGGCCAGAGTCGCGCACCAGCGGCAGCAGTGTGGGGGTGGGTGGTTGGGTGGGTGTAGCCATCGCGTGATCGTCGCTTGTGAGTGCTTTTTGCCTTGCCCGCGTTGGGTTCAGTTAAGACGCTCGCTGCTGCCGCCGCCACCGCCGCCGTCGTTGAGCAATTTGTTTTAAGTTGTGCGTTCTAATTATGATGTCGAGTGTTGACTGAGCAAGTGCGAGGAGTGAGAAGGAGAGGGAGTGCGAACGTACTACGTACAGCGTCGAGATGTGCTTTATGTCAGTGCCGCTGCTTTTGCTCAAGTTTTTCGTTGCTTTATTTTGCTGTAATGTACAATGTAATTTTTTTCTCTTTATTTGGTTCTCTTTTTGTTGTGCCTTTGCTATGCCACTTTGTGTGCTATTTTTATTGTTAGTTTTGATAAATTTAGTGCATATGTGCGTATAATGTGTGAGGATGGGTGTGTGTGTGTGCCCTTATTTTGTGAGTGTGAGGTGTTGTAAGGTGTTGATGTAGTGTTTGTTAGCGTGCAAAAGTGTGCCAACAACATGAATAACGACAGCAACAACAATTACTGGCAACTTAGCCTGCAAGTATGCACGCAAAATTTAATTCACGCCAGCAAAGTAGAAACAGCAAAAAGTGTGGATGTTATATTTTTAATTTATGACAGCTTATTTTTAGATGTACTCCTTTTTAAATATATAAAATGTTTCTAAAAACTTATTAATTGTGTTTTTTTTTTTTATAATTACAGCTCAATATAGATCAGCGCTAAAAATGCTACGTAACAAGTTATAAATAAAAATAAACTGCGGTCGCTTGTAAAATAAAAATAAAGTAAAAAAAATTTGTAAAAAAAATCTTAGCATTAAAAATGATATAATTCAAACGAATTAAATTAACTGTAATCAATGCACACGCTGTAATAAATATTATACAACAAAAAATAAATAAAAAAAAACAAAATTTGAATATTTAAATTGCATTTATTATTAAATAAAAAAAAAACGCTATTTTAAAAAATAATTATATAAAAATAAAACGATTTACTTCAAAAATAAATTTAAATTCACACATATAACAGCAAAAATGTTAAATTTACATAATACAAGTATACATAATAATAATCACAGCTACTACTACAACAACAATATCGGCAACAACAACTGTAATCGCAAAGGCAACAGCAACAAAATGCGTACAAAATATGCATTAAAAAATCTCTTAACAAATAATTGGACGCAAGTCTTCCTTCTACTGACACTCTTCGTGGTTGGTAATCAAAGTGCCTGGCAGGAGAACGTACGACCGAAACTCTACGTAGAATTAGGTAAGTACTTACTTACATTAAAAACTTTATGAAATATTCTTATTTTTTTCTTTTTTTTAATTTTAAGTGCAACTACCTTTTCTTTTTTTCTGTATTTTATGGTAGCTACTGTGTGTGGCTAAGCTAAATAATCTAGCATTACGTTTATGCAAGCAAAAATCGCATACAAGATTTTTTATGCGCTTATGTATGTTCATACATGTTCAAATTTATAAAAGGATTTACTTGTATTTTATGTATAAATTTGCATCAAAAGATTTTTTCTTAGTTTCGTTATATGTATTTACATCTGCAATATAATATAAATGTACATAGATAAGTAACTTTGTTAATAAAATATTTTAGTACATATTATTTTTTTCATTTCAAAATCTTTTATAGATTCCTCAAATGTACAATTTTGAGGAATCTAATGTACAACAAAAACATGCAATTGCATTGCTAAAAGAAGAAGTCAAAATTTCCTATGCCAAAAATGTTTACCGAGAACCATCAAAAGGAATAAAGCGAAATTATTAAATTTTATTTGATTATAATTCAAAGTAAATTAGACTTCCAAGTATTTTTAAGGGATATTTACTTTGATATGCAGCTTTCAAAATGTCTTTAGGAATATTTTTAGTTAAACTATTTTTAGCCCTGTTGGTCAAAGGGAGGAGGGATGACGACACGATATTTCAGCGTGTAAATGAGTTAAATGCAGCAATAAATCAAAAGTCGTTTCAATGTTTAAAACAAACTTCAGCACAGCATAAAAACTGATTACAGTCAAGTGCACGCAATGATGACTTAAACGACATTGCGCATATTCAAGACAACAATTTGATTATTTTTGGTACCACCATGCTGCAACAAAATTGAAGTCATGTATGCGAATTTAACTTGAGAAAATGCATTAAAGCCGTCGAAGCGTGTGAACTTTTAATGCAAATTTTGTTAACTACAGGAACACGCAGTAATATGCTGCGAGAGGTGTTATGTGAGTAAATGGAAAACCAAAACAACAACAACAACAGCGACAACAACAACAATGACATTAACAAGAGCAACCCATGAGGCACGGCATGTAACATGGCAAGCAATTCCGATAAATTTCTTGAGTCGACATGTTAAACACATGACATGCGACGCTTTGCTTTGCTATGCCACGGCATGGCCAGGCTTTGGTGCTGCTGTGCGATATCAGCGATCTTCCACGCAATTAAACTTTAATTTGACCAACGGCAATGATGTCGCAGTCATAGCCTCAGCCGCAGCCGTCGCAGTCGCATTCGAGCATCAAAAGCAATAGCAACAGCAACATCAGTAAGCTGTGGAAGAGGAAGAGCCAGTCGCACATCTGATGAACACAGCCAGAAATCGACCATCGACTTCAAATTATGTGCACATCCGCTGCAGCCAATTAAGGACGGTGCAAACGACATGGCCATGTGCTGTACCTTGTAACTGTGCTGAGGGTAGCGGCAGCGGTCGAGGCAGCGGCAGCAGTGCGGTGGGGACATGCCGACATGTTAGTTGGCGCTGAAGAGCCACTTCCTGCGTAGCACCGAGTAGCCGCTCTCGTTTTGATTTTTCGTTTGTTTTTTGTTTTCATTTTTTGCGCCGACGTGGCAAGTTGAACTTCCTTGGCACGGTGTCACAACTTCCGTAACTGTCCGTGCGATACCTTTTGTGCGCTTATACTCGCTGCGAGGGCCACTCAATAAGTTGTTAGAAATGTCACATTAGTTGTGAACAAGTAACTGTAAATTTTTCTTAGCTTCTTTTAACTGCCGGAACTCATTGTATTTTTTTATTACTGGAGTTGACAAAACAAATAATCTTTGAGCAATAAAACAATTCGCTTAAGTGGCTGCTCAGCGTCAGTCAACTCTTGTGCACCAAAGATACATGTTCGCTGCGAAGCAGTGACCATTAGGAGAGTTTTCACTGTATTTTTTTGCAATATGTAAGAATACAAATATGAGATTTCTTCATTTAAACAAAGTCGCGTTGATTTATACTCCGGAGGGGAGTGGAGTCGGGGAAGTTATGCATCTGCTGTAGAATCTTCGATTCAAATGTATTGAGCTGACAGTATTCTCTGTTAAGAAATTAAAGGAATGTAATAAAAAGAGCAAATAATGCTTTACAATGTTTGCCTAATAACTTATTGTCTTACCCTCGTTTATGCACTACACAGCAGAAAGCTTTGTGTCAATTTTTGCTGTGAGTTTCGGTGTTGTTGTTGTTGTTGTGGCAAAGTCATCGTCTCAGTCGCGTCTTTTGTCTGCAACTAAAAATAGTTGCCGAGCATTTAAGAAATCAAGCGTTGATGATAACGACGCAACGTCTCATTAAAAATGTCTGCAACGTGTGCGCAGAATGCAGAACATTGAATACAAAAAAGAAGAAGCGCAACATAACTGTTAATTGCCATTTTTGTACGCCAGCAGACGTTGACTGCCGCATACTTGCCGCCGCCATTTGCATTTGCCTCATTACAATTTAATTTACAATTTAATTGTCGTTTCATCAACGCGTGCGCCAACACGCCAAATAAGCAAAACTGCCAACTATGCAAAGTCTTCTGGCCCTCCTCACCCTACCCTCCCATGACGCTGCACTACGCAGCCAGACTATGCCATTGCTTTGCTTTGCTATGTGCCCCACACTGCTGACACATGGCGCTGCGCTGCTTATGCATGTATGTATGTGTGCGCGTGTGTGTGTGTGGTGCATAATTTTCACATGTCATTTTTTGTCGGTCTGCAGTTAAAACTTGCAACAACACGACAAACAACAGAACGACACTGTGAAACGCGTTGAACAATTTTTGTTGTTGTTGTTGTCGTCACCAAACATCACCCGGAAATGCAGGCAACCTTAAATAAAATTTCAAAAAAAAAAAAAAAGAAGAAAAATAGTTGAAAAAAAATGCTCTGTCTGACAAAAGTTTTCGGTTTTGTTCGTTGTCGGTTTTCATTTGCATATTAAAAATTATTTAAATAAAATTAAAAAGCATACCATGTTGCAGGTGTATGTGTGTGCTTGTATCTGTGTGTGTG
Organism: Stegana nigrithorax; assembly: GCA_037044495.1. Taxonomy (NCBI): domain Eukaryota; kingdom Metazoa; phylum Arthropoda; class Insecta; order Diptera; family Drosophilidae; genus Stegana; species Stegana nigrithorax. The sequence continues at coordinate 335,068 of JBAMBQ010004457.1, read as the reverse complement.
TGTGTGTGTGCGTGTGTATTTGCTTTTGAAAATGTGTTGGCGTTTAGCATTTGCGCAATGTTTGTGGCATGTACTTCCCAGTTATGAGTTGGAGCTTGTTGACAGGAAATGTTGCAGGTAGATAAGTTTCGTCTTCAAATTGATGTTGACTGCTTTTGCACTTTTCGTATTTGCTCCGCAGTAGCAATGTCTTTGCGGAGTTTGTCTTGTGTCGTTGACATAATATATCCGGTTACCTCATATGCTTGAGTTTTTGTAGACTGTCTCTAGATGTCTGCTCTACTCACATCTGTTAAGTAATTTTGTTCTTAGCTAAACTGGCTAATTTATCAAATAACTTCTCGGTATGTCTTCCATATATAGTAAAATCAGGTTTATCTTCTTTTCCGCAGATTTATTTAAATTAAAATTAAAATTTTCTTCACCGAGCTTAAACAATGATCATCTCCTTATTTTTGCTAATAGTTATCTGTTTTCTATAAATATTTATAAAAATGAATTGCTAAATATGTTGACCAAGAATTATATATCCCTAGACTTGGTTGGTTGGTTTTGACCTGTACGTAGTAGACAAGAATAGTGTTCAGTCAGTGTTGTTTATTTATGTACTTATTTTTATTTACAAAGAGTGTGATAAACTTTTACATTCCTGGGATAAGCGAATTTCGAGATCGCACTCACTCAATATTAAAAAAGAATTTCATTATTTGGTTTGTATGGTTAGGTTCATTTCGAAGGAAGCATAAACTAATATATCTGATAAATAATCTTTAAAAGATGGTGTTGATAAAGTATTGTTCATAATTTTTAATACTAAAACCTCCTTTTTTTCGCACGGTTTTTTTGGAAAATATATATTTAGAGTTTTCTCATCTCACAAGATTTTTTAAAAGTAAAGCACACTATGTGTTCTTGTGCATTATTTTCATATTTGGTAGTAATGTACGTTTGTCGAACTCATAGTGAACATTTCTTGGAAAGAGCTGTCAAATGGTTTTCTTATGAAAAGACATTTACGCAAACTGAAATTTGCCTAAGTTATCGATACTTCTGGCTAAAAATGCATGAAGCAGCATATTAAAGAAGAAATGGATTGTCATAAGCAACTGCAAGTCTTTAAAACTAAAACTATTTTCATGTTAGCATTTTATGCGGCAATTTAGTAATCAGCTGTGGTCTATATAGAACACATTAGACATTTTATAAAGTATGCGACACTTTGCAGGCCAACTTAAAAGCCAACACTTGCAGAAAATTGACAAAACAATTCAGAAAACCATATGCACTATTACCCATTACCGCTAGCGGCCCCCTGGCCCACCACTAATGATTTGCATGGAAAGTGTGCTTCATTTAGCATTCATATGCAACGCGGTGCCTGCAGTTTTTTGACCAACTACACGACAAGAAAATGAGGTTAATGTGGGAATTATGAATGCAGCAAGTGCAATGTAGGAAAAAACAAACAAAAATTTGAAGGAAATTTAATGGGGAGCAGAGAAAAAACGCAAATGGAGCTAACCAAACTGAAATTGTATTATAAAAACGCTGACACCTAGCGGCAGCGCCCACGACAGCCGCAGCATTTGCCGCCTTGACGGTAATGGCAAATGGCAACATTTGCATTTGTTGCGAATGTCGCAAAGCGAAAATGTTACTGAAGCCGACAGACACTGCCGCCGCCTGCGTCGACGTTGGCAGTGGCAGCAGCAGTGTCATCATGCGGTGGCTGATAATGCATTCATATGCTGTTCATGGCATACTCAACATGACTGTGCTACATGCAAAATTACGCTTGCACGCGTTTTGCTTATGCGTTTGCTTTACTTCTGCTTCGTCTGCTTCGCGTGTTTCTTCTTCTTCTTCTTCATCATCATCATGCCCCACTGTGCCGCTTGGGCCGCTGCCTTGCATTTGACAGTTTCGCTTGCAGCGTCTTAGCTGCATTTAAATGCACATTTCGTAGTGCATAAAGTAAAGCAGTTTATGCCTAAATTGCTTCTATCAAGTGGGTGGGTGGGCTGCCTTGGCTTGGGCCTGCCTGCTCCTTGATTCGCATGTTGCCGGGCTTCCCTCTCCATATGCCCTATGCTGCTACGTGCTTGTTGCTGTCGAGCGTTGACAATTTAGTCATTTTCAACTTCACTTGGTGTTGCCGCTCATACTCTCACTCCCATTCGGTCTCGGTCTCATCCTCGTGCTCATACTCGGTCTTTGTGCTACTTCTACTTCTTAACTACGTTGTCTACGTCTTACTACTTGCCTTGCCTTTTTGTCAGTGCAGCAGCTACTGCTCACACTTGTGCTTATTTCTTTTAGCTTTTTTTTGTTTTTTGTGCAACTGAAGTGACACATTCATTTGAATTACTTCCTGCTGCATGCCTGCGACAATCATGCTGCTGCCATACTTCCACAGAAGCACACCCCTGCCAAGTCATATCTACTCATCCTGCTCATTGCAGAGTTTGACTCGCTTGACTATCTTTGCAGCAGCTCGTTCATTTATAAGATGCACACATGCAACTGTCCTGCAGTACTTCGACACATGTATATCTACAGTCGCACCTCTAATAACGCGTATTAGTGCCTTTCTGGAAATTAGCACTACATAATTTGGTTTTTTTATCCTGTGTGATCCATTATTGCTTTAGAAACTGCTGCAAACACATACCGAAAAATTTGTTCGGATTACGGTGAGGATGCTGTGAGTAAATGCCGGACCCAGAAGTGGTTTGTTCGACTCCATTCTGAAAATTTCGATCTGAAAAAACCTATGAGAAGCAGTTCTGCGCTGATGAAATTTTGAAGTTACCCAAGAAATGAAAAGAGGTTACAGATAATAATATATGCCAATATGTATTTGATTCAAATTAATTTTCAAAATTTTCAATAAAGAAAGCTCAAACATGTACCGCGGACCGCGGATACTTTTTAAATCACACGATATCTTAGGCAGCTAGCTGCTCTTTTTAATAGACCTCACTTCCATCTAATTACTGCATATAAACAAATACTTATCCAGCTACAGATTCTGCAGCTATCGGCATAAATAAAATGCTGAATTGTGATTCGATTGTCTAGCTGTGCACATAGCTTTTTGCAACAGTTTATTTTTTGCTTTATTAAAATTTCTGCCTACCTGCTAATCGAAGTTAGAGCCAAATCGCTTTTCTGTAGTACGAGGTGCGACTGTACGTTGCCTGGCTAGCGCCGCAGTGCTAAGACTTGGCTGCTGTTGATGAGAATGACGTAGCTGTTCGTAGACGCTGACGACCGTAACGGGGCCGAAGACGCACGTCTGCTTCTTCTCACTTGAAGTTGTGCACATTTAGTGTGTGCCAAATGCACATTTAATAACGTAATTTCTGAAGCGTGCAAAGATATTTTTAGAATTTAGAGTTTCTTTCTTTCTGTCCTTCGTTCTTTCTATCAGCCTGTCCCTTTTCTCGCTCCTGTCTTGCCGTACGCACGTTCACGACTTCTGTTCTGCTGCAGCTTCTGCGCCTGCACATGCACGAATAACAAAACTATAAAGATACAAAAACTTTTTAGCCAAATTTGCATACACTTCACTGTCGGTGTGTGTGTATGTGTGTGTGTGCATCATGGCTGGGTGTGGTGTGCTGTCGATTGTGCTCTTAGGCTGCTTCAGGCAGCTTCAGGCAGCGGTGCTGCAGATTTGCCTGCGTCTGCAGCTTTGGCGTCTTGTACGTATGCAAAATACGTAATGTCTTCCAGGAATTTTTGTTATTTATAGTTAAGATAGCAAAAGTGTGGATGTGTTACGGCATGCATGCCTGCATGTGTTCTACAGCTGCTGTCGCAACGGTCTGACTGTCCGTCCTTAACTTGTGCACAAGTCCTTACCGAGTTACTGCTTCATTTCTTTGGCAACTTTAGTGCTTACATGGCTATGGCAAATGAAGTTTCTAACGGGTGCCTCGATCACAGTTGATTTGTTGCACTCCACTGAGTTTTATTTCCATATTTCACAACTCATTGTCGATTTGTTGGCGGTATGGATTTCGATTAATAAACCCCCCGATTAGACATTGCTCACTCATTCTGCAAATTCTAATGAACTCTATGGGGGGTTGGTTTTGCTTATAGTATAAATGAAGCTGGGCTGGCCGCATGCTTTTGATAATTAGTTTCACATGCTTCTTCTTCAACAAGCTACACAATTGAAAGTTTTAGAATTCTGTTTGCTTATTTTACATCGTCCCTTAACTTTACTCTTAAAAATAAAAAAAACTCCGATGCTTTTTGTTTTCGGTAAGAGGGTTATTTGCAAAAATGTTACAGCATAGTTTGTCATATTTGGTTGTTTATTATTATCAACGGCATAATTCCTTTATATCCTCCTTCCTCTTCTTATACTCCACTTTTCTGTTTTATAGAAACTCTGCGTTACATCAATATTTACAATATTTGAGTTTAGATTATAGAAAAGTACAAATTCGTATTCTACGAAATGGTTGTTAATTCTTAACACCAAATTTAATTGTTTTAAAATGTATACATCTCCTATCCCTCCCTCCAAAACGCTTTCTCCTTTTATGTTCTTTTATACCCTAGACTGGCTTTCTTATTCCTGTTCAAGAATCAGATAAGCTGCTTTTAAGTTTCATTTTTTCTGCCGAAGCTAAGGATCTGCGAATACTCACGTACACCATGCACTACACCCTTTATAGCTTGGCGAATGAGTTTGTGCTTAGCTCGGCTTTTCCTACGCCTAGTTAGCTCGCAAACTAGGCACAGCGCAAGTCTAAAAACCAACTCAAAAGTCAAATTACATTTTCTGTTCTTGCAAAAAGTTATTAAGTTTGTTTTTTCTCTTTGTCGGTTGCCTTTGTTTTTTTTTTTTTTTGTTTTTGTTTGTTTTTACCTGTAATGCGTCTATTTTTAGTATACTTCGTAGTATGCTTGCGTTGCTTAGCTTTTTAGGCTAAGTTTTTCTTAAAGCTTTAAGTATTTACTTTGAGCCTTATGTAAATTTTGTATCGATTTTAAGCCGATTTCGCTGGGGTTTAACAAATGACAATAATCAACGTTTACGTTTACGTTGTGGTAGGAGTTAATGCGGATACTTGAGCACTTTAAAAAGAAAATAAAACTTAAAAAGGAGTAATAAAATACGCGCAGGAATTAATCGTTTTTGGGAATTTGTAATCTCAGACATGTGCTTTAAATAAATCTAAGTTTCACCAGGACAATTATATACAAGCCATTTACTCTTCCTTGTATTTTTATGCTTCTTTTCTCTTGTACTCGCACATAACGACACTCGCCTGCAGGCATGCATTGGCTTAAATGCTTTTCTTAATTGAGTGCTCATTTTCCGGTAGGAAGTTATTGCGCAACACAAGGCAACGCAACGCAACGAGAGGATGTAAGAACTTCCAATAAAAACAAAGCGAATTAAAAGGCGTTATAAAGAAAAAATAAATTAAATTATACACATGAGTGCAATTTTTACAATAGCTGTAATAAATACAAGTGTTGGCAAGTTTAAAGTTTGCCAACTGACTTAAATGGCCACATGCCACATTGGCAACCGTTTCCCTGTTCAGTTTAAGAACTTTTTGTGCTCATGTTACACTGCGTCTAGGCATTCATCGCTTTATTGTTATAAATTTTATATTTACACAAAGTGTTTTATCTGAAAATTTAATAAATTATATATAAATAATATTATTAACCATTTGAATTACTGTTTCTTAATGGTTTACTGTGAGTTCAAATCTGTTCCGCTTATTTCGAGTTTTGAATGCCATTGGCTAGATAAGCAGAAAATATTTTCATTATTTAGAAAATTTCTTCTAAACAAACACAATTGCGGAGAAACGCTTACGTATAGCAAGGTTTCATAGATAATATTTAAGTTCCGAGGGCATTAATGGCTTATATCAATGTCGACACTTTCTCTGTTGACAGCAGCGTTAACATTGTCATTGTTATCATGACTCACTTATATTTTAACATTATCCTTATACACATTATAAACATTAACATTATTCTTGAGTACATCATCTAATTAAAATTATTTCTGCTGCAATATACAATCTTCGCAAGGTTTTTGCATTTTTGCATCATAATTTTTATTACCTGTTTATATGATCTATTTTATATCCTTCCCCTGCAAGTTACGCTTAATTTCATCATTTCAACACCCAAATTTAGCAATAATATCTTTTGATCTTTTTCAGCTTCTCGTAGATTTTTTATTTTCAAGAGACTGTTTCTATGGGGTGCCCCATAATTCACATAAAATTGGAATTTGCTACCATTTGTCCGACAAAGTGTTGGCAACCAAAAAAAGATAGCAGTTCGACAACAGTTTAGGTTAGTAAAAACGGAGCATTACATGAAAGAATAACGCATTTTAATTGTCGAACAATATTTCCAAAATAATGAAAGTTTGGCTAATAATTGGCTAGCAATATAATCCTAAATGATGAAGCTTATCTTCACCTTGACGGAATTGTTAATCGTCTAAATTGCCGCATATTCTAGAGATCAGGAATCCTGCTTACATGTGACGGTCGAAAAATGTAGATTTTGGACATCAAAGAAGTTCACCCATATTTATGCATACTTCTGAAAAATTGTGATACGTAGTTTCAAAGACGTTTATAGTCTTAATTTCTTGAATGCTTCATGAGAAAGTATATTTCATAAACATTATTTGCATCAGCACCATTATTATCAACATCCTCATTCTTATTGCTAAATCTATAATTCTTATCATTCATTTCATAATTTTGCAATAATATTTTCTACTCAATAGTTTATCGACAAAAGCAGGCTTGTCATTCTTAACATAATCAAAATATTATTGCTTGACATGCTACCTTAAGCATGTCATGGCTTATACACTTATGTGTGTTATTTTTTTGTTTTATATGGAGCTTAAAATTTCGTTTATAATAAGTTTCTTCTCAGTATAATTATGTTTTTGTTTTTTATATAATAATATTCTTCTTGTCGCGCATACCCTTTAAAATTTTGTAAAGATCTTTACCGGCAAGATTCTTCTAGTTAACTTAACAAGTATAATTTCGTTTTTCTTTTTGCCATCTTGTCATAATCTGTCGCTCGCTTTTACCTTACCATAGACAGCCGCAGAAAGTTTAGCAGCTGCCTTACTTCTCTATGTTATGTATATGTATTCTTTATTAACATTGGCAGCACTCGATTAAACAACAGCAAGGGGCAACAACATGCGGTCAACAGCGTAACATTATTGTCGCTGTCTGCACAACGTTGTTGCATAATTCTGCTGTTGTTGTGGTTGACATTGCAGTCGTCAGCGTCAGCAGCGTCAATTGCAGTTAATGGCGGCGACTACACGAGCGTACACGAAGGTGCCATTCGCTCACACTCGCGCTCACAAACACACACTCTCTCAGCTCATTCGCAGTGTGACGGTCGACGCTAGCATCGTCTTTTTTTCTTCATTGTGCTAATGACAAGCATCAAGCGGCGGCTCAAGCACCGAACGTGAACAATGTTAATGTTGCTGTTGTTGTTGTTGTTGCTGTAGATTTGGTCACTGCGCACAATTTCTTTTTGTTTGTTGTTGTTCCTTTCGTCAGACGCAACATCAGCACCAATGTCGTCGTGCTCATTGGCATTGTAGGGCTTTGCAGACGTCGTCATCGTCGTTGTTCTTCTGGTTTTTGTTGTTGTTGTTATTGTCATCATCATCAACATTAACATCATCAACTTTATGGATGTTGGCTGTTGTTCTTGTCGTTGTTGCTTTTCTGCCACCGGGGAAATTAGTAATACGCTGCTCAGTGCGACAAGTGCAGACGCTGCTACTCGCCTACTGCTCTGCCTAGTGCTCTGCCCGCAACGCAGCTAGCGTCGTCAGACATAAACATTCTGAGTTTGCCTGCGACAAATGAGTCGCATGTTCGAAACGTGCCAAGAGTACGCGCCTTCTTTTATTTTTTTCCCTTTACTTTTTTGTTGTTGGTTTTGCTGTTGCTATTTTTATCCTTTTGCGCTTACTTGCCTCAACGCTCGTTTACTCACTTAGTTATTGTCATTTTAGTTATGCTCTTTGTTCTTCGCCACGCAAAGTCTCAACGCAGCCACTGCCAGTAACAGTAGTAAGAGCAGGAGCAGGAGCAGGAGCGGGTCGAGTGCAGTTCAGTCGTATATGAAACTGCGCATAAAGTCACTCAAACTGCCGCTTAGCTGTGACAATTTGTTCTGGCGCTTGGTCAGTAATTGAAATGGCATGTTGCTGCCAGCCCAACGCCAATTTGCCCACATACACACACACACACGCACGCACACACAGTACGCAACACACACCGTTGCTGTCGATGACATGACACGCCCAACTTTGCCGCACATCCACACATACATACACCAACACACATACACATTTAGTTTGGTTTCTGCTTGCTCGCTTATTTTTACATCATTGCAAGACACCATTTCTGTGTTCTCCAACATGAAAAAAGTTTAAAGACACTCTTTGCAGTTGTCGTGTATTTGTGGGTTCCCTCGCACCCCTTGCCAACCGCTCTGCCCACTGTTGGTGTCTGCCGCTGCCACACGAAAAAGTATATTTAATTTTTGCACTCGTTCGCCACTTTTTACTTACAGCTTAGTGGCTAAAAGTTTCTTGGCAGCGTGCAAAAAGTTAATATTGATAAATTGATTAAAAGTTTAATAATTGCACCGTTTTTTCTTCATTTATTTAATGCCTTTTTCCTTGTTTTGTTCTTTGTTTTTTCTGTGTGTTCCTTTTTTGTCCTTTTCTTTTTGGTTTTATTTTTGTCTAACTAACCGAGCTTAGCTCCCATGTCGCTGATTAGCAGCGCGCAATTGGCTTGTGGGTGTTTGGTGTCTGGCGTTTGGTGATTGGAATGCACGCCTCGCTTCGATTGTGTGCCATGCTGCCATGGACATTGGTTTTGGTTACACATTGTGCATACGTAAAACTTTGCTTTAGTTAAAAGTTCATTTAGAAAAATCTATAAAGGCAATTTGTTGAGGTTTCATTGTGTGTCTGTGTGTGTGTGGGCGTCTGTCTGTGTTTGCGTATATCTTTTGTGTGAGCTGCGTACACTTGAATTAAGTAGAAAAATGGCAAACATAAAAGAAAAAAATCGTTTTCAATTATTAAAGGATTTAACAGACAATTTATGTTAATTACTTGGCCTGCATTAGTTTAAGGGATTTGCATCATTGTTCAACAGCTGATTTACTTTTGGCGTATTAAAGTTTAGTCATGCTTAAAATGTATTTCGAAAAAGTCGAACCTCTTACATTGACTTAATTAAATGCCATCGTTTGTCACAATTAAACGCTGGCCAGTCTTTTGCTTTTAAGGATCTAAAACAATTTTTATCAAATTTGCTAGGGAAATTCAGCAGAATGGCCATTGAAAAATGGTTCAACGGTTTAATCAGGTTTTAATGCGAATATGTTCAAGAACTGTGTCAGAGTTTATAAAATAAACAGTTGCTGATCTGCTTCGAAATTTTAGTTCGTCTTCTAAATATCTAACTGTAATATTGGCATTCAATCATTAACTTACTTCTTTTGTAGTAAATTTATAATTCTAATTTTGAACCTCCTGATTCTGGTATGTGCGCGGGCATAAAGAGCTCTTAGGGATTATAACAACTACGCAGTCGGTGTAAAACATGAATGTATGTGGATTTACTTCTGGAATAAGCAGTCGTTCAGAAAAAAATGCAAATAAATAAAAGTTGCTGGTTGCTTGTATGGAATTTATGTAATCAGCTTATAAATCTTGAATTTTCGGCAGAAACAGAAGGGCTTACAACTGGGAAAATGCGAATACAGTTTTTTTTTTAAGCACAACTTTGATTTACACATTTGTTTCGATTGTTTATGGCGGTTTATATAGGCTTTTACAAAAATTGGTTGCTATAAGTTTGCAGCTTATTTTGAAAGCTTTTTCAAATTTAATTTGAACATTTCTTGAAAACCACAACTTGAGAGCTGCTAAATTTTTAATTAATTTTTTTGGATAAAGCTTTTAATGCACTAAATCGCAAAGAAAATACAGCTTCTAAAAAGGACAGTCCCCATAATCGCAAAGCTCTCATACAAAAACATCGCTACTGACGGTGTTCGGTGATGGGAGATTGTACTGTAAACGAAATAATGGCTTGCAGTTTGTGCATTCAAATAAAATGGCGCTAATAAGTGTCATGATTTCTAAGCGCCATATGCTGCATATTACTTTTGGTTACAACATTAAAGTGTGAAGCCGTCATATTGCAATAACAAAAGTTACTTAGAAGAAGAATAAGAAAAAGAGGTAAGAAAAAAATTATGCTCGATTATTCCTATCAACCCATCGGACTTGCTTGTGCTTGCTTATCGGAATGTTGTAAGTAACCTCTTGCCATGCATTACTCACAGCTAGGCCTGCTCTTTTTTGCGTCAGCACATGCTGCTGCCAATAATAGCAACAACGACAACAACAACATGCTGCATCTGTTTGCCACATCTGTCATTGAGCATTTCCTTAAATCAAAAACACACGTGTGCCTTGTGCAACGTTTGCTGTAATACGCCCCAACGCAATCCAACCCAACCCAGCCCAGCCTAATGCAGAATAACAAAACCATTACAAAGCAATTCAAGCCAAGCTACGATAAAGCTTGGCGCTGCAAGGGAAGCCGGGGCAGGGGAAGTGAAGCCAAGCTGTACGCCATTAGTTTACCCACAGTGACTGTTGTCGTCTGCCTATTAGTCGGCTGTCGCGTATGTCGCATTTGCTGATTTGCTGATTGTCAAACCGATATGCGGCTTGTCTCAATAATTCATCAAAATGCCTTTCAGCGCAAATGTGTTGCCACGCATGTTTTGGTTTCGTTTTGCTTTGACTTGTCTTGACTTGATTTTCAGCGACGACATGGTATTTTGTTGTTGTTGTTGTCGCAGTTTTTTTCTTACTTTATGTCACAGCCACTGCGGCTGCCGACAATGATGTATAAAAGCCGATAAATCTAAGAAAACGGCAACGTCAAAAAAACAGCAAAGAAAAAAAAAACAACAAATGCCAAAACAAAAAGTCAGTAGAAAACGTAGATGCGGTTAAGGCATAGACGAAGAAGAAGAAAAAATAAACGATGAAAAAAAAATAGGTAAGAAAAAATTGATGCAGGATTTACGACAAGTAGCGGCAAAGCATTTGTTTCAAGCTGACGCTGATTGCGCACAGTTGAGGCTTCGACTTGACGTTGCCTCGTTGCTTGGCTGCCTGCTTACTTGGCTGCTTACTTGTCTGCGTGGGTGCAATCAAGCAAACTGTAGCAGTGGCAAAGCAAAGCGTCGTAACGCAACACAACGCAGTCAGACCAGGCAAGCAGGCAAACCACTCAGCAGCGCCTGACGTTACGCTTTGGCATGACTGTGGGCGCCTTGCATTTGCCAACAGCAGCAGCAGCATACGCAGCAGCACAGGCAGCAGCACGAGACTTGCTGCCATAGGCAGCAGCCAACGCAGCCGTCGACATTTACAGATAATGCCGCATTTTAACTGCGGCTTAAGCGCTCTTGCGGCCAAGGGTCTCACAGCAAAGAGTAAAAAAAATAATAATAAAAACCCCAATATAGTATATATGATATACAAACCTACTATATAAAGGAAGAAACAAAAAAAAAAGACATAATCAAGCGACACACGCTATTGACGGCTGCTGACTTGCTTTTTACACATTTCACTTTGACTTGATTTATGCAACGCTTTTGCCTTGCATATTTATGGTCACTGCTGCTATTGCTTGTTTATTTTGCTTTTGTTGTTGTTGTTTGGTATTGTCAGTCGCTTGTTGCATGCACACATACACGCATACATACACGCATGTATATGTACACGTCAGCAGCATGCTGTTAACCATATAACTGCCAGTTAGTGCTAACGATTTAATTAACGCAATGCTGACACAAGCTAATGACAAAAAATAAGCAAATCGATTGACAGGCAAGGCAGCACAGGCTGTTTTTACACTACACTGCATGTAGCGTGTTTTTCACATTAACTAAGTTATAAAAAATAAAATACAAATAAAAACATCACATAAACAAAAAATTTACGTATCTTTAGTTGTGGCAAATTTTGTTAACTGTGCGTTAAAAAATAACGTAAAAGGCAGACATGATTACATTTGAAGTTTGCGTTTATCGAAGAACATTTTTTTTAGTAACCAGCAATTTGTAGTTAGTTGATGTTAGAGATGGGCACTGGGCTATGGGACCCGCGATCGCTCTTCATAAAGTGCCTATTAGTTATTGCGGGAATCACGGAATAACAGAACATTTACAAATGAGCGGGATTGGCATTGAGATCGAATATATATAATATTTCTTACCGGACGCATGGTATTTTAAAATATTGTGCTGTTCTTACAGAATGCAGCAAATAATAATGAATATTTAAGTAAAATAGGCATGTGATTTACGTTAATATATCTAAATAAAAGCAAAATTTGTGTGTGGCTAAGCACACACTTGGGATGATGTGAAACATTTATTGTTCAGTAGCTGCTTTTTATAAATAATATACATAGAGAGCGGGACAAAAATAAAATATTCAATTTAATTGAATGTAAGTAACAGACATTATTAAAATCGCATTATTCTGTGAAAAGTTGTCTAAGTTTTACAATGAGTACAAAATAGGAAAATTATTGTCATAGTTTGTTTTCCTATTATAGAAAGGTAAGAATGCTGCTGCAAGGCTGCTGAAAAAATTTGTGAAGTTTACGGAGGCGATCCTTTATCTAAAAATACAGCAGAGAAGTGGTTGGCTCGTTTTCGATCTGATAATTTTGAGGTTAAGGATAAAGAGAATTGTTCATTATGACCTTTTACAATCTGGCCAAACGATTGATTCTGACCTCTACTGTCAACAATTAACGAGACAGAAGCAGAATTGATTAACAAAAAAGGTGTTGTCATGTCATCATGACTCTCTTACACTCACATCTTTGATTACCCGGAAGAAATTGAGAGTGCTTGTCTGGGAAGTATTGATTCATCCACCATATAGCCCGGACCTTCAGATTATCATTTATTTCGATTCCTGCAGAATTCTCTTAATGGAGTAATTTTAATTTCAGTAGAGGCCTGTGAAATGCTCATAGATCAATTTTTCGTTTAGAAAACCCAGATATTCTACACAGATGAAATAATGGCTTTACCCCAAAAATGGCAAAAAGTTATCAATCAATACGGCACACATTTGGTTTAATAAAGCTCGTTTCATTTATAAGAAAAAATTGTTTCATTTTTGGTTACGTTTCACATGAACTAGAAAGGCAGGGACTTTATTCGAGTGTACGCGACTATAGAATATCCTGTGCCCAGTCTATAATTCAATATATTTTTTTCCGATCGTTTGTATGGCAATAAAAAAACAAAAAAAGAAACTCAAAAAGTGGTTTGGAAACATCACAAAGGCTTAGTGTAGAAAATACGTTGAATGGAGTCTGTTGTAGAAATATCCTAAGTTATGCGTTAACGAGAAATCATTTCACAGCAAATGGAAGATATCTCATGTGTATCTTGCTGTTGAAAAATCTTGTGTGAATTGTGCCTTAAAAAAGAAAACTATGAAATTAATTAAATTACGCAGGCCTAACTGCATGTGACTACTTAACTTGTAAGACTAAATTTTGTTTCGAAACTTAAAAATATTTTTTATTGCAGCATTTTTGGAGCTTTTGCAATGCTAAATATTTGTTTCCTTTTAAAGTGAATGACAGACAAAGCTGCAAGAGATTAATGCAACAAAACGTTAAACGCTATCTAGTTTAAAGGCAGCCTCACACATTTTTTTATTTAAATCTTTTTATTTTATTTTTTTGAGCTCATTTGAACTAAAAGTGTCAATTAACAAATGACAGCATGAAATGCTGGCAGTGGCGACTGTGTCTGCTAATTAGGTCAAACTCTAAATGGTATTGATACGTTTTTAGACAAGTTGACCGTGCTTGGCGTTCGTCGTTTGGCGTTGGCAACACGTAAAAGACATTTGCCGCATTGGCAACGCGTGGAACAGACGTGCAAATGTGCAACGCAGGCAACACAGGCAACGCAGCCAGCCCATGACCGAGGCACGTAACCGTGCAACTGCGCAGCAACTCATTTTCCTGTTAATTAATTTAATTAGAAAATTTTTCGCACATACTTTGCTTTGCAAGATGACACAAGCTAGGTTCGAGGACGCGAGCCGGGAGAGTGCGACGTCAGCCATCAGCTGCTTAAATGTATTGTTAAAGTTTTTTAATTGCATTTGGCAATACGCAACAAGCAGCAACGCAGAAGAAGCTCCTTGGCGTTGGCAAAAGTTAGCAAGGCATCATAAATTCCTGCTTGTCATTTAATGACAACTTCATCTTGGCAGCAAGCAGCAAGTAGCAGTCAGCAGGCAGCAGCCAACTGCACTCCTTACATTAACTGCTGCAAGTCAAGGCAGGCGCTGACGTCGGCGTTGTCGTTGTCGTTGTCGTCATCGTCGTCGCCGTCATTAACATTAACAACGCACGCGCAATGATTATCATTAAAATTGTCATGCAGATTTTCCACTATAGTGCACACACCACTAGACCCACCCAGACCCACTTCCACACCTATTCTCCCTCGCACTTCCGCTTTTGGCTCTCGCAATGCCAGCCAGCTCAACAATTTAGCTGCCTTTCATTTTATTTTTGTTGTTTTTTCTTTTTTTTTGGCATTCCTCTTGCTTTACACTTAACTGCCGGTATTTTCATTTCGGTTTACGCCAGAGTTGCCGTGTGCATATGCGGCTCTTTTGTCTTTGGTTTTTGTTGTTGTATGTTTTTGTTTCTTGTTTTATTTGGGTGTTCTTGGCAAGTTTTGCTGGCGTATGTCTGCATTTATTGCGTTGTGCCGCATTGTCGGCATCTTTTCTGTCTACCTGTGTGTGTTTGTGTGTGTGTGTGTGTGTGTGCTGCACAGGTAATTGGAATTTTAATTATTGCCTAATACGTGTTGTCGAAAAGCGCAAACAACTTATCTGCTTGCAGTTCACAACACAATCAGCAATGCAATGGCATAGAACTTTCTTAATTAGATCGACTTGCGGCTGACAACTCCCATTAAGTGTTGGCAAATTCTCCACACTTAACTTACTCAGTTTTTAAGTGCAAACGAATGTAAAATATTTTTTGGTTTGCTTATTTATGCATTTATGAAAATTATTCACGTCAACTCTAAGGCCAAGTTCAAAGATTCTTAGTCAATTCCGAAAGATCATTGTAAATCTGTGAATGTGAACTTATATATGGATACTTCTAAAAAAAAGACTGTTTCTTAATAAAATTCATTTTTCGGCCGATGGATCCAAATGCACCTGTATGTTATAGTAGACCGATATTTATCATATTCAGGAATATGATTGGACGTTACCTAGAAATTTTTAAATCCAAAATTTGGTAATGAAATCTGAACAAACAAAGTTTTTCTCACTAAATGTTGTTTTGCGGCTGATCGTTTCTATGACAGCTGTATGATATAGTAAACCGATACACCTAATATTGAGTTATGTGATTGGAAATCGCATAGAACTATAAAATCCAAAATTTGGTAAAGACATTTTGAAAAACAAAAGGGTTTTTGTTAGTAAATGGCAGCTAGTTGTTATAGGTTGAATATCGATAAAACAAAGAAAGTTCGTTATGCCTATAAATTACGAGAAACTTCGTGCCAAATTTGGTGGTTTTCGACAGGCAGACAGACGGACATGGACATGGCTAGATAGACTCGCCTTTCGATCCTGATCAAGAACATATATACTTTGAGGGTCTGCCACGCCTCTTTCTACCTGCTACATACATTTGCATAACTATAATATACCCTTTACCATTTTTTGGTACTTTTTTTTATATATATATTGCACAAAGTAGAGACTTGTTTTATGAAGTTTAAAGTTCAGAGTTTTATTGTGTAATATGTGTTTTCATCTTCTGGTCTTCATAGTTTTGTGCTGTTACTTGGTAATTGCTAAGGTATTTCTGCTGAATGCTAAACAAACGTAAAATGTTAGAGATACGGTCTAGAATGATAATTAATATGCCTCCCTTCGTTGACTTTGTTTGGCACTCACGATGTCAGCAAGTACTAAACATTGCAAGGACATTAAAAGTCAAGTGAAAGTTCACACTCAAACAGCGTCATGAAAGCTGAAATTTCTTTGACCCGAATTTTTAGTATAAAAGCGCCAAAAACTTTTCTTTTCACAGCTCATTACTTTTTACGAGGCTGTGAAAAAATACGCACAAAAACACGTAAACTTGCCAAATATTTAAAAAATACAGCACTGGTCAAGGCAGCTCATACAAGTTACTTTATAATGAGTGCCAAAAAAGAAATTAAAAAGAAAAAAAAAAATAAAAAAAAAAGTAAACGGTATCTGCAATAGCATATGATATATAGAGGAACCGTTTATTTATGTTATTTTTATTATGTTACTTATAGTTAAGAAGTGAAGTAACTATGTAAGATTATTTATTAAAGCCAGTGTAGTACATTAAACCGGTAAAGCAGCATAGTCTTAAAGTCCGTCCGGTATAGACGGTGACCATCAAGTATTGCTTTTATATGTCAATTCTGCTATGAGTTGCTTTGATGTTGTTGTCAGCCTCTTCGCCTGCCTGCCAGCCGCTCTGCCAGCAGCTCTGTCTGCCTGTCTGTCTTTACGCTTTGTGAAATGGCTTTCAATGCGTGCGCTGATTGACATTTGAATGCAGTCAATGTGGCGCAGCTGGACGCTGCAACTTAACTCGAACTCCATAAACATATCGCCAAAGTAAAGTCTGCTACATTTTGCTACCTGAGCGAGGCTAAGCTGCGCCGATGCTGCGCAGTCGTAGCGCCAAACAACTTTCAACTGCCAGTTGGACAGCATGTTAGAATTTTAATGTGCGGCCTTTTACGGCGCACCTTTGATTGCCTGTCCAAGAGGCCTTTTGTGTGTGTCAGCGTCCGAGTCAACGTCAGCTAAGCTGTGTGTAACAAACAAGGAAAGCCTGGCATGGGTCGTCAGAATATATAAACGCGTATAACATATGAGCACATGACGTGTGTCTTTGCCATGTTAATCTTATTAAATGGGCACCGCAAGCCTGCACACCCCCAAATGCCATAAGCAAAAAGTT
Source organism: Stegana nigrithorax (assembly GCA_037044495.1). Lineage (NCBI taxonomy): Eukaryota > Metazoa > Arthropoda > Insecta > Diptera > Drosophilidae > Stegana > Stegana nigrithorax. Next base: position 317,885 of record JBAMBQ010004457.1, on the reverse strand, counting down.
GCACTAAGCAGTAAAAGATGTGAATGTTGAGGGTGTGGGTGTGGGCTGCTGTTGCTGCAATTGCAATTGCAATTTGCAGCTTTTAATGCGTATGCAAAAGCGCATTAAAACATACACACACACACACACACAAACACCCACATTCAAGTAAACATCGACTACAAGTTGTGCATGCAGACTTTGAAGCTGGCGAGACAACTGCAATGACCACAAATGCGCACAAACAGTAACCCATAGTGGAAAAGATACATTTGCACATGCAATGCTCAATCACACACACACACATGCAATATGTGCGCGCCATAGATACTTTGCACTTGCATAGAGTCGCATATGCGAAATTTGTGCATTTTAGGCTCAGCAGACGACAGGCATGCATCATTTATGGCAAACTTTGTGTTATTTCAATGCAACTACAGCGAGCGAAAAACTTTGTAAATATGCACAAGTTTTCAATTAAGCAAATAGAATGCTTCTATCTGGCAATTTGTTGAATTTCATGCATTAGTGAATTTACTCTCATGCAAAAGTGCATGAAAAGCTTGGTTAATGTACGCAAGTTGGTTTTTTTCACACTCGGCATATAAATATATATGGGCAATAAAGTCGTTAGCCTGCAGTAAGCTAAGTTTTGTGGAAAGGCAGAAATGAAATTATTATGCATGGCTTTTAAATGAAATAAAAACTTGGTAAATATGCCTATGTGGCATATTAAGCAATTATCACATTATGGCTGTGTTTTAATGCTTTATTGAAATTGTGTTTTTTAACTATAGAAAAATCTCTCATAAGCGATGGGCGCAATACTTTTGTCTGGCTGTGAGAACTATTCATTTTCTAGATATATTTTTAGTTTAGTAAAAGCATACTATTTTACTTAGTTAATATGCTCAAGTTACTTAACAAGAAAAATTGCTTAATTGGATGCCAATTCTTAGTTAATTTTATTTTATTAGTTTGATAGAATTTAGTTTAGAAACGAATAAGTTAGTATCTTGGGTGTTCTATTCTAAGCTTCTTTATGCTAAGATATTTCTTACAGTGTACGCATGCACATGCATGGCATGCAGTCATGTATCTGTAGCTTTTGTGCAAATGTTTTACTATCGATTAGTTGCCGTTAATTTGCAAAAGCCGCACATTTGCATTGCAATGGAATAACGGCAGCAGAAGCTAACAACAGAAGCAGCACCACCAACAACAACAACAACAGCAACAACAACAATAATGATTACAGCAACAAAGCCAACGAATTTATTGACAACTGATGCATGGATGCATCCAATTAGATAGACAGACTAGCAAGCAGCAGGGCGGCAGGCACGCAGGCAGGCAGTCAGGCAGGCAGTCAGGCTGGCAAGCAGACACTCAGCAGGCAGTGGGAGGAGCTGGTGCCTGTGAGTCGGCAACGGCGGCATCAACGGCAGCAGCATCATCATGGTCTGAGTTTAAAGGTTGCATTTGTAATTTCGACAATTGTATATGCATGCTTACAGCACGCGTCTCTAAACACATGCACATGCATATAGCAGAGCATGGAGGCAAGCAAGTATGTGGCAGAGCAGCTGCCTGGCAGGAAATTGTGCTTAAGAAACGTTTAATTGATGTATTACTCACATGCTCAGACATGTTCACATGTTTGCCTGCGTGCTTGGCTTGGCTTGGCTTTGTTGCTGTTGCTGTTGCTACTTGAATTTTGACCGCATCTACACGCATATGATTTCGTCAATATTTGCTCGACTATGGTCATGTGATAAGGGGGCATAACCGTAAAAGATACTTTGGCGCAAGTTTGTTTGCCCATAAACCCATGAGCTACATTTTGAGTGTCGATCTTTGTGGTTTGTCGTTAAGCTTTTGCCACAGTGTGCCACTGCACAGTTTTCGTGTTATTAAACATATAAGCTATAAAATTGTTGAAGTAATTATATCAGCATTTGTGTGGCTCAACTCGAAGTAAACTCTCTTGGCCGCACTTCTGCCTCGCTTCTGCTTCACTGTGCCTGGCTGCGGTCTGGTGTTGGCTTGCTGCCTGCCTGCGTGTATCTTATGCCATTTGCGGTTGTAATTTGCTTTAGAAATAATATCGCATGCAAAATTAAGCTTGCCAACTTAGTTTTAGTGCGCTTAATTGTTGATTGTAATGGCTGCTGCACAAAGCAAATGCCGTGAGCTCTTTTAGAATTGCTTTAACTGCTATAACGTCTAATTGTATAAATTTTTCATTGCGCTTGCAGCAAAAAGTAACTGGCAATATGTACAGAGAAGTAATTAGTTGCATAAGAAATTGGTTGCTACAACGAAAATACTATTACCAAACCTTAAGCTTAGCTTTGGGTTTCGTTTTGGAACAGATTTAGCAAAACAACTATTTGATGAATAAAACATACATATGTCCAATCCAAGTGAATTTTCGAACTTTAAATATGTCTATAGTATAGAATAGTGTTGCCATTTCTTAAAAAAGGTGATACACATAAATACATAAATGTTTATACATATACCAAAGTTTTCATTAGAGAAGTTTACTTTATTTAATGATTTTTATTGAAATAAAAAACGAGATAAATAATCAAGGTCATGAAACCATCAATTAAGAGTCCCAAGTAAATTAAACAGACAACGCCACAAACCATATTAAAAAACGATTTAAAAAAGGAAGGAAGCCATTGCATAAGCACAAGTTCAAAAGCTAAATAAATAAAACTATTTGCGAACTTGTTTGTTTTTAATTAAATTAAACAAAAAATTCCAAGTGGTAATAAAAACTAATTTAATTGCAATAACACAAACACACAGAGCAACAACAACAACAACAAAATAAACCAAACTGTAAACATATGTACATACGAAAGCAACGCAACTTAACAGAACTCAACGCGAAGCCACTCAACTCAATAGCGACAACAAGTCAAACACAAATGAGTGTTAATAATTACACAAGTAAGCGTGCGAAAGAGTAAGCGCGAGAGTAACTAAATGCAATAAGCACTTGCGGAGCAAAACTTAACATTAAATTAAACAAAAAATAAATTCAACTCAAACAAACGTAAAATAGTAATCGGTGAGAACATACTCATACATACATACACAAACTAATTTGCGCACTTTTGACCTCTAATCGCGCAAACACACATGATAGTCGTAGTGAGTGAGTGAGTTTTTGCCCAAGAGGCGTCTGTAGTGAGAGTATATTGCATGAAGCCCAGTGACAGTTTTTTGCTTTGCGTAACGGCAACTTTGCACGTATGTGTTTGGCTTCTTTGGTTTTTTTGGGTGTTTGTTTTTTGTTCATTTATTTTGCATACGATTTGTGTTTGACTGGAGTTGTTTTTGCGCTGTCAGGGTAGTGGCGTCGTCTTGTCTTGTCTTGGCATTAGTTTTGTGCTTATCTACGTGCTTAGTGCGTGCCAAGGAATGCTTAAAAAGAAAGCCGAAAAATAGTTGTAAAAAAATTATAAGGAAAAAGTGAAGAAACTTTGACAAAGTCAAAGACACGCATGAATAATTCTGACAACGCATGGACATGTGCTGTCTGTGTGTCTATCTGTCTGTCTGACTGCTTGCCTGCTACACTACGTTGCAGCGTGTGTTATGTCAACGGGGTGGGGCGGTTCGGTTCGGTATGGCAGTGCGCTGCTAGTTTGTATGCGCAACGAGCAGCGCGCACATTTTGCGGAAATCAGCGAAGACGTGCAGACACTTGAAGTAAAAATACGCACGCACGCAAGACAATGAGATGTCTGGCTAAAGCTTTGTTGGAGTGTCACAAGTGTGGTTAGTGGCAAAGCGCACGGGACTGTTGGCGGAGCTTGCTTGTTTGGCTAGTTTATTGTTAGTTGGACGCTTGAATGAATATAACAAATAAGTAAATGTTTGAATGAATGTGTAAAAAAAAGCGAGAGAGAGAAAGAAAGGAAAAAAAAAAACATAAAAATAAATGAATGTTACGCTGGTAAATAAATCAAATCGTTATTGAGTCAAAAAATGTAAGCGATAGCGAGACAAGTAGAAGAAGAAGAAGCAGCAATATAACAGTAACAACAACAGCAAGTACTCGTATAAACGACAAAGCACAACAAAAGAAATGCGCCGGCTGCGGGTCGTACAACAACAAAAACAACAATCCAAAAAGTAGTTGTAGCATACATAGAAGAAGGCGGCGGGGCAGGGCGCTGTTGGCAGCGATAAAGTTTTATGTTTATTTGTTTGTTTGCATGTTCGGATCGATTGTTTGAATTTGCTGCGTGTGTATGTATGCCCTGAACCAATTAATCAGCGTAAATGTTCGCACTCACACACGCTCACACCACATGGCCCGCACCTAACCGCACAGTGGCGCTCACACGCACACAGCAAACAGAGCGGCCGTATACAATTTTGTTGTAATTAACTTAGATAAACAACAACAAAAAGAACAACAGTAATAACAACAAAAGCGTCATGCATAAAATGGTGGTCATATTTCCTATATTTCCGTTTTTAGTTGGCTTTGGGCATTGTGGCAAAGGAAAATTCTTTTTTTTTTTGCTATATTGTCTCACATACATACGCCAGAGTGACCAGCTTGGTGTGAATCGAAATTGCGTCGTGTACATGGACAAATAAATCATAATTAGTTGTGTGGACATTTTGACGCTTGAATACAAAACAATGGCGGAAAGATAAACAATAGAAAAAATAATAACGAAAAAAAAAATAATCAAAAAACAAAAACAGAAAATTAATGGATAGTTATTGAATTCCAGATGTAGTTGGCTTTGCTTGTTTATAATTTATGGCATAAATCGTTTAGTGAAGTGTTGAAAATCTGCGTGCTAACAGCTGATTACTTGTGTAAGACATTGTTTATGCGTTGTCAGATAAAAAGCAAAAGTATGTGAATTTGTTTAAGTTGTGCCAGCGCCGTTGTTTGTGCTGCCCTGCCTGGCAATTAACTTTGACATTGTGACTTGTACATGTCTTTGCACACATTGGCTAAGGTGGAGACTGGCATGGCGTGTATTCTTAATTTTTTTGATGGCGTTTGTTGGAACAGCTGTCAAGAAAATGAATAAAATCGATTTTTATTTGAAATCAGTGACTATGTTGAAGAAGAAAAAACCAAAAAATATTTATGTATATGTTTGTTAAGATGAAAATAAAAATTGCATTACAAAATTTTGTTTTAATAGATTTTATTCATATTGGAAACTAGAAGTTAAAGTTTCGAAAACTGCATATACAGTAGAATCTTGTTTCCTGATACGGTCTAATCCTGATCGTCCCGAAGTTTTACTGTAATTCGGACATAATTAAATTATTGAATTTTTTTAATTGGTCCAGATTAACGACATTCTACTGTATCTAATATTTAATGCTTCGATTATCAAACAGAAAACAAGAAAACTCTCTAATCAAATAACTAACCTCTAGTGTTTTGTTTTTATAAAAGCTTCCCCACATTGGATATCGACATAAAATTCCGTTTATGGGTAAGGCATGGGCATTTATAACATAGTATCTACTTATATTTCCGTAATTTTACCATAATTGCTCAATTAACACCGTATTCTCTTTATAAAATGTACTAAGTATTTGACCCGTCACGATTATTTTAATCAACTGCGAACCGGAGACGTCAGCTTACATCACATGAGTAACCTGACAACCACACATTCATGTCGCACTTTTTAAAAGAAATTTATGAAAATTGTAACGATGTTGAAATTTGGCAATTGACCCTTCAATTATACAATATGATATGTGCATGTCATATAAAAAAAAAAAAAGGAAAATTCCACATGCATAGCTCCAATTACCGCCAAATCGTTTGCTGTCTAGCGTATGCTTTGTGTGTTCTTATGTCGCTCAGCACTTGCCGGCATCCCATAGGTTTCTATACCAAATAAACACACTCATCCGCACTCTTCCCAATTTTCTCTGCTTTGCTTTGACGCGTATGCTTTCGTCTGCACTTTGACCGTTGGAAATTTTGATAAACTTAATTTTGATTATTTTCTTGTTTCGCGTCTGCGTTTATTATTGCTATCTATGGATTGCTGTTGTTGCTGTTGTTGTTGTAAATATCATGTAGTGGTTGCTGCAGCACGCATCGACGTAATGATGCGTTAAGTGCTGCATACAAAACAGTAAACACACACTGCGAGTATTGCCAAGCCTCTCCGAGTAGTAGGTGTGACCACTTGAGGGTCGAGGTCAATGCGTTGTGGCGTTTAATTTCTTAAGAAAAACTAAACAAGACAAAAGAAAAAACAAGAATAATAAATTGATTATATGCTTGCTTCGTTATTTTTTAATTGCCATAATCAAGAACCTACAAAAATGAGAGAGTAAGAAAATAATTACACTGGTTTTTTTTTTTTTTCCTTTTTTCCTGATTTGCCCTCACACTCAAAAATTCATCCAATGCTCCAACTGGCGTGCGTGTGAGCATTGGCGTGAAGTGTGTCTTTGTCTAGTTGTGTGCGTACTCACGCGTTACAATAATTTGCCTAGCTCGCGTGCATTGACGCTCATGCAAACGCACGCACAGATACTTAGAGTCAGCACAGTTGAAATTTATGGAACGCAGGTCCCCAGAAGCTGTAATTTATTTTCTACTTTTTTTTTTTTTTTTAATTAAAAAAGAAAAAATACTAGCTTTCATTATCCAGACAGAATATTAGGGCTGTCGCAATCATACTCAAAGGTAAACGTTCAATAAATTTTAAAAGACAACAATAACTCAAATAAAACTATGTCAACAATTGTGGTAAGTCCGGTGTTATAAGTGCAGATAAACGTCCCTTAAGCGGCCACTAACCAACAGCCAACTTTTGTCCGCTTAAGAGGGGGGTCCTTCAGTTGAGGGTTCTCTGTATTTCCTTGTGAAAAAATGAAGTTGTGTGCACTACATTTCCAAGTAATCAAGTTCGTCTGGGACTTTTGTGTATGCTAAGTTTTTGTTGTAGCGCTTTAGCGCTTTGTTCTGTGTACTTGTCCTGTGTTGTCTGCTAAGCGTTTATTTGTTTAACAATAGCCAAATTTAATTTTCACATAAAGGCACACAATAGCAACTTATTGGTTTCCTTTTGTTAATAAAATCTGTTTTAAAGCATTTGGAAACTTTTGACATTTTTTATTTAACAATTGCTGTTAGATTTAATAAAATTAAAAGCAAGTTTCGACATGAAATGTATAATTAACTTTTTATTTGTTCTTTGCTTTCGTTGCAGGTAAATATAAACAAACAAAACAAAAAAATGGTGAAGACTGCAAATGGTTAAGTATCATCTTTAATTAACTGGCTGGCTTATTTGTTTTGTGTGTAAATATTAACACTCACCTAATTATATAAATGAAGTGCTGTCAGTTTTAATGTTGCTTCTTGATTAGCGTGGATTAGTGTACTAACCTTTGCTGCTTCCATAAAGTTTTTATGTCATCACCGTTAATGCTCTGTAATTTTTTAAGAAAGTGTGCAGCAGCTTTTAAAAATTACTTCAATGTAAAAGCAAGTTAATTCTAGTTCAAGCAAATACAGTAGAGCACCTGCTTAAGCAATTCGTTATTTAGAATACCTACTGCAGTTCTGTCGACTATTATCATAGTGGACTTCTTCTAAATCTTAATAAAATAATCACAGAAGAAACTAATTTTATTTTTACGTTTTACCGACAGAAGTATTGCAGTGCGACAGATTCTTATGGCATTTTTAAAATGCAATATACTTTCCAATATATGTAGTTATAGTCGATGGGAATTCCTATTGACAGGTTACAGTTTTTAATTAAATAATCAGTGTCGATATTTAGACAAAAAGAAAGAGTACAGTTTTTTCTTTCGGGATAAAAATATTGGATCATTTAATATGTCTTATATTAAACCTTATAAAAATCATAATAAAAATATACTGTTTTTACCCTTTGGGGTAAAGAACATTAGATCATGTCTAAAAGTTATACAAACATTTATTTCCTTTCTTCTATGATAGTGTTAAGAAAATTTCAGATTGTATTTAAAAAGAAATAAACTAAATATGGGAATTGTTGGTAAATGCCAGTAAATGTTAATACATAAAAAAAAAAAAAAATTCTAGCCGGCAACACGGCACAACTTGTGTTGAAATGAAAAAAGTATCGCCGAAATTATTTAACACAAATGGAGTTCAGCAAGTGGTCGAGCTTATAGTCAAATTGTTTATTTAATTCCAAGATGTAACTCAGACGATCCTCGTTGTTAACATACATATGTCCATATGTATGCATCATATATTGATATGGAAAATGGACATTTTTGTCGTTACGACAATTGAGTTCTTTCAATTCAAAGTCTTGAATCATATTTTATGCTACATGGCATTGTCAATTGTCCCTCAACTTCTTTTAGAAAATAATTGTAAGACAGCTGGAGTTCGGGAACTTTATTGCATTAATTATGGTCATAATAATAATACTCAACGGAACTGTTCGTTGTATGTGCTGACATTCGGTATTTGTTATTTCAATTCATGCTTGTGTAGTTACGACTGTTAAGCGTTTGATAAGTAATGCCTACGTGCTGTGCATTTTAAAAGGAGGGTAGCTCGCAATTCCCCGGCCACTCTTGCTCGTGCTAACTTACCTAACTTACTCAATGGACAAATCAATCTAGTTACAACACATTCTTGTTTTTAACATTTCCCATTGCGAATTTCTTGCAATTTCTATAAAACATTTCTTATCTTCACAATTGAATTAAATTGTAAGGCAAGCAGAAATGTAAGCGGACAAACAGACTGAGTAAGAGTGAGGCAGAGAGCCAGGCAGAGTGTGAAGACAGGAATAGTTTTTGACTTCTATACCCTAGTGTCGAATTTCACAATTTGTATGAATTAAATTGAAAATGGTGCAGTCAAACAAAGAGAAAGCCAACATATACGAATACAAAAAAATTCTTACAGTTGTCGCCATTGAATTGCTGCACTGACTGTCATAATCAACGCTCATGGAACAAAACTATCTGCACAGAAATGCACATTACATTGAACTAAGACAATAGATGGATGAATGGCATGGATGCATTGGCTGGGTGTGAGAAGAGGCAAGAGCTGAAAGTCAAAAAGAGAACTGGTAGTTGCTACGACTACAAAAAAAAATGGAAAAAGAAAAAGAAAGGACAAAGAAAAAACTATCTTCGAATAGCATTGAATGAAAAGAAAAAATGTTTGAACAATTGAACGATTGACTGCATTCGAAGAAACATACGTACTGCGATGTTTAAATGAGCTTAAGCAGAAATTGACAATAAACTCGGAACGAATTTGCGCTTCATTGCACTTTGAGTGAGTGCGTCTGCTTAGAGTGACAGTGTGTGTGACAGAGACAGACACAGCGATTGGAAATGGGTGTGAGTGTGACTGTGCGTGGGGGAGTATGTTATGTATGCTTGGTTTCCTGAACTGCTGCAATTGTCTTCGCAGTGAGACTTTGGCACTTGTAACTGTAAACTTTATAATAATTATTTTTACATTTGACGGCAAGCGCAGTGAAGCCAAGCTATGCATGCTATGCCAAGTACTAAACTGCATACTGTCCTACACACTACTCCGTGCCAGCCAGCTGCACCCAAAATGTGCCCTCATTGTTGCGCAGATACATTGCTGTGCCATTGCATTAGTTACGCACTTATCAGATCCAATCTTTTATATTATGATTTTCTATGAATGTCAGTGCATTATCATTGATCTGTTTATACTCAATGCCAAAATCAATGTAGTTCGTCAGCAGAGTCGATTGTGTAATATTGATGAACGATCAATAGGACTGCCAGATTTTACAATGTTATGCGTTAGATAATTGAGCATAAATTTGGTTTGGACTTAAGTAAGGAATTTTATATCTGTTTGTTACATAGCTGCAACGAAAATTCTGTAACCTAGCAGACATGTATATATAAAGATGCCTTCGACGTCTTTTTGACATTGAGCTTTGGCAGAATATCGCTTTTCGGCTTTCAAATGACGGAAATTTTTCAAAGATCTATAAACACAATGGAACTCGCTGGACTATTTGTGATTTTAGTACGGCATGATTTCTCTACTTCTAAAATAAAACTATGATCTCTTCCGTTTTGTAAACCAACTGCAAAGACGGAGAAAGTTAGAAACTTGCGAACAATTGTTCATTTCTTCTTATCTAAATGCACAAGGCTGTTTCTATTCTTATGACCTATGCCTGTGGCAGTCGTATTTTATTCTTTATTTTCATTATTCGTTGCGCTTATTTTTTGTTTTTTAGTTGTCTTTGGGGAACCATTGCAATTGTGTGGCATTGTGATGGGTCCATAAGTGTCTAAGACTACATGGAGCTGGGGGCTCGAGGCAGTCGGTCCCCACTACGCACACTTTCACACACCGCCAGTGTCGACGACACGAGTGACATTGCAGTTGAAGTTATAAATTGAGATACAGGGTGGCATTACTGCTGGCTGCCGTTGGCTGCTGCAGTAGCTGCTGCACGGCATTTGCGCAAGCGAGTGAAAAATGAAAAGCATCCATAATCTAATTTTATCATTATCACAGTTGTCTGCGCTAAGTGACGTCACAATGTGTGAATAAATGTGCGAAGAATAAAACGACACGACACGACACGAAATGAAACGAAATGCACGACAGCAAGCAGCGCTGGCAAAGAAATGGAAGAAAGCTGTGCTTAAAAAAAAAGAAAGAAAAAGAAAATAAGAAAAAAAAAAAGAATGGAAGATAATATATATGCTGGTGTATATGTATTCGTGACTCGTGGTACACTGGTGCGGCATTGGCTACTAAGCTACTGGCGTAAGTTAACACGTAAGCAGCGACAGCAAGAAAGAACGCAGAGTGAGAAAAAGAAAGACAGAATGAGAGAAAAAAGTTGAAAAAGAATGTCAGTGCGTGCAGTGTGGGGTCTGTAAGGAAAGGCAACGCTTGGCACTTGGATACTTTATATGTACTGCAATCGTTTGCCATGCTTTGTTTTTGTGCCACTGTGCTGTTTAGCTTTTAATTCTTCTTTTCCTTTTTTATCTGTGCTAGTGTCGTTTATAAAGCCAACAGCAGCAGTCGCTGTAGGAGCATCAGCAGCATTGTCCTTGCCGTTGTCTTTATAGCAAGTACAAGAGCAATAACAACAACAAGTTGAACTACTGCAATTGGCATTGTAGTCACAACGTATGTTCATGCTTTCTTACATTTGTTCTCTAGCTGCGCGAAAGTATGCGTGCGTGAGTGCGTGCTAGCGTGCGTGTGTATGAAGTTAAGTAACCCAAGCTTAGTTGACAACATCGAGGACAGCACATTCCATTGTTGCGTTGAATGAGAACTTAATTCAGCGTTTCATAGTTGTTTCAAACCAAAGCAACAACAATAACAACAACAGCAACAGCGACAGGACATGCATTGCGTTACGCGAAAGTCAACAACTGCAACGCATCTCTAAGATACGTGTGTGCATGCCTCAATAATTCCCTTTAGTTTTCTTTTTCTCTTTTCCTTTAAAAAGGAATGGGTATGAAGTTGAAGTAATGTTTGGCTATAAAAATTTCTTTTAGAGGATGGCTCTAATAAAATAATACCGAACATGTGCTGTTGGTTAAAAAAGGTATCAAAAAAGCAAAAGGAAACATTAAACAAATGACGAGTAACTAAAGAAAACTTTTAACTAATTGCTGAGGTACTTTGAATCCGGATCAATTAAAACCGGGGTCAATCCGGACTTTGAAGTAACTTTTTTTAACTCTCTCCAGATAATAGTATAATTCTAGGGATGATGCGGATTAGAGGGTATTCGGATTTATGAGTTTCTACTGTATTTGAGATCTAGGTTTTAAAAAACTTTATTTGCTTTAGTATGCGAATTTAAAATAATTACAGTTATTAGCTGCTAGGGCAAAAGATCAGTAAATTTTTCAATGTCTGTAAAATATTCGAACCAAAATTGCGAGGGAAGCTGACTTTGCGCTCTAAAACACATAATCTTGGCACAAAATGTTTAATTTTCTTTTATTACTCATTTGCATGCTCATTTGCATGCTCACATTTAACTATTGTATTATTTTTCAGATTGAACAAATATTAAGTTTGTATAACTATTATAAAATGCATATTTTAAAAGTGTTTTAGAAAGAGAAAACGCTATGAATCAAAAACCTTATGTAATTTAAGTTAATGCCTTTTTCTGGAAGTGCATGCATTGGCTACTGGATTTTCAATTTTCCAAATTGTGAATACTAAAAACAAAACCCATTTAAATGATATAAACTCCTACTCAATTTGCGGTGACACACACAACAAATGAAATCAAATTCATGAAGCAACAATTAACATTAAAATGGCCAAATCAAACTTATTGCAGATACTTTAGCAAAGAAACATATGGCAATAAAAATTCCCATTGATCAAAGCATGATGGATCATATTGTTAAGCAAAAGTTGCCATAAAAAGAAAAAAAAAATAAAAGATTACTGAAATTTACGCCATTTATATGCGCATATAAGCAGTCGCACACACATACAAACTAATTACACTACTAAAAGAAAATTTAACGAGTGTGCGCTACTTGAAAGCAAAATGCATACGAGCCGCAAGTGACCATAAAACTGCGGCAAGACGCATTTTATCGTGTCAGCAGACAAGAGTGGCGCCACAAAAGCGTTACCCGTGGGCGTGATATTCTAAAGCGACGCAAACAGCTGCTGGCTGACTGACTGACGTAAGTGCTGTAAGCCATAGATACATAAGTATCTGTCAAGCAAAGTTTATTTTTTGTTTTTTTGTGTTTGGTGAAAAGTGCGCAAAACAAACAAAAAAAGATCAAACAATATCGAAAAAAATCGCAACTGTCGCTATGTGTAAATCCTGACAGCAATTTGTTGCAACAGCCTTGCCAGACTTACAGGATATGCAGCGTGCATTGCACTTGCCGTTGCATTATCCTTTCTGTGCCAGGCTGGCTTTCATGCATTACCATGCGGCTCTACTTAGCAAATGAATGAACGCAACGCCCAGCAGGGGCAGCAGCAGTCAGAGGCAGCTATGCAAAAAGTGCCAAAATACAAGAAGAGCAAAAGGAAAACTGAAGTGTAAGTGAGAAAACCTTCGTGTAGGCAAGTGAGAAGTTGCATGTAAGTTCAATGTATCTCACTGCATTTTTATCTACATACGTCTGTCTCTAGTGACTGCCTCTTTGTCTCTGTGTCTGTTTGTACACATACTCGTACTTATGTAGAATCTTGTCTTTTTCGATTTTTCGTTTCGTTTCATTTTGCTTCTTTTTTTTTGTGTTCTGTTGCTTTACTCGACAGTTTGCGTTATTCTTCCTGCTGCATAGCAATTACTGTGAAAATTCTCGTGTTGCTGCGCAATTTTCCTCACATTTTCATGTCTGCATTTTCTGCTGCAATCTCAGTCGACAGTCAGGTAGGTAGCAGCAGCCAATGTAGTGGCAGTTGTAAATTTGGTGAATTTTTTTTTGGCTTATTCCTTTTTTCAACTTCAATTGTTTCGTCTGTGCCTTGCTGTTTTGCCTTATTTTTCACCCTTTGTTTATTTTTGTTCGTATTTTTTGTTGTCTGGCGTGTTTTCTTGCTGGCAAATTACTTAATTGGTGTACGAAATTAGCAACTTCTTGTCTTACATAGCTAAGATTTATAGCTTCTTGTCAAAAAGTTTGCTAATTTTACAAAATGCTTTTTAATCTAGTATTGCAGCTCATTAATAGCCTAAAAGTTACACATTTCACATTGAAGGCAAGTTGGCAGCACGAAAACAAAAAAAATTGTTGCAAAGTCGAACATTAGCCATGAAATTGCATGAAAGACTTCTAACAAAAAAATCTAACTAATTCTAATTTTGTCTATTTCTATTTATAAGATTCATCCTAGTCTACATAAGACATTCCGAGAAAGAGATCTGCAAATTAAAGTAAATGATAATATTATTTGTATACTCTTTAGCAATGATCTCCACACTGTGATCAGTAATCCGGATGAAATGTAATCAGTTCTATAATATTCTTAGAACTTTCAAGAACAAGCTTAAATTCGATGCGAGCTGACTGACATCAGCTACGTTTATTAAAATTCTCGATAGTCCCAGAGAGTTGTGGATAACATATTTTGTATTTCGAAAATGGAAACTCATTCGCGTAGTGCTGATGTATTGCTGTTGGATTACAGTGCTGATGCGCGGTTGAAGTGCAAATCGAGTATGTAATTAGGTTTTGTCTGGACAAATCCGAAAATAATTGCCCCTGGCTTCTCCAAAGCGCTGGCAGTCAAAGATGTGCTAGCTAACACTTGACGCTTAATAAAATCGCCAGCAGCAACAGTCGCACAAGTGCATATCCACGTATGTATATGTGTGTACAAGGATGCTCGTAAATCTCGTCAAGGCAATTTCTGCTTGTGAGGATTATAGAAAACTTACTTAAAGTGCTTAAAATATAAGCCTGCAAGCGTATAGTTGCCAAAAATGGAGTTTATATTGAGTTATCCTGCCCAAAAAAAAAAAAAAATAAAAATAAAAGATACTGATATAAAAAAAGAAGAGGAGAAAACTAGAAACTGCTACAAATGCAATCTGAATTAAACCAAAAGCGGCTTACAATTTTTGCAGCATACAAATCAACAATACATGATGCTTGTCATGCCGCAAGCTACAAAATAAAACCAAATGCAAAAAAAAAATTATATATATACAAAAAAAAAACTTAAAAATAAAAACAAAATGTACGAAAAATTCAAAGAAATGCCCAAAAATTGTGCCGCAAGTCAAAAAGGAGTTGCTAAGTGCGCACAAAACGAAAATAAGAAATATAATATGAAAAAAAAGGAAAAACAAAAATCGACACATTAGAATACACTCCGAGCAGCAGCTTCGTAATAAAATTTCAAAATAAGAAAAAATCAAAAAAATAAGATACATTTTGCCATCGCCACAAAACACTCCAAATGCATTTGTAGCGAAGTTAATGTTTTTTTTTATTTGGTTTTCGGTTGAGTTTCGGTTGAGGGTTGCTTTTCGCCTAGACGGCGTGTATCTGTGCAGCTCAGCGTCTACCACGTAGTTGACATGGCATGGCATGGCATGGCAGCAACAGCATGTGGATGGGGTGTGTGTGTGTTTACATTTTTAATGCATTTTGCTTTGCGTATTTGTTGATGCGAGAATATAGACACATGTTCTGGCTGCTGCATGCAACTACACGGATACTATGTGTGCTATGTGGCTGTCTGTCTGCTTGTCTGTCTCTCTGTCTGTTTTCGCTCTATGTGCGCGCTAAAGCAGACAACAACAACAACAACAACAACATAAACAAAAACAACGACAGCTAAACAGTCGCCTTTGGCAAAACACCTTAGATCAAGCGTAGAGCAGCAACCCTACAGTCTGACATATGAGTACTCGGCATGCCGCATAAAGTGTGTTGAAGTGCTCGCACGTCTGTAATTTAAATAAAAATGTTACGCTACGACGCTAAAGACGAAACCAAAAGCAAAATTTGCAACAACTAAGGTCTGTCTGCAATTTGTGTTTGATTTGTTGCAGGCGGCTGGCAATAATTCAATGCATGGCGAAAAACAATAAAGGCAAAACAATAACAATAACTGCAGCTCAGGCGGCGCCCCTAAACTGAGTCGAAACAGTTTAGGACAAATGTAAACAGCTACAGGAATGCGCGTCAGCATTGTGTGTGGCAGGTTTGTGGCTGCAAGTGTGTGGCAATGCACCGGGAGCATTACTTCTGTTCTGTTCTGTTCTGTATATTTTTTGTCAGCGCTAAAATAAGGTTTATTATGTTCGTGCAATGTTACGGCATAAAAAGTTTTTTAAAACATTTTGGAAAATCCGCTGAGCACTTGAAAATTGCTTAAATTGTATTTATAACTTTTCTTTGTGTTATTATCGACAAGCCATTTCTACTTTTATGACAATTTAATAAAATTGCTTGGTTAATATGCCTCAGTTAAATAAATTATCGCTGCTTGTCACAGTCAAGAAAATACATAAGCCAATTTTATAGTTTGTTCGTTATTATTGTAATAGTAGACAGTTTTCTGTTTGCTCTATTGTGCTTAGTTATATTGTCGAAATTTTTTTGACTTATGATTGCAGGCGCATAAGCTAGCTTGTGTAGTTTCTGGCGGCATTTGAAAACCGCGAAAATGTTACAAACGGCTTTGTTAATAAAAGCGCTACAACGCTTAGGTAACTTAACATAGTCGTTTGGTAAATATGCCTAAGTGCTTAAATCAAGCATAATTGTTTGTTAAGCTGTTTTAAGTACGTAAAATTCGCACAGTGCATGCAGTTAAGCCGTGCCATTGCGTAGCTTTGCTGCGTTCTGTGAGCCATTACTCCCCCACAGCAGACAAGACCAACTGTGTAGCAATATGCTCAACTGACGCCTTGAGTGCAAGCGATTGCACCTTTGTAGCGTGTCAGTGCCTGTCTGCCTGCAGTCACTGGCAGAACAAGAGCGGGACCCTTGCCTTGCACGAGTGTATCGCTTAAGGTGCGTTGTGCCGTAACAAAAACATAAACCAATGCCACCCAATCAGCAAAAAAGCAAAAACAACAACAACAACAATCAAACAGCAAACAACAAAATCAACAAGATTGGCAAACACTTTATTTGTTTGGTTACTTAGACTCCGTTTGTTGTGGTTGTTGCTATTGTTGTCGCTGTCGCTGACGGTGTTGCTGCCGGTGTCGGTGTCGGTGTCGGCGTCGGCGTCGGCGTCGGTGTTGGCTGCTGATGTGCGACGCTCTAATGCATGCATCTAGCTGCGAGTATCTGTAGCTGTATCTGCTGCAACGCATCTTATTGTAACTGCAGCCTAAAGCAGGCAGACAGACACGCAGACAGTCACACAGGCAGGCAGGCAGGCAGGCAGGCAGGCAAACAAGCAAACTGTGCCCTTTTTTGTATCTTTTTGTATTAAGCTTCCCTTTTTTTTTTTTTTTTGTTTTTTTTGTGCGATTTGCCGCATGCAACATGCAATTTGTCAACTCCGCGCCGCACCGTTGTCGTCATCGATGACAGTGCGAGGGACGGCGATGGCGCCCGCAAACTCAGCGTTGCCACCTCGTCGGCGTTGCTACTTTGCTTTTGCTTTTTCGCCGCTTCTGCTGTTGCCATCATCTGCTGCTTGCCCCCTTAGCGCAGTTGACCCCCGTTTGGGTTTTGATTGCAGTTATACGTACTTTTGGCATCATCAGCGTGTGCACAGTGTGCAGCGCACTTAAGCTCGTCTGCCTGTCTGTCTGGTTGTTGTTGCTTTTGCTTTTTGTCGTTCCCATTATAATTGATAGCATATAATTTGGGGCTATTGTCGCTGAGTGAGTGAATGCGAGGGAGTGTAAATGTGTCCTTATCTTTTAAATCTATATGCAGAGCTGTCTGCATTTAATTGTCTGTCCGTCTACGCGTCTGTCTATCTAACTGTCTTTCGTTTACGTTTTCGCTTGCTTTGTTTTACTCTTTCTCTTTGGCTTTTGCTTCTTTTTGTCTGTTTTATTTTGGCTTTTGCTACGTTTTTGTTTCTGTTTTCTTTTATGCAAATTTTCGTGCAAATGGCTTTTAATGCATTTTGCAATGCAATTTGTTTGAATTTGAAACTCGTAATTGAAACCGAAAGATTTTAATTTAATTTCATTTTATTTGAATGATTTTGTGGGTGTGTGAAACACTTGTCACGTGGGCGCATATTTACTGTGTAGTGTCGCTTGATTTTGCTTAGCTTGAGAACGCTTTCTGTTGCATATATGTACATATTTATATATGTACGTGGGAACAGTTGTGACGTTAGACGTTGAGTTTTTTCTGATTTTTTAGCTGTATGCGCAATTTAAGTGCTATAATAAATTCGCTAATGGCAACTTCCGTTGGGTGTGCAAGTAAGTGATTTGGATTAAATAGCATTAAGTAGGTGTTCTTGGTGTTCCACTGACTTACTGCTGTCATGTGTTATGCCATTATAAGTATTTAGTGGTATATGGTTAATTTGCTGCAGCTTATTCAAATAAGCAACACTTTGTGCTGTTTAATGTAGACCATAAATAAATAGCTTTAGAAAAATTCCTTATCAAAATGATGTGTGAAGAATTGGTTTTTTGTAGCTCAAATAAATGACATTCATAAATTGATTAGTTTGATTGTAACACAATTAACATTACTGAGTCGTCAAGCCTCATTATCGAATGCGGTTTACAAATGAAAAAAAATATATTTCTACATAGGCAACACTGTTTTTTTTTTTGCATTTAAGTTACATAGTCCTAAGTAATCATACCTAAGGTGTAGATGCTGTACTATTTTATGATATATGTATGTGGTATGAGCATTTCATAACAGAAAAAAAAATGGTAAAAAAAGTTTATTTTGGGTTAAATTAGAGTAGACTTCTTCCTGTCAGCGTTATGTGAGTAAACTTTTAGTTTATCTACACATATGTGATCGACTTTTTTGGTTAATATGATTTTCATTTTATTTAAAAAAGCTTAAACCAAATATTTAAAATTTATCAACAAGCTAATCCTTGAGTTGTTGAACACAGCCATTTGGGCAACTGTGTGCATCATTAGCCACATGTAAAATGGCCAAACCCGTAGTTAATTTTAGTGCCACTAACCACTAACGGTTTGTCGTCTGTGACCTTCAATGACCTTAAAATGTATACAAATTAACTTTTGTCTAAATAAGAATTTAATTATGGCCATTTCGCATATATACGTACATGTACGCATGCTAACGGAATGCAAAAAGCAGAAGAAGGAAAAAATGCCACATGAGCCTACCTATGCCCAAATAACAAAATATGAAAAGAAAAAAAATCAAAACCAAAATGGAAAAAAAAAACCGAAACAAATTCAAGGACAAATTATGGCCATAACACTTAAGCCAAAGCAAGTAAAGCCAAGCTGAGCTAAGCCAAGGCAAGCCAACGCGCAAAGGCAAGCTCATTAATGTCACATTCATGTAGAATCGGTTGCACGAATCTTTTCGAGAGTCACACCCGATTACGGGTCGGTTGGACGGACGTGTGTGTGAGGTATGCATGGGAGCGCTGGCGTTGGCCTCTAATGAACAAGGCAACGCAAGGCAAAGTTGGTAGAGTGCGGATAATTAACAAAAATCCCAAAGTGTGCCGTAAAATAATCAAAATTAGCTAAAAATGTCACTGAGTCGTGTCGAGTCGTGTCTCGGTCTGGGCCTCGGTCTCGGTCTCTTGGTGGTGTGCAGTTGGCGCAAAAACTTTTTTGCCTGGGGTTGTGGCGCGTGTTGTCGCTTTGCCTGCCCGCTGCAGGTTTTCTTTTACTTTATTATTATTATTATTTTGTTTTTGTTTTATTTTTATGCACGAAAAATAATTTATTAAAATAACATAACGAAAATAAAGTAGAGAAAAACAAGAATGTATAACAAAAAAAAAAATAAAAACAGCAACAAAAACATTACACGTAAAATGCGCCTAGAGGCCAAAAGTGTCGAAGTCTTGTCGTCTGCCTCACATTCCTCATGCTTGAGCCATAGCTTGGATTGCTGCCGTGTTGCTGTTGTCGTGGTGTTGGCATTAGTGCTGCCAAAGCTCACAGACAGCGTTGCGCCTTCAACGCTACTCGAGTGGCAGGATTTATGTTTGCTGACGTTCTAATTAAATTTAATATGCATATTGTGTTGTAGTCGGCCATAGGCTAAGTAAAATCCTACTATGGTGTGATGTAAGGGGTTTGCCAGCATGACAGTCAACGATGCGGCAGTTGCATTAAAAAAAGGAAAGGAGTAGCTCTTGTTGGCGTTAGCATTGACGGCGGCGGCGGCGACGGTAGCGACGTTGGTGACGTCAGCGATTGGTTGAGTAGACGTTGCATAAATTTAGTACTTGGAGTTTGAGTATAATAAATTTGATTAGCAGAATTCACTGGCACAGAATGCACACACATCTGTGCAAACATATATATAAATATATGGAATGACTGCCGGCAGTTGTGGGAAAGTAGACCGCTGTGCTGGTGTTGTCATAATAAAAAAAGTTATGGTATACTTTCAGGCTGTTGTGTGAAGATTTATATGTGTTTTTATTTTATGTGGTTTTTAGTTTATAGGTTTTATTAAAAGTATTGAGCATATAACAAACGCAACTTTGTAAGTTTATATAATTGAATTATTGGTGATGTCACCGAAAATAGAATAATTTTGTTAGCTCTGTTCGTTACTTTACAAATTTCTGGACACCGGGTACGAGCAATGGTTTAATGAAATATGATAAAAAAGAGTTGATCATATGACAGCTATTGTGGTTTATACTTCCGTACCCTTGTTAAAATTGCCTGACAAATGAACTCAACAAATTTATAAATGTGAAAGTTTTCTAAGCAAATTTCTTCCCTGTTGCTACTTTAAAACATATATTTGTGCATATACAATACAGTTGCACAGTCGACATTATAAAATAGTTTCAGTTATATTCACTAAACAATGATTTAATTTATAAAATCTCTTAAATAATTTTGTTTAATCAAGCCATATTTGACACGCAGCAAATTACTAAATTGCACTTTACTCTGCAATAAATTTAACCTCTAAAATTATAACAAAATTGGAGTTTAAATATAATACATAATAAATAGCAATAAAACTTCTTTGCTGGGTTGATGAATTCCTCTAATTATTAATAAATTATACTTTTGAGAATATAATCAATTCTATTTTTTTTTAAGCCAAGTTCATTTTTGGAGGATTATTTTAGTCACGTCAAAGTGTTTACTGTTCAATCAGCTAATCCAAATATGTCAAATTTTCTAAATCACTTGGATAAAGTCTGATGAATTTAAAAATTCAGCGAACCATTAGGCATGTTTAATTTATTGAAAATTATACCGGCTTTGTTTTATATATTCTAGCGTTTTTTTGTGACATTTAAACAAGTCAAGTAAAGGAAACCATTAGTAAGCATAACAAAGTTTGTACGTATTAATGCAAAAACAAATTTATAGCAAAGTATATTTTAGCTGCTTTGTGGTTCTTTCAAGAGCTAAACACATTATCGCTAATGCTTGTCTGCGTTATCAAAGCCAAAGCTGCACAACTGGTTAACTGAATTAAGCGAAAAAATGTTCTTTTATTTTCTACATTCTTTTTTTATTTTTCTGTTGTTGTTGTTGCGCTACACTAATTTAGTTGAACATTATGTAAACTACATTTGCGTTAGTGTGTTGTGCCGACAAAGAAATTCGCAAACCGCAAAGCTTTAACAAAAGCCAAACTTGCTAATACAAAAACAGCATTTCACTTTTTATAGCCAAAGGGGGGAGACTAAACACACAAAAAAGAAAAAAAAATAGGAAAAAAAGAAAAAAGCCAAGTAAATGCTAAACAAAGCACTAAAGAAGATGTATACAAAAAAAAAAAACACAAAAAATTGGCAAACGGTAGAAAAAGCAAAGCATAGCAGAGCAGAGGAGCAAAGCCAGAGTCGACTTAACGAAAAACAGGCGCATAAATATTCACTCCAAAGGCAGCACCAGCATCAGGGGCAGGAGCAGCAGCAGTCACGGGTTTATCGCATACTGTGGTAAGCAATCCTGGCGCAAGGTTTTACTTGCTTGCTTTTGCTCCTTTTCTGCTGTTATTGTTTTTGTTTTTGTTGTTTTTTTTTCTGCTTTGCGTTTGTGGCTTTGTGTGCTTTGCGTAGGCGTTGTACCTGTTAATGATAATGATTGCTATAGCAATTTGCGCGGCAATTGTTGTATTCATTTGTGCTACGAATGTGTTGTTGTTTTTGTTTTTATTTTTGTTTTTCTTTAAATCAAAGTCAAGCAAAAGACAGCAGCGCATAAATTTCAACTTAATGCGGCAGTGTGCGAAATTGACTGCAGACTTTTAGGCGCGCTTGGCTTTGCTTTGCTGCGTAATAATCATTATCACGCTTTTGCGTTTGCGTTGTGCACAACAACACAAAGCCAAGGCAAGGTAAGGCAAAGGCAAAGGCAAAAGCAAGGCAAGCTGAAATGCGAAATAAATAGCAAAAGGACAAGAAGCAACGAGATAAGGGAGGGAGCAGCGCGGCGCTGCGTGAAATACGCGACTCAAAAGCGCAGTCAGCGCATTAATTCACTAATTATGCGCATTTAATTTCACAGTCAAGCGCAAAAGCAGTGAAATATGCATATAATTGCTAAAATAATGCAGCTTCATTTGCGCAGATAACTCAAGGCTTGTCCTCAACCGCGCTAAGCGCCGGCATTTTGTACTCGTCTGACCGACCAGGCGAAGCAAAATGTCCAGAGCCGCCCTGCCTGCTGTCACAAACGACAGAATGCCGTCAAGGCAGGGCACGTTGCAAAACGGAAGTTGCCGCTTAAACAAAATAAAAAAAAGGCAGCAAAATACAAAAAAGAGGATATAAAAAAAGGAACAAAAACAGCAGGAATAACAGGCATTGACAAAAGGCAACACACTAAGCACCGGCGAACAGCACTCAGCACTCCACACTAACCACTTTGTCGCCTGTGCGCCTTTTTGTCTGTGCTTAACTATCTGTCAGCCATTTTGTTGCATGAATGTCGTTTTTTTTCTGTTTTTTGGTTTTTGCATACACATACATACATATAAAGTAGCAAGCTCAATGCAGTGTAGTGTGAGGCTTTTATTTTTTTTTTTAGTTTTAGACTTGCACGCCTTGAATGTCGTACTTCCTGCTGCTGTTGTTCATTTTTATGCAGACATAACTACATATGTTGCGCTTGTTGTTGTATGTGTGTGCACTTCCGGTTTCCGGCTAAAGCTATTTACGCCTTTTGAGCATATAAGCATGCACTGAAGTATATGTATTTATTGTCCCGGCGCTATTTTAGCACAGCGTCGATCTAATAAGCTTAAAACTTTACATAAAGCTGATATACTTCATATGTATTCTTTGGAACGGACGTTTACGGTAATTATTTTGTACTTATAAAGCGAAGGTAGGTTAAGTGATTATGCGTGTATTAGAAACCACTAAAAGTGTTTTTATACTGCTGCTATTTGAGGAGTTTGTTCATAAAAAAAAGGGATAAATTTGATAAATTGCTTATTGCATTTTGTTTTTTTTATACCCTGACCATAAAATGGTAAATGGGTTGTGCAAATGTTTGTAACCGGCAGAGGGAGGCGTGGCAGATACCATAAAGTATATATATTCTTGATCAGAATCGAAAGGCGAGTCGTATTATTTCGCTTGAAAATAAGTTAAAGCATGCAAATAGTAGCAATGCTACTATTAAGGTGAAGTCTAGGTAATGCTCTACCAGAGAATATAAAGTATACGTTCTTTAGCTCTACCCTCTTTTGGTTATGATTTCTGTGTGTATCACAATTGTTCGTACTGATGGTATTGCAAATATCTAATTATTCATCATAAATCTTAAAATTACACTCAAGAATAATGAATACTTACATATAAAACTTTGGACAAAGTAAATAAATGGTTAATCGCTTTGAATATCATATTGAAAAATCCATTAACATTTTTGTACTAATTTAAATTATTATACGAAATCAAAAAGGCTAAAAAAAAAAACAAAATTTTATTGAGAATAAAGAATACCTTATCAAGGGTCATCATCGAGTGGTTATTAATATTATAGTCAGAAAAAGTTTGTTCGAAATGATGTAAAAAATAAATATAATATATTTTTATAAGAATGTCTGTTGCGATGTGCTGCCAATAATGGTATGTAATTTTTAGCAATGTCAAGTGCACAGACTAATGTTAGCTTTTTAAATTGCGCTCTACAGTAAAATGAATAAAAAATGGATTTACCGTTTTGTTCGTTTTTTGTTTATAGAATTTTTATAAAATATATATCGGCGACGATTTGCAATACAAAATCTCTTCAGTCAATGTAGTGTCATGTCTGTTGTGAAGTACTGACTATTTGCGGCACGTAGATATGAACGCCATTTTTATTGCTGCCATTTGTTTGTCTTTTTTTTCGTTTTTTTTTTCTTTTGCGTACATTTTATTTCATTTCATTTTTCAGCAATCAACTAAAAATGTAAGAAAAATAGAGAAAATCACAGTCATGATAAATGCAGAACAAAATGTGTTAAAAAAAAAATAATTTTCGAAAAAAAGCGCACCTTGAAATAAGTTAAAAAAGGAAAAAATGTGCATAAGGAAAGAGACAGAGATCGAGGGAGAGAGAAAGACAAAGAAACAAAACAAAGCGAATCCATTTCCGGTGAAATACTTTGTCACTAACTTATTCCTTTTTTATGTTTGTATATGCATTTTATATTATTTTGTTTTATACTTATTTCATTTTATTTTATTTTGCATCGTTTTTTTATTTACCTTCACTTGTTATTTGTACTGTATACGCTCTGTGGTCGTTATCCTTGCGCACGCTTTGTTTGTTGTTGTATGTTAAAAGCATCGCACAAAACAAAAGCAAAAGCAAAAGGAACAGTATACATATATATATACATATATAATAAACACCAATCCTGTACCAGAAGTAGCGTATCAAGGACAACAGCCACAAGCAGAGCAGAGCAGAGCATTTGTGAGTGTTACATCAGCACACCTAGACGCTGGCTTTCTTTCCTTTACGCTTTGCCTGCTTTCTACAATACGCGACCATGCATTTTACCTTTTATCGTGTGTTTTCGCTTTTCTTTGCTGTTTATTTTTACTTTGCCTCGCTTGTTTATTTATTTCTGTTGATTTTAATTTATTTTATTTTGCTTTTTATGTGTTTTTCTACGTCTTTTTTTCTGTTTTTGCTTCCTTTTTTTGTTTTGCATTTATTTATTTGTCAATTCTTTATGCAATTTATTTGCTTGAAAATGTTTATATCCGTCTTAGCATTGGCCGCCATTTCGATTTTCGTTTTCTTTTTCTATTTTTTTGTTTTTTGGGGAAATAAAAATGGCTTAACATAAATTTTGTACCAAGAAATTGGTTTTGTATTGCTTATATTTGTTTAAAAATTTGTGGCAATTATTTTTTTTTTTAAATATTTTTTTGTTTGCTTATTTTTTATAGCAGCATGCAACGTTTAACATTGCCATAAATTGTGCTGCATTAAGGCGCACTTAAGTAAATCCTGGTTTAATTACTTGCTGGCGAAGCTATAAAAACTGTTTACAATGTTTTTTTATGTTGTTCGCAGTATTTAATGCTGGTTGACATTTTGCACAATATTCCACTGCCTTTTTTTGCTGGAACAATTTTAAGAGTTAGTCTGCATTGGGGCCTCATCGTTAATAGTTTCATATATAAATATATTTGTATAATATGCCTATTTAAAATCAAATAGATTAACAACGAAAATGATTTTATAGGATTGCCTGCCTATTACAATATATTAATCTTGTTTAGCGTTTTTAAGGCACAAATTTAATGTTCAAAAATCAAAACAACATTTTTTAGCAGCGTTTACATTTTTAAATGCCTGTCTAATCTAAGAACTTTGCGACGTTAAACTGTCGACGTATCACATATTAATTTAATGGATTTCATAAATTTATTGAATTTTTATAACTGCACATTCACAACTTTCAAAAAATCCAATAAATCCAATACAAATTTGCAATTTTGTGCAATTAAAATACTTCGTTCATTTGGAAGTACATAAATTAACGGCTTAAATACTTTCACAACGAATTATTAATAAATGTTAATTGAACTGCTTTAACAACAACAAGAGCATACCTTTTTGGTAAACTACTTCAATTCAGACAAACACAACAGTAAGTAAATAAAATATATATTTATTGTTGAGAATATTTGTTGTCTGATAGATGCTTAAAATTTATTTGCTGCCATTGATTTGTCATAAATACACACGATTATATTATTTAAGTTGTTTCCGTAACTGTAGCCATACGTAACTCTTATGAGTGGATTACTACAAAGCAACGTTGTTGCTTTCGTTGTTATGTTACATAATCAAATTTCTATATGCTGCTAAATTCCATATGCCAACATACTTATTTTTATATACATATGCATATATGTAATGTCTACAGTGAAATTTGCCATAGACATGCAATGCTTATACTATTTATTATTATTCATTTGTATGTCATTGTTAAACACGCACAGTGGCAGCTTGCAGCTCTTGCAAGTTTATTATGTGTAGCTACCGTACAGAATTATTTGGCAATGCTATTTGCAGTAATCGACTCTGTTATGCGTGTACATTTATCATAAATTCATTGCTTGCTATAATTATGACGCCAATTTGCCTAAATCGGCTGCTTATAACAGAAACTCAAGATTGGCGAAGCAAGTTTCTGGCAGTTAATAATATGAAGCACGGAATGGCTAAAATCTTTTTCAAATTTAAAACTATGCAACATTAAACACTAGAAGATTGAGTGAAATTCTTATTGCAGATAAAGAATAAGACGATCACAGTATTTAACAAAGTCGGAGGAAATGAAAGCTGTATTGAGTTGGCTTAAAATAAAATTGATTTTAGAGTAGACATTTTCGCACGTTTAATAGACAATTTTGTTTTGTATCTTCATTGTGGAATGAATCGGTTTAATTTTATGTTAAGGTCTTTCCGTCGTCTTTATATAACCTTAGAGTCGAACTTTTTATGTATAAAGTTATAAAGATAGTTGATGTAATTTAATAGGCTTGTGCTGGGATTTTTCTCAGAGAAATTTGTATGTTTTTATCTTAAAAGTGATGGTTGCTCTGTGAATAGTTTTGTGAGAGTAATTAAAAAAATATTTTGATAATGATAGTGAACTGCACTTTTTTTTTATAATCTCTGATTGACTGCTTCAAAAAGAGAAGCACTGCAGTGTTTTGAAGTTGAGGCATTCTTAAGAGTTTTGTAGTTCTTGTATCATTTATTTCTTTCGTTTGCAAATTATTTACTGCAAATGTTGAGTCGTTTAAAACACGTCACACTGTAGTTAATGCCAGTCGATGATTTTGCTTTTATTGTTTTTGTGCATAGTTTGTCACTTGCATTAATTAAAGTTGATTTATTAAAATTTCGCATATGATGCTGCGTAGTTCATATGCAAATGTGCTTCAATGTGTTTGTCATAGGTGCGCTTAACAATTGCTACGATGTAAACCTATGACCTACTTATATAGGACCGATAATCATATGAAAAATTAATCAAATATTTGCAATTATCTGCAATATTGTTAAATTTTTTGTTGTTGTTGCCGTCGACTTTGGTTAAAATGTGTGTAACTTATTTAAGTGCATATAAATCATAGGCAGTGCTTTAATTAAAAATTATATGAGAGACTGCTTAAATTAAATTTAAATAAAATATGTATAATATCACTTTGTGCTCATCAAGTGTGCAGGCAACAATAATCGACAATATAATTAATATTATCTTTGCCATTATTGTCAACATTATCATCTTTTGCAAATACGTACATATAAACATAAAGGAGACACATTATTGCTGTGCACGGTCTGTCTGTCAGTCTGTCATTGCCGGCAGATAGCCGGGCATTATGTTGGGCATTTTTAATGCGTTTTAATTGCAATCTTTATCATTTTTTCATACATCAATTTGCTGGACTGTCTTCATTGCATTTATTAAACGAGTTTATTGCAGGTTGATTGAGCTGAAATGTCAACATTATGAAATTAACATAAGACGATTGTTGGTTTTTTAATCTTGCAGAAGTTCTGTATTGCATAGTTAATTGCGGTGCGGCGTATCTCATAAATGTTTTATTTTAATACTTTACTCTAATAAGCTAAATAAATGTGTAAAAGAGACAAAAATAAATTTGGTACAACATATAAATTGACTATTCGGATCAGCAAAGTCAGTTCTAGCCCATCAGCTGGAGAGTAAGCTTAGTAGGAAGAGGAGAAAAAAACTGAGCTCAGCTCCTCTATAAGGAAAGCTAAAGAAATTGCAGTATTTACTTGCTCTCATGGACATATAGTAAAGGCAGAACCTGTTGTTAAGTTGGGTACATGGAGCAATCCGAATTGTCAGTATATTTGGCAATGTGCTTTCAATTGTATAATTTGCATTTATGTAAAAGTTCCTGAAATCAATAATGAGTTCTTGCATATGCCAAGCAAGGTGAGGAGCTACAACAAAAGGTTAACACTTGCCGGGAGCAGCTAATAGAAGAACCGTATAAACTTGAGATTACAATACTTGTCTAAGCAAGATTTTCACGAAGGCTTGCCTACTTTTGTTGGCTGGCATTGTAGCATAAATAAATATGCTTATCTGCAAGTTAATTCAAAGCTTTATGCTAAGTTGCCACGCTGGGCAGAATGTGCAACTCACTGCTTTGAGATTTTTTAGGATTTTGATAGCATCAGGTATAGGATCGCTTATGTGTAGTTGGCTGTGCAGAACTACAGACTGTAGGCAACAAGGCTGGCTAAGTTGCCGCATTTGCCTAAAAAAAATTCAACCCTACGAACCCATTTGCCATATATACTTAACATTGTGTTGGGTATGGTTTTTATGCTGAGGCGTGTCACGACATTGTTTTTTCGTGCATTTAATTTTCTTTTTTTTGGCTTAATAATGCTTTACCCTAATGTTTGTCATTAAATTGACTTGTCAGAATAATAGCTTAAGGGCTTCAACTTGTTAAGCAAAGGTTACCAGCTTATACTGTAATATATTTGTATATACTGTAACATACGTGTATGTGTGAATGTATGTGTGAGTACAAACAACTGAAATTTCATTTGCAGAAAGAAGCAACTCAAAGCGCCATGGCAGGCATTGCCCGCTGATAAATGACAAACTTCTTGCATAAGTTAATTAGTTTGTGATGTTGAGCAACAACAACAGCTACAACAACAATATTAACAACAAGAATAATGATAACAAGAATTATACACAGTGTATTTAATATATGTAGAACAGTTGCAAATAAACTTATATATTATATACTTACCTGACAGCTGTCAGCTAGCATAAGCAAATTAAATTCAATGTCTGTCCATATTGCTGCATACTCGTATTCATTCATTTAGACAGTGCAGCTACGTCGCCGTTGTCGTATTAAATCGACTTGAATAAAATAATTTAATTTTGTATATTTGTAATTATGAATTTTCTGCACAACTTAACATGCAAATTGAAAACCCCGAAAATTAAATTACAATAT
Source organism: Stegana nigrithorax (assembly GCA_037044495.1). Taxonomy (NCBI): domain Eukaryota; kingdom Metazoa; phylum Arthropoda; class Insecta; order Diptera; family Drosophilidae; genus Stegana; species Stegana nigrithorax. Next base: position 288,760 of record JBAMBQ010004457.1, on the reverse strand, counting down.
TTATGATTAATTTAAATTTAAATGACAAAGTTCTAAGAAATGTTGCCATGCCAAATATTAATAAATTTCATATCCTTTCTACAATTTCCTTTGCAGGTGAGTCAGTTTCCATGCAGCTACAATGCAACGTTCGTGTCTGTCGTTATTAACTGACTGCAGCAAGTGTTATCCGATGTGCGAAATTTAAATGGCATTATGAAGCGTAAATAAAGCAAGTAATGTTTTAATTTCCAAGCATAGACACGTAATTATCCTTTATCCTGGCCAAAGAGCAACATTGCAAACGCAACGAGTCATTGAATTCACAATTTATGTTAATGCAGCTTGATTTCATTGTGTTCCGGGTCGTTTGTGTAGCTTAATTTGTGCAATGCAGGAGGTCTGCATAGCGTACACCACAATGACAATGTATCCTGAGTGCTGCTTCCCGAAAGGCACTCGCTCTGTTTGTGCTTTTAAGCTGACTGACTGCTTTGGCTGTGCCTGTGCCTGGGAGTTGTGGCACAGGCACAAGCGGCGTACACGACCCACTCAATACACATTGACTGGCAACAATCCATTAGAGCACCGCAACAATATTTTAGACTCGATACGTTTCGATTACAATGCGTAAGCGTTACACTGTGAGAAATGCTTTGTGCTAACTTTTCAGAAATGTAGCTATACTGATTAGATTATCGAAATAATTGGTGACTTAAAAAGTATTTGCTTTTTATCTCTAAATGGTGTTGTTACCCATACATTGAGCAACACTTATCCGATTGTGTCAAACGAACACTTTTCACGATAAATGGATATCAATACCTTTTTAAATCACCCAATATTTATGTATTGTTGTCAAAATGTCTAAGGATACTGTAGAACACGTTATTAAAAGGGATTGAAATTATGATTGCTGTCAGTATTATTTAAATAAATTTATTTAAATAATATTTAATTAAACAGTGAATTTACTGATTATGTACGTCTAAATACTTAAAAATATTTGAAAGTAAGCTACATTTTAAAAAATTTACATTTTTTAAAAGTTTGAAATATAATTTTATTTATATATAATTGAGAATTGCCGCGCAACGCAGTAAGATATGTTATCGACACAATAAAACTTTTTGAAAAATTCGATTATTAAAAGTTTGTATTGTTTGTATTGCGTTTGAATCTCAAGTTGATATAAATCTCATTTAAATCTAAAAATGCAAGATGTAATGCGTAGCGAGTTGAAGAGCTTTTCGACTGAACATATTTGAAATTTTCGGGATATCTGTAGTATGCAGATGACTGGGGACTTTTTTCAATTCAGCAGTTGTTCGAAGTTTGTCTTGTGTCGTGCTCTATACACATGCCAAGTTTGTGCTGCTTTACAGACATTATCTCTTAAGAAAATACCTATATATGCCATAACAAACTGCAATTGAAAATGTGAAAGCAAGTGGCACAGCGAGCAGAAGCGTTTTATGTCTGATTTGGAGAAGTACATTGTGCGCTTTACATGTCTAATTAGGCTCCATCAAAATTACTTTTCCCGCATACTGTACTTACCGTGTTGCAATTACACGGAGACACGGAGATGTTGGACCAGAAGGTAACGCGGTCCCAAGTGTAGTGTTATGCGTAACTTACAGCGAAGTGAAATACATTAAGCAATCGGCATAATGGCTTTGTTTGCTTTCAAATTCCCCAAAGTGAGTGCTGTTATTTTCCACACACAACAATCCGCCATTATCAAATTAAACCGAATTGTGCGCTGTGCAGTACCTTCAGATTGCCATAACATAAACTGAAAATCAATGCAGTGGCAATCGGCATGGCAAATGCCATAATAAAATATATTATAATAGTGCCGACCGTCAGTGCGAATTTATTAAAATATATTACATTGGGTGTGAGCCTCGCAAGGCTGGCTGGGTGACTGGTGATTGTATAGTTTGGGCTGTGTGCAGTGTTTCAAGCATTTCTTGGATGCTAGTCAGCATGTCGAGTCTGCATTTTCGTAATCAACCCTATGATAAATCGTTTGCACAAAATTTATTGACTTCTTGCCATGTGTGTGTGATAGAGGGTCCTTTGCCACTTAGGCCACACATACTTTGTACATACGTAGTATATGAAGACTTGCTCTGCTGTATTTTATTTCATTTTTAGTTTCAACAAATGCCAAATACCATTTTAAATTTGAATATTTCAATTTACTAAAATTCGTTTTGGGGCCTAAACGAAAGAAATAAAGTGAAGTATGATATGGAAAAACAAAAGAAAAGTAACCGAAAAATGAAAATGAAAATAAAAATCAAAATCAAATATTTTTCACTCAGCAATCAAATTGAATTCAATGGAAAAATATAGTATGAACATTTACAGTTGGTGGCAATCTGGCACATATGCTGATTTACACTGACTGCAAATGCAAAACGCACATAAATCAAATAAATGATTTTCATCTTTTTTTTTTGTATGCTTTTTTTTCGTCTACACAGACGACATATAAAATTAAATTTAAATTTGTTGTTGCTTTTCGTATTCGCAATTGTATTTTCGTATTTGCGTCATAATGTTTGCAGTAAAAAAAAAAAAACAAAGAAAATATATTTCTATAAGCAGCAGTTAATATAGACAATGAAAGATGTGAGCTATGTTTCGTGTATAATACGTATATGCGCAGGATTTATTACAATGCAGTATATGGGAGCAATTTTAATAATAGAAATCAAAATATTAATTCTATTATGTGTCCCAGACTTAGCTAACTAAATGTATGCTTTGCATTGTACAGTCTAAGTTATCGAATTACTCTAAATGTGTTCGCGTTTTGCTAAATTGAGTCACTAATTAAACTATATAAATTATTATAATTCCATATATTGGCAGTAATATTCTACATAGGAAGGCTTTTTTTTTATTCCCGGGAATTTTAATTCGCTTACTTTTCTACAAGTAATGAATACTAAAAATAATAACTAAATTTTATTCAAATCAAAGCATTAACAAGCCACAGCTTTGAGGAATTCGGTATTAGGGCAATAAAATTTTGAGTCAGTGTAAATACCGCGTAAGCCAGCTGTGAACACACTTTCTCTGGTTTAGTTTTACCATTTTACAATGACTTAATTTTCCGTTTGCTTAAGTCGAAGTTTACTTTTATTTGTTTAAGACAGCATTGTGTTTTTCATAGCAACACTTGACCCCTGCACAGTTTCGATTATTAGAAAACTTAGCCAGACCACAGGTCATACCCTTTTCGATCGGTATAAATATATATTTTTTTCTTAATTTATAATATGTGGCCACACGCAGCAGCAGCAAGGCAGCCGAGAGAAAACTGATAACAATAATCGTATACACGTAGCAGGGCAAATATAATTGATGACCAAATGTTTTTCGGGTATTTTTTTTTTTTTTATTGTGTAGCAAGGAAATATGCAAGGATATCTGATGCTGCCAAGGCAAGGTTGCCGCATGTGTTGAAAGGTTTTCATTTATATACATATTGTTGATTTTGTGTTGCTGTGAAACTTGCCCTGTGTATGATTTCTATTTGTTTAACAATTGTATGAAAGTCATTTAGTAAATATGCTGTAGTGCTTTTGTTTATCTTTTGGCAACTGTGTTGTGTTTTTTTTCTGTATTTAGGGCAAGTTTTATGTTTCAATAACATACGTTTGCGTTTCATAAATGTTGAGTGAATGATCGATCGAATTAGGACTCAAGCTGCTCGTTTTATGCGAATGCTATCAATGTTAGCTTGTGGAAACAAGGGAATGTATTTTCTAATTGATAAACTCAATTTCAGCTTTGGGTTGGTGTTCGATTGCTATATGTGCATATATATAAACCAAAACAAAAACTATAAGCATATATTGTACATGCTGCTGCAGAGGTTATTGCATGTTTTTTTTTTTTTATTGGGTTTTATGTTGTTTTATGACTTTGTTGCGGTTTAGTTTGCTTTTTGGAAACACAATTTCAATACAATGCTAAGAGCAGCAATAATTTAGTTGTTCAAAGGATTTCAAGTTAGTAGAACATGAAAAGGACTTTGTATAGCATATAATAGGCAAAGCTTGTTGTGGCAACGTGATAGCCATTTAATATGTTAGTTTTTGCTTAGTTTCACGCTGCCTAAATAGTCATTTGAAGTCCGATGTTTGGGCCAGCGTTCAAGTGTGAAGGATTGCTGTTGAGGGCGCCATACAAAGTGAAAGTGCTAAATATATGTTTGTTCGCTGGCTAAGTTTGCCTTTGGTGGAATTGTCTTTTTGGGTCAGCAAGCTTAAGTTTCTGTTGTTGAATCGACACTGATTCTGTCAGGACATTAAAGAGATATCTTGCCTGTTTAAAAAAAAAGAAAACAAAACAGAATATCCAAATCATAAACAATAAACGTACTCGAATTGGCTCTAGGAAGGGTTGTTTAAGCAATGAAGCCATTTCAATGCTTTCTTAAATCCTAAAAAAAAACTCAAATAGAAGCTATATCCAAGGCGAAGTGTTACATAGTTTCTCTGCCAATCAGCCTATATTTAATTTTATCAAAATTATTTAAAATAATTAATTTGTTTTTAAATACTCGAAGTAGTTAAAATTTACAAAATTTTTATATTTTTGAAAGAAGTTATCTCGATGAAAAAATTTGTAAAAACAAATGAGAACGAAGACTCAAATATTCCTACAATAAATATCGAATGGGAAATTTGTTCGTATAGCTTATTATATCTGTAATTCTTAAATGTAATAAAAATAAAATTTTGCGACTTCTAACAGGATGCGAATGGACGTCCGCAATTCGAACTTACACCGCAACCTTTACCTGGCCACCATTGACGACCAAATCTGCTTCTTTTCGAGCGGATACAATGATAGACTCCTGGACACAAAAACCAGCTGGCCAGACCCCTGACCCCGATACAGATACTCAAGATCGGTTTCTCTTTTTACAAAACGCAACCTTGCATTAATATTAGTATTCTGAAATTATGGTTAACCTTAACAGTTGTTATTATTCTGTTTTGTGTTAGTAATCATAAGCAAAACTGGCGAATTGCAAACCAGATACAAGTTGTCTCACAAAGGGCCAAATGCGCCTTGATTAACAACTAATAAATAACTTCTACGCATATATCAATATACCAAATTTTGGATTTGTTAATATTGGATTATTAATATCTAATCATATATAAATATAATTAATATACTTTAACATATAGCTGCCATAGGAACAACTATATATGTACATATATATATGTTTTTCGTGTTTTAATATTTTGTACTAAATATGTAACGGTATCAATAAGAAAACAAAAGTTTTTCGTTCTGAAAGAAATTTCTCGTCCATATATATATATAGTATTTTAGATTGGATGCAGGCGCACACGAATATAGTCACTGCCTTTCCAGTTATACATGAAAAATTGCGTGCACCGCAGTTCAAGATTTTAATAAAATTAATTGATTATACTGTAATTAGCTTATTCATGTGACATTTTTCTTCATATTATATTTTTTGTAAATTGTATGCGGGACAAAATCAAAAGTTAACAAATCTGTTAATGTACAAACTAAAAAACAAAAAAGCCTTAAAATGTTTTGAAAATATAAATATTAAGAACATTTAAGAGCATTTTTGACTGTAATAGTAATGTGTATCAAAATTAAAGGCTTGTAGGCATATTGCATGGCATGAACATATATTGGCTTTAATAATTGACAGGCAGGCACTTCAAATCATGCAGTTGATACTCAGCAGTGTGTAAAATGAAGAATTTATTCAAGCAACAACTAAATCTGCATACATGTATGCCTTTAGGCAGATGGCTTACAAGGATATGCCTAAATGCGCTTAATTGGCAATACAAATTACAGCCGTGTTCCGAAATTACACACATTTATGTCAATAGCCAGGCAAAACCGGACTTACTGAAATTAGTAAAGGTTTAATTACCGTATGAGTTGGCTAAGAATAATTTGCGAGCAATTCAAAGCTAAACAAAGTGACGCAACCCTTAAAATGTGCAACTACAGTAAAGTCTGCATGGAGGAATAGAAAAGAAAAAAAATATGGGGGACCCACGCTGCAAAATAGAGCAAGAGAAACATCAAATGAAAGTACTTCATTTGGACCAAAGTTATTTGTACCCTTTGCCCACAACTGCTGCCGTGGTTAGCTTAATCAGTAAATGTAAAAATGAACTGTGAAGAAAAAAATGAGAAGAGGAAAGAATCATATAATAAAAAAAGGTCAGACAGGCAGGCAGTACTGTACTGTACTGTACGAAAACATTAAAAAACTAAGTATACGAGGCATATGCATACTTAAAATCAACAAAATTTCTCGCACTCGCATACTAAATTTGCGCAGCGCCTTATCATGCAGCATGCAAGCAAACAGGCTGGCAGGCTGTGGCAGGCGGAGAGGGAGAAGGCGCGGCCAACCCTTGCAGCAAGTGGCTATTATACAATGAATGTCCTTTCAACTCTCACACACACACACACACATACACACGCGCACACGCACACAGACTGAGTCGCTTGCTCGCTGTCGCTTGAAATCTAATTTGAAATAAATGAACTAAATATGCTTAACACGCGCACGCATTCGCCACTACGCTGCGCTGTACTTTGCTGTGTTGTGCTTTGCTACGCTCTGCTGTCTGCTGCCTGTCCGTCCCCTTGCCATTTTTACACTTGGGATATTCGCGCGCTGCCTATCTGCACTGCACATGCCTGCCTGTCTGTTCCAAGCTGCTTAAATTTTCAACAAATTTTGTTTAGTTTTATTTTTATTTTAATTTTTACTCTTCTTTTTATAGCAAACACATAACAATTGTCCTTGCTACTGCTGCTATAGTTGTTGTTGTTGCTGCTTCTGCTTTTGCTCATATGCCGCAACTGCGCACAGGATAATGCTGATTGCATGCTAGGCGCTTGCTGAGTCTGTCTGTTTGCCGCTTGGTTTTTGAAGTTTAGTTACCCTTCAGCAGCCAGGCAGGAACACAAACCGACAGACAGTCAGCGGACAGACGGACAGACAGTGATACAAACTGACTGGCATAGCAATATTTAGTTAGTGCTGAGAATTTTAATAAGGCAAGTATTATGCATTATAAACACAAACGACGTATCCTTGTGCCGTGGTTTTCTTTTTTTTTCTTGTTTTTTTTTATTTCTTTTTGAAGCAAAACTTGTGTTTGGTCTCGTGCGCGTATACCGTGGGGTAAACGGTCTGCAATATTTTATACATACTTATGCGAATTTTAAGTGTGAAAATTACAATTAAGGTTGTTTTTCGTAAAGTATACATTGCAGTTGGACTTGGTTGGAGGGGTTTTAGGTTGGTGTGAAAAAGTTCAATGCACTTGGTAACAGTGCATGATCCCTTTTAAGTTATGTGTTTGGCTTATAACTCTAAATATCATTTATTTTCTAACATAGCCTCTTCTCACACTTTAAATCTTCTCGTACTCATAGATCTTATGAAATTAGATAGAAAATACTTATTTTAATTTGTACTATATATAGTTATTTTAATTTTAATTTAGTTTATTTGGTTTTATTCATTAGGTTATTTTATTAATCTATAAGTAAAAATTTGTCAAGTAGATAAGTCAGCTAATCAGCTGTTGACCATTAGAACGTAGCTGTGGAACAGATATATATATATATAGTTATTTTAATTTTAATTTAGTTTATTTGGTTTTATTCATTAGGTTATTTTATTAATCTATAAGTAAAAATTTGTCAAGTAGATAAGTCAGCTAATCAGCTGTTGACCATTAGAACGTAGCTGTGGAACAGACACTTAGTCTGGTTTCGTAAATCGTCTTGTTTGGTAGAGCGTCTGTAAAAAAAAAAAACAAAAAAAAAATAATATTAAAAAAAAAAATAACAGAAAAGCTTTTAAGCGTTAAAGTTTATTGAAAGCAACTGGCCATTTTTTATAAATAAGACACAAAATGAAAAAGCTGAGCTGAGCTATTATACAAAATGTCAGTGTTGGATCTTGTGGTCGTTTTGGAAAACCAAAAATAATAAAAAAAAATTCTGAAAATTTAGCTCCGCATCATTAACAAACAGGTTAATATGTATTATCCTTGATATACATTATACTTGAGTGAAAGTTATATCAGAAAAGTGAAACCATAGTCCAAGACTTACTGAGTTATTAACTAAGGCGTGCTGAATGCCGGAATTGTCAAGGTATTTTCCAATATAGATGTAAACATATGACATTAATATTTTTTCTTAATTTTCGGAAATATATAAAACTATTTATGTGATCTTTACAATATAATGAATCTGTATTCTTGTGAAAAAAAGTTAATGATTGATTTTTAAGTTAGTCTCAAGTCTGGGCTGAAATTATGATCATCTAGTTCGTAGCTGTCACTTTCATAATAAAAGAAATTTCATCTGTTGTCATTTAAAGTCTTATTTAAAAACGATGTATTTTTGTTTTTAATTTTATTTCTTTCCGCATACATTCCACAGCAATTTTTTTGTTTGCAGTAAAATCTTACAGCTATATGGGAATACATTAATATTCTGAGCTTTAAGACAATAGACTTTGCCAGGGTAGAAGAACTTAATTTGGGTGATGAATACTTAAAAGAGAAGAATTACTCAAATTGTCTGAACTAGTAAATGTACAGTATTTTATGAAATGTAACAAAAAAAAAAAGTAAATAAAAAGATGGTCAAAGTAAACCACGATTAAACTAGTTAAAGCACTTTAACCTTTGACATTTTTCTTCAGTTTGTTTACACTACTTCGACAGCAAGTTTTATTGTTTGACTGCAGCAAATTGCGCTAACCACGACTAGGATTCATTAGCCTGGCTTGATTTTAGCCACTACAGTCCATGTTTTAGTGCCATGCGCTTTACTGTTTGTGCTCGCTATTGTTTTTGTAGAACGAGTGAAAACAAAGGAAAACATGAAGAAAAAAATAAACAAACGAGAATCAACAATAAAAGCAAAAACAGTCAGAGCCAACGAAATGAGCAGCATGTGTTATGTGCAGGAAATTTTAAAATTTTGCCAACAATTTTTTTATTTTATTTTTTATTATTTTTGCCGGCTTGAGAGCTTGGCCCGGCGCTGCCTTTTGTTGCCAACACAGTATACAGAGCAAACAAGTGGGGGGTAGGGATGAAAAATAGCTACACGGCTACTTGACTTTTGTCGAAACTTTGTAAAAATCAGTCAGAAGTCGTTGAACGCTGCCTAAAATGAAAAAAAAAAAGATAAAAGCAAAAACCAAAAAATTAAAAAAAAAATACTAAAATAAAAAAATTAAAGATGCGAAAATTTTTGTTATAGCTTAAGGGAGTGTCAAAAGGCATGGCAGTGGTGCTACGTATTGTATGTTATGTTAGGGAATGTGCGAGCTAATAGTACGTGAGGGTTAGAACGTGCAGATAAAAAAAAAAAAAAAAATAAATAGCAAGAAATAAAAAAAGAATTCAAGAAAACAAGTAAGTAAGCAAGAAAGCAGGCAAGCGAAACAGACAAAAGGCAGCTGCCAAATATTAGTTTCTTGTTAGTGGTTTGCCAGCGTCGCTTGTGTGTGTGGCTGTGTGTATGTATGCGTGTGTGTGTTGTGCACAAGTGCTTGTACATATTTTGACCAGACGCGCAATGCTGTTGGCAAGCAATTTTATATTGTCTATGCCTGTTACGAGCAAGAGTATGCACTGCTCCCAATTTTTTTTTTTTTCCTTGATCCGCTTGTTCACAGGATTCTGCTGCTGCTGCTGCTCCTTGTGGCTGCGCCTTTGCGCACAGCACATGCTTGACTTTAATTGTGTTTTTCTTGTTGTTATAGTATGTAATGTATCATAAAAATTTTTTTGCTTGTTTGGCATTTTTGTGCCTAATGTTGCTATTTTTAGTTACTCATTTTTTGCTAGCGGCACAAAGCATGCTTAGAAGTTGTCCCCTGGCATTAGGTACTTTGTCTGGCAGACACACTTAGGCACATGCCTTGCATATTGGCTTAAATATTTTTGAGCGGTTTATTAGCTTAAAATTTTATTTGCGCTTTTATACAATTTTCCTGCTGCCTTCTGCTTGCCCATAAGACGCCTCTTGGCCATGCCAGCCCATAAGTATGCAACTTTTTTTTTCGCTTTTTTTTCGGCAAATATGTATATCTTCCATGTAGTTGGTTTTTAACACTGCTATAGTTAATATACTTAATTAAGTGCGACCTAATTTGTTTAAGCCAATAGCTACAAAGTTTTCATTAAAAATATTTTGTTTATTTTTGCTTTTTTTGGTAAAAGACCATGCGAAAAAATATGTTGTAGAGCATGTGCGAGCCATGATTAGCGTTGGAAAACAAGCAATGCGCATGTTAAAAGCATTTCACTGCTGCACGCCCGTTGCGCGGCTATTGTTGTAGTGACAACAGCGCCAACAGCACGAATAATGCGCATTGAACATGAAATACACAAAAAGGACGAAAACAAAAAACAAAAAAACAAAAAAAAACAATTTTGAAAAACGCACAAAAAATGCGAAAAATTCTAACAGAAGCGCGATTCCATGCAGTGCGTTTACTTACCACACCATACGCACACTATTGTAATGTATACAGTCTTCTCTGGCATTAGTTAAAATACGTTGCTGCTTCTCACAATAAACAGTGTGCGTCCTTTTAAATGTCTGCCGTCTCATTTGCATTTGTTTATTAAGATAATTTGTGTAGAATTTTCTGCATGTGCTCAGATGATGCGGAAACTACTGAATGCATTTTAATGAAGCTCGGCATTGTGTCAGTTTATATGCACCAACTTGATGTAAGATACTTTTCAATTTGGAAAATAACAGTATTTCAACAATATAAGTAATCAGTGCTTCAGAAGAGCGTTACTTGCAGCAGCATTTAATCTCGACTGACATTTAGATATTTATCTAGCTTATAAAGATTATCTTGCACGTGTTTGCTACGAAATCATCACATGCTATCGAGGACTTACTGTATGCATTTGTCTATATGTATATGTATTAAATATGTAGATATCATTTAAATTTGTTTTCCTGTGCTTTCCTCGCTTTGTTCCCAATGAATGGCACAGCTTGCGTTTCATTTCCGCTCAACAATACTGACCGGGCACATGCCGCATGCCGCCTGTCGCGAGCCGCCTGCCGCGTTAACGCAAATGTTCGTTCGCTCTCTTATTGTTTGTTTGTTCGCATTTTACTGTGCTCTGCTTATTGTTGTTGTTATTGCTATTATTGTGTTTAATGAAGACCACCGGTCAAAGGTTCATTCAACTGCAAATGCGCGCGTGCATAAGCGTTCAAGGATAACGATGTTGACTCGTCCTTCGCTTAGCCAAATGTTAAAGTGTAGCTCTACACTGGTGCCTTTAAAGTTCACAGCCAAGGCAAAGTGTGCGGCACTGCAGCCGAAGTGTTGGCAAACAGACAACCAGACAAGCAACGCCTCGACTTGCAAAGTTGTCACTACGCTTAGCTGTGCGGGTGTGGAGCTACTGTGAGCAGGTACGAGCTGCTACTCAACTGGCTAACATATCCAAGCATTTGGGTGTTGTTGAAGCTGTTACAAGTGCTGCCCCTTGTCTTATGCCTTTGTTGTTGTTAATCTTGGCAAAAGTGTTACCAATTCCGGTTGAGGTTGTCTGCGTTGTCTGTGCGCGCTGCGGTTGCACTGTGCGAAAAGCTGGCACGTATTAGCAAAGCGCGTGAGTGAAGCAAAAGTCTTGTGAAAATTAAGAAACTTGTTTAGCTGTGCCGCTAAATATGCCAATTGATATGAATGTGATATAATTCATGAAGCACTTTTTTTGTGAAGTTGCTAACTTTGCGTAGTTTTATAAACCTTCTATAAATGATCAAAGTAATATTTTTATACCCAGTACCAAAAAATGCTTCAGGGTTTATTAATACGGAAAATCACATTTACCAACAAAAACGTTTATTTATTTATTCAATAAAATGTTGCCCAAGTTCTTTCTATTTATCAGTATTGTAACTGTGCCTGCTTAATTCTTAATCCAATTGAATTTTCCTTTAAATGTTTAATAAAAATTTCTGTCAGTGTGTTTTGCTGCACATGGCTGTGCCTGCGCCGGTGTCTGTGCCTGGCATGTTTGTGTGTGTCACCATGTCGCCATTTTTCATGGAAAATTTTCGTCAACTGACCATAAATTCAAGATGAAGTGGCAATACTTTTAAGCCAGTGTGCGTAGAGGCTGACTGAGCGACATTGGATATGCGGTGGAAGGACACATAAACCTTTATCTTGAGGGTGCTCATAACTTTAGTTTATTGATAGCTCGTTGTGCTTGAATGTGAGTTATAAGCGAATGTGGCAAACTTTTTGACTTGCTCAAGTATTTTGTAGGTACAACTTTTATGGCATTTGCAGTGCCTTGCGCCAAAATGCCAACTGAAGTTCTGTTTTTATCTGCGTTATAGCAAGAATAAGTGATGCAAAGGGGAAGAGGGAAAGGAGAAAGGGAACGACTTTAATGATTGTGTGGCTTGTTTGGCAAGTGTTATGCAGGCGATAGGATTAATGAAATAACAAGTGAAGTGTGTTTTTTTTTTTGCAGATTTCCTATTTTTTTATTATTGGAAAAGTCTGTACAGCGATTTTTCATTGCCCATTACAAGGAAAAAAAGACAAAAGAAACTTCATAAAGCCAATTCAATAGTTTACATGCATTGTTGCGCTGTGCTGGCTCTAAGCTGTTTTTTCACGCAATTGCAGCTGCTGTCTGCCCTAAGCTGCTGAACACTCTATCAGACAAAAAAAGCCACATTTTCAATCTTTTGTGCTTACAAAGTTTAAAAGCTTAAAGCAACTTGAACAAGACTTAAAGTAAAAAAGCCAATTAATTAGCCCTGAAGATATTTCGCACTTTTATAGACACTCGCAGTGTTTTTTCGCTACTGACCCACTTAAAGTTTGATCAGCGCGCAATCACAAAAAACAAGAACAAAAAAAAAAAAACACAAAAAATGTTTGCAGAACTGCTAACTACAAACAGTTTAATTTAAATTTGTGCACTACGCGAAACTTGATTAGTGATTTTAGCATAAGCACAGCTTAACTTTTTCTAAAAAATGCAAAAAAATTATTATTATTTATTTTTTGTTGGTTTTCCCAGGCTTTGTTTTATTTTTTTTAGTACAAAATGTGCGCAGCACTAAAAATTGTGCACTATGCAAAAGTTTTCGCGTTGCTGCAGCAGCATTGGCTAAAATTTTTAGTTTTTGGTTTCATTTTTTTTACCTGCGCTATCAGTGGCAAATTAATCTGACCGAGTACGAACTCAACTCAACTTAGCTCAGCTCATACTCGTGGCGCTGTTCTTACAATCCAGTCCAACCCAACTCAACCCAATCCAATTCTCGGCGCGTTGCGACTCGACACGACTTGTGCAACCTCTATACGCATACATCACGAACGCGCAAAATGCAAGGCAGTAGTCGGCACAACTGGCAACGACTTTGCCCGCGGCCGTAATTCCCAATGTCCCTGTCCACTTATCCAGTTTACTGTGCAGCCCGAGTAATTTTGTGCCTTCACTTCTGATGCAGCAGCGTCTCGTATTCCCAGCATTGGGACAATCAAGCTTAGGCGGTCCGATGTAGCAGGCAGCATTTTGCCACAGTCAGAGAAATTTTTGGTCTTGCTTGCCCAAAAATGTTTTAATAAATGCTATTCATTGGGGTTTCCATAGGGTTTCGCATAGTTGTAAGCTGTATTAGGTATGTTGGCGCCACTAAGCTCCACGGGGAGTTAAAGATATGAGTATGCATTGTTGTAATAAAAAAAAAGTTTTATGTGAGCTGCCGTGTTATCATTAGAAAGTTATTTTTATTTCACGTTTGTTGGAAAATCGGCTTTTTGGGCTAACAGAAACTACAACTACAAATGCAACATTATCATTGCTTAAAATGCTGAAAAATAAACAGAAAAGAAGAATTGTTGATTTTTTTAAGATTTTATAACTTGCGTTTGTATTTATATAACCAAGTGTAGAAGTGAAAGTAATAATAATTTTCTCAAGATCTTTGATCTGAAGTTTGGGTCTGAGGCATCGTCAGTGGGATAAGCTACCGATTATCATTCATTTGTCGACGATTGTGACGGTTGTGATTCTTTTGCAAAATATGGCTAACGCGTTGGAAGTCGGGATTCGAATAATACTAGCGGAATACTCAGGCATCATAAGTTTGAGCCTCAATTAGTGTTGTAAAAAATTACGTTTTTAATTATAACACACTTAAAGAAGAATTTGGGTGTGTTATAATTCAATAGCAGCATCTTGACAGAAGTAATTTAAACATGGGATCCAGTAATTAACTTTAATTGTAAGGAAAGTCACTCTGTAGCAATAATGACCAAATTTTAGTTCGATATGTATTGTTTATTGATTTGTTGTTCAGAGATAGAGTAATTTCAGTGCCGTCAAATATCACTTATGGATGCTGCCTCAGAAACCATACTTTAAATTATTGAAAACGCTGCAGTCGATCTTTCGCTTTGCCTTGCAGTCAACTGCAGGGAACTGTTAAAAAAGAAATTTAAGTAACATATGAAGTAAGTCTTTTTTCGGATTGGCTCATTTAAAATTTCGTTGGCACACACCAGCCATTTCTCACAGTGCAGGCAACTTTGGTTTTGCAATTTGTCTTTGCTCGCTCTGTCTGCGCTGTGAGTTTTTCCTATTTGCACTGTTGCAGGCAGGAGTTTGTGTATGCAAGCGTGAAGGTGTGTGTGATTGAAAGTTATTGCAGCACTTTGTTGCGGCATGTGCAGAGTGCAGGGTGCAGCAGCCAACAGCCAACAGGCAAGTTCCAATGCTGACATGACTTTCGAACTTTGGCACACTCACGCACGGTACGGCGCCGATGTACGCTTCAACTGACACGAACTGAACTGAACGAGTAAGCGAATGAAGAACCATGAAGCAGCATACCAATGCCTGCATAAAGCAACAGCAGCATAAAACACAGAGAGCACTGAGCAGTGAGTACAGTAAGCGCTGTGACTGTGCAACGTAAGCGTCTAAAAGTATAATGAAATGCTAAACGAAATACAAAACTCGTTTCCTCACATCACAGCGAGACACAGCATAGCACAGCATAGCACAGCACAGCACAGCAGACCCTGGGATCCTGCTCTATCCTGCATCCAAAATGCATGATGCAGCAGGTGCTGTTGAGAGATTTGCATTGGCCAACATTATGCCACATTTCTTTTTGTTTTTGGTTTTTCTGGTATTTTTTCGCATTTTCTGGGTTTTTGTTTGTGCCATTTCAGCATCAGCATCACCAGTGAAAACGTTTTTTCGTGGCAAACTTATTTCGCAATAGTTTCGTTAGCTTTTTTTTCTTTTTTCTGTTCTGTTTTATTATACCCTGTACCAAAAAATGGTAAAGGGTATATTAAAGTTGTGCAAATGTATGTAACAGGCAGAAGGAGGCGTGGCAGACCCCATAAAGTATATATATTCTTGATCAGCATCGAAAGGCGAGTCGATCTAGCCATGTCCGTCTGTCTGTCTGTCTGTCTGTCTGTCTGTCTGTCTGTCTGTCTGTCTGTCTGTCTGTCTGTCTGTCCGTCCGTATGAACAAACGGATCTCGGAAACGGTGAGACCTACAATCACCAAATTTTGCACGAAGACTCTCTCAATCCATAGGCATAACAAGTTTGTTTTTTTTTTTCGATATTCGTCCTATAACATATAGCTGTCATAGGAACGATCGGATGAAAACCCACATTTAGTAACAAAAACCTATTCGTTTTTCAAGATATATTCACCAAATTTTGGATTTAAAAGTTTTAGCTAATGACCAATTACATATCCCAATACTATGTCTATCGGTTTACTATATCATATAGCTGTCATAGGAACGATCGGCCAAAAAACAACATTTACTGCGAAAAACTTTTTTGTATATTAAGCAATCGTTACCAAATTTTGGATTTAATTATTTTAAGTAATATCCAATGATATTCCCGAATATAATAAATATCGGTTTACTATAACATATAGCTGCCATAGGAACGATCAGCCAAAAATGGGTTTTTGCTAAAAAAAAAATTTTTTTTCTTGAGATATCCATACATAATAAATATAAAATATTAATGCAATAAAAAATATATATTCAGTTTTGGATTGGGTACAGGGTTTTCTATAGTCGGTTACGCCCGACTATAGCCCTGCCTTTCTAGTTTTTATTTTTTCTTTTTGCCGCAATAAGTTTTAAAAAGTGCATAACATTCAGACTGACACGCTGCGTGCATTGCTGCGCTTGGCTCCTGCTTTTGCTTCTGCTCCCGTTGATCCTGCTGCAGCTTCTGTCGCTGCTGTGTCTGCCTTATCGCAGCACGTTTCCGCTCATTGCGGCATAGCTGTGAAGGTGCTGCCGCAGTTCGCGTCATCGTTGTTGGTAATATAATACCCCGGCGAGTTTAAGTGACCCCTAATCGGTTAAAAGTTAAATCTGCAGCGTACATTTGCTTTCTACGTGCTACACTCACTCACAATCATGCCCACACTTACATTCACATACACTGCACTGCACTGCTCTGCACTGCGCTGCGCTGTGCTGTGTTTTCGTTTGTTGCGTCCAACGTTGATTTTGTGAATTTTAATTTATTTAATGGTGAAGTGTGGCTTTACTTCTTTGGCTTTTGCGATCTGTTTTATTAGTAAGCGCAGGCACTTACATTTGTTTTAAACACAGTAAAATCAAATGTGTGGTACATCGTAGTTTTTTTGGGGGTTTTCCTCTAAATAAATTTTATTTATTTAAAATGCCATTGGCATATGGGCAGCCACTTGATTGTATTTTATTTTTTTTTCTATTTAATTGATACAGTTTTAATTACGCAAATTGGATTTTGCAAGCCATTTAGCAACTTAGTTTAATAGAGACTTAACTACGCACTATCGTGCTGTGTACCAATTCATTTGTTCCCTTTAGTGGACAAGTTGCCAAGGTTTAGATTTGAATAGCCACAATTTCTTCCTGCCGATCATATATTTCAAACCAAATTTTGATATCTACAGTAAATGCTTAGCTTTTTTTGAGCTTATATTTTGCGTAAAGTATACGTATCAAGTATTTTTTTTTTAAAGGACTATACGAAAATAAATTTTAGTATGTTAAAGTGTAAATATTGCGGCGCAGCATAAATCTGTTGAAACAAAAAAAATTAAAATTACAGAACTTTTTCAAAGTTTTAAAGTAGCTTCGAATTAAATATAGTGCTGCTTTTTAATGAAATTCCTAGAAAAATGCATATTTTGCTTAAGTTTGTTATTTTTTTTGTTTAAATTTAAAATTGCTTTTAAAGTTCAGTCCTGAATAACTTATATTCTATATGATGGACTGATAGAAGGCGGCTGTGATAGCTGATGTGATTTGTAGCGGCTCTTGATAAAATCCAGCATCGAAACAGTTTGGGGCAGCATCGTTTTGTTGTCTTTGTTTAATTCGGCTTACATTTGTGCTTGATAATGAAATAAAATATCTAATATGTCTCCATCGGGACTCTACTTAAATGTGCTCATACCCTTGAGACAATTTCCCCATAAGATTATTCGCTGTTTCGTGTGTAGCTTTGTTGGCATTCAATGACGATGTGCGAAATAAAGAAGACCATTGCAAATTAGCACTTAAAGTGGTTGGAGGATTTTTTAAGCTGATTCACTCATATTATGCGAGCCTCTCATGCGAGACGTTTACTTATTTAGGTCAATGTTATTCAAATATGCTGCGTCACTTAGTGAAATAGTCTTGACATAATCTTAAAAATTTATTTGTTTCTTCAATTTCAAAATCGTCAATTTTTTAAATTAATTCTTTTTTTTTTCATTAATAAGCTAACTTTAAACTTTATAACTTGCGTAATATTCTTAAGCAGCTCAGTCCAGATCAGCTGTGTATATGCAACTTGCGCACAAAAATATGCAATAAAATTTTTTCACACAAATATTTGCAGCAGTTTTGACTGAAATTGGTTTTTGTTTTAATCTGAAAGCATCGTCTAAATTGTAAGTGTTAACTACGCATATGCGCATATAACGGCCGCAACAAAAAACCTTTGCCACTTAACACGTTACTCATGTGTCGTCTACTGCTTTTTGGCGTATTTTATCTTTGGCAATTGCCGCTGACGGTGCCGCTGCCGTTGCCGTTGCTGGTATTTTATGCCACTTTTTGCTGTTGTTTGTTTCTCAGTTTTGCACACAGAAATTTTTTCCGCTGATTTGGCATTTTTTATAACAGACTTACGCACACATGATGTTGGAAGCAAGCAAAAGCATCAATCGCAGGCAAACTGTGGGCTGCGGGCAATGTGGCAACGTGAATGTGTGTGTGTATGTGCGTTGAAAGTGCGCACAAAAGCGCGAACACACATGGCATGTGCTTTGTTTTGTTGATGCTTGAATAATCAAGCAAAACGTAGACTAGCTGAAAAAAGCGAATCTGAAGCGTAGCGATGCCAAACGTACGCTACTCAAATATTAATGTTGACCCTTGACTATCTGCAAGCAAACACAAACAATCACACACACACACATTCGCACACTCTGCCACTCACTATATACCACAGACACAGGCAAGACAGAGTCATGCACACATGACGTACGCAATTTCTATTGCAGGAGCAATCAAAAGGGATGGGCGCACTCCGTTGCCGCAACTCCGTTGAGTCATGCTCTTTAGCATTGCGTGTACATCCCATTGGCCGTATGTAGTGTGTGTGCGTGTCTGTATGTATGTATGTAAGTGTGTGTGTGTGCTGGTCGTTTTTCTCTTATGGGTTTTATTGGTTTAAGTTGTCTAACGATTTATATTGGTTACTTTATATGCAATGACTTAAGTCATCGTATAAAATCAATACGCGTCTATGCCAAAGCAAGAATGGGGCACATGATGTCTTCTTGACGAGTCGACTACAATTTGGGAATAACTAATACGCTTGCTTGCGTTTTAGCCTTCGATTAGCGTTGGGGATTGTTTTCTAAGCATTTTGTAGTAATAGTGTGTAGACGTACAAGACGTCTATATACAAGGTGAGTTCCAAAGTAAACAGGACTTTTTGAATCTAGCGCCCTCTAGTGGCGCCATCTATATGTCAACTGGTGCGTTAGAATCTGCTATCGTTTATCGACTTCCAGTAAAAATTTCATGACATTTCATCTATTGGAAGTGAGGTTATTGCGTTTTAAGTGTCAGTATGTTTTTGTCATCCTTGTACATACGATATATATGCATGTGCGCATATAGCAGCAATTGGTTTGTTGAACTGTCGTTGCAAGTGGTGTGAGTTCGAACTATTTCACTGGGTTGGGTTTTCCTGGTAAAATTATCAGTCTTTTTGTTGTATTGGGTTTTATTTTTAAGCATGAATCTTACCAATAACATATTTTACATATTATAAGCGTCTATATCGGAAAATCAAGAAGTATGCAAGAATTCGCTTTTGAATATTTTTTTAAGAAAAAAACCTTTTAGAAATATGATACCTGATATCTTAATTTTTTTTTAAACTTGTCTAAGTAACAAATACGTCTGTGAATAATTTTGAATAATGTATCTAAGTTTTTATTTTTCTATAACATTTGGGGAATATCTGTTCTATTTTTCAAATTTATCATTCAAATATAAGTAACTGTATTCTATTTCTGTATCTGCTCGCATGAAACTAATAAGAAATCCTATACGCTTTCTTAATTTTAATTTGTCCAATATGCAACATAGACTATCATGTATTTTCGTTTCGCTTTGCAGATTTATTTCGTAAAAGTCAAGAGTTCTCTTAAACATTTTTACTTAATGCACGACTTCTCCATGTCCAGAATTTGGTAATCAATAAGGTCCAGCGCTTTAACATCGAGCGGTTTCTGATTGGATTTCATCCAGATTCACATGCGCACCCTTTTACCCAAGGGTTTTCGGAAGCACACAGTGTAGCTATTTTAAATTGAAGCTGCAATGCGCTACAGTAAACACCAAGAGCCAGAGCCGCTGTGCTCAGCTCAATCACAACATCATTAATATTCAAGTTTTATTTTTGCGTGCATCCGTTTTTTGTTTTATTTCTTTGTTTGTCTTTTTCTGAAACTGCTGCCGCATAGTTTTTGCCTGTATGTCGGTTGTGGTACACACAAATGCCGTACACCCAGCGAACGTACAACCCGGTGCTGCTGCTTTTGCTGCTGTTGCTGTATTTGCTCAATCGAAAGTATCAAATTGCCCACAATAACACTTAAACCGAAGCCAAGTCAGCCACGAGGCTGCGTGGAGCAGAGTGGAGCAGAGCGGAGAACCCGGGTGCGGTACGAAGCAATGCAAGAAGTTGAAGAAGTTAAGTCAAGAAAAGTGTTTGCCTTGATTCGCATTCGATTGCGGCTCGGTAACACGCGGTGTTGTAGTTGTTAGATGCGAGTGGGAATGTGGTGATGAGGCGGTGGCGGCGGTGGCTGCGGTGCTGCTGCTGTTAACGGTGCCGGGCTTGACATAAAGTTGTTATTGAGCTTTGGCTTGGGTGTGGGCTTGGCACGCCACTTCGTGGGTGCGTTGAAGGCGCGGCGGAAATGAGCAGCAATAATAAAAATGTTAAAAACTTAAGAAAAATCGTTTCTTTGCGACTTGCTACGCAGCCGTGCATGGGAAGGATGGCAGGTTTTTTTTTGTTTGGCTTTGTGCCCTCGGATAGAAGTGGGGCGTGGCTGTGGAGCAGTGTGTGTGTCGATATTTTGTAGCTTGCCGCTTGGTTTGCTCCTTCTTGATGTTCGTTTTTCTTGTTTTGTTTTGCTGCTGTTGTCCTTGTTGTTGTTGTTGTTGCAGCAAGTGTTGCCCATTAGCTGGAGAAGAAAAATCAAAACAGAGAAAAAAAGGGAAAAGAAAAAAACCTGCAGTAAAACTTTTTTTGCGCAAGTTGTTTTCCTAGAGTTTTCTGTTTTGCTTCGGTTTTGTTTTTTATTTTCTTCATTTTTTTTTTTTCTTCATTTTTGGTTGATTTGGATTTCTTTTTTGCAGCTCGTATTTTGTTCTGTTTTATACAGACCAACAACTGACGTTCTGATTGCTGTTGTTGCAACAAATGTTGTGCTTCGTGCTTTTGCTGATTGTAGGAAAAACAAAGCGGTAGAAAAACAGTTACATTGTGGCATGGGTCATGCCATTATAAATGATTGTTGTTGTCCTTGTTGTTAAGCTTTACGGAATACAGGGCAAATGTATAAAGTGCACCTGCTGGTTACACTCAAACTCAAACTTAGGCGGGTTGCTTAAAATCGAAAACAGATTTTTTTTCTGTATATCTATGATTGAATAAGCAATCAAAAATGTCATACCAACTGGGTCTTTATTCTATTTATTTTTTACATGTCCTGAATAATATTACCTAACAAAAAAATTAATCGAAACTTGATTTTGGCTGGGGATCATAAGCTATCGTGAGTATTGCATTGTTCCGCAAATTCTATTGTGTTCTCCAGTTATCTTTGTTTCTCCTTTGGTTTTTGTATTTATTTATTTTTTTTTCTTATTATTAGTGATTCTTCACTTAAGTTTCTGGTTTTCTAAATTCTCCATATTTGTGAATTTTAATGAATTGCAGCTAAAATTAAGCAGCATTTAGTTTAATAAACAAATATACATTTTTTTATGTGTGTGCAATCCCGTAACAATTTCTTGTGTCTACTGTATGTAACGCATACCACTTTAATCTCAGGTCGCAACAAAACGATCAACTTTTCATCTACGTATGTAGTAGTGTACATATATGTATGTATGCACGCCATATAAATAAAATAATTTTTTTTTTTTCAAATTTTATTGCAAAGTCCGTCAGGTTAAATTAAAAAATGTATATTTTATTACAGCTGCTGCACAAAGCTTGGCATGTCCCATGATAGAAAAAAAAGTATGTTTTGCAAACTTATGCTGCGCACATTTCTATACGCATGTGTGTACACAATTTTTGCTGTTGCTGTTGTTATTTTATTATTACTTTTTGTATGGCATTGTACATTTAATATTTATTTCATGTTTTAATATTTGACACGATTGCACAGCATAAAAACAGCAAACCAAGCCAAGCCAAACTAAGTTTTGTTGTAAAAAAATTATAACCAAAGCAGAAAAAGAAAAACAAAAAAATACAGTGGAATGGAAAAAAATGGCAACGCTCCGCACATATTGTTGAGAAGTTCTGTTACTCGTTCTGCCACGTTTAATGTTTTTATTCTGCATTGCATTTTTTTTGTATATTATATAATATCATTTTATATTATTTTTCTTACATATTTTCTTTTATGTTTTATCGCATCTTAGGCAGCGTATGTTGCATTTATTGTTGTTGTCATTGTTGTTGTTATTGTTGATGATGCTGCTGTTGCTAATGCTATTGCTGTCGTTGCTATGTCTTCGTTGGGGTTTTCGTGTAAATATTTGCTGCTTAACAAGCGGCAAGCCTGGATGATACTTTACAACAACAACAATTTTGCTTAGCTGCAACAACACGTACATGGTAAGCAGTCTGTCATTTTTCTTCATCTCTATTTTTTTTGTCTGTTGCTGCTGCTTTTGTTGTTGCTTGATTTTTCATTTTTCGTTTTCGTTTTCGTTTTGACGAAGCTCAGTAAATGTTTATACAATCAAGGATTTCGCTTGGTTATGCTGCAATCTAAGTATTTATGCACGAGTACATGAAAATGTGTTAAGTAGCAGTCAAGGACTTCTATTGGGTTCATGCTGATTGTGAATGTATTATGTGTTATGTGTATGTATGCCTTTCAGTTATCTTAATTGACAGGCTTAAGATTTGCTGAGCTAGCATTGCTAAGCAATGGATTATTTATAGCAAACGTGCCAAGTTCTTAGTTGTTGTTTTTTGTTTTTTAATAAAAATAATATAGTTCTAATGGACTAGAAAATCTTGTCAGGATGACTTTCAAATTAGCTGATATTTTTATGTCCGTCTGTCTATCTGTTCGTATGTATGAAGGCACAGATCTCGGAAACAGTTAGATCTACAACCAAATTCGGCTCGAAAACTCTCCTAATCCATAGGGAAAACGAGTTTATTTTTTTTCAATATTCAACCTATGTCATATAGCTGCCATACGAACGATCGACTGAAATACAACATTTACTGAGAAAACCTTTTTTGTTTATTGAGATATCGTTATCAATTTCTGGATTTGATAATTTCAGGTAATATCCAATCATATATTTGAATAAAACATATATCGGTTAGATTTTAAATTGGGTACAGAGTATTCTATAGTCGGATGTGCCCGACTTCCTAGTTTTGTTTTTGCTAAAGACAGCTCTTGGCGTTTAAAACCTTAATGAAATGAAATTGTAATCTAATCGATGATAATTGGCATGTCAGTTACACAAACACAAATGCAGCTCGGCAAGTCAATAAAGACAATCAATGTACTGCTTAATGAAACAAAATCATTAACTTAATTTAATTATCGACCATTAACTAAACAAGTTTTTCGCACTTTCTTTCGTTGCAGGTAAATATGGGCACAAGCCTCGCCAATCTCAGCCGCAAAGTCAAAGAGTCCGAACAATTCATGTGAAAACATTGTAAGAAGCCACTCAAAGCGGTAGCCCCGCATCCGCCTGGGCAAGTCACTTTGGCAGCCAATTATTGAGACCATTTCATATTTATGCCGGTCAATAAACGCAAATGGGTACAGAGTAATTGTTACAACTGGCGTCAGTGTGCTGCTGGCTGGGCGGGGGCTGTAGGGTGTGTGCCGCATGCACACTTCGCTGGGAATTCGCTTTAATAAGCAATTTTTAATTTGCAATTATAAACATTTACATGCATGCGTACGCAAAAGACATGCATGGGGCATATAATTTTTAATGAGCACATAAGCCAGCCAGCAGCAAATGGCGAACAGCAGCTAAAGTCTATGAGCATGTGCTATGCACACACACACTCGCACACACACACACACATGCAATCACGTAGTAGTGTCGAGTGGTGAATGCTTGAGCGCAGGAATTGTTGACGTCTGCCAGCCTCAAATGCCAATCAATGCGCACATATTTAAGTTTAATAACTTTGCTTATTGCTGCCGTCTCTCTTGGACTGCTGCCTCAGCTCTGTGCAGTGCTGCTTGGCTACATGCTTGCCTTGCCTGTTAGCATTAAAGTTCAAGTGGCTGGCTGGCGTCGCAAGCAGCTTGGCCAACAGTAGCCATCCTGGCCACAGTTGACAGTCGGCAGCTAGTTAAGTAGTCAATGCGGTCATTAGGGAGCTTTGCGAATGTTAATCACATTACCGCAAACGTTATAATGGGTTTTTGCCATCGGTCGGCATGGGTGGGGAGGGGGCTCGAAGCTGGTTACGTCTACTGTAGTGTGTGAGTTGAGTTAAGTTGAGGCGTGGTCTACGGTTTCCTAGTCTGCACTATGCTATTGTTACATGACGCCTGACGTCGGATTTATATATAATTGTATACACTGCGTAACAATAACAATTATCTCGAGCATATAGCATAGCATACAGTAGAGACAGACCAACAATGTACATAGGAGTACGTGTGCGTACCATATTAGATTGTGGCTAGAGCAATGCATCGACGTCGGTTCGACCGCAATTTTGTTGCGTGGAATCGCCCAAACCCTCAGCACGTCATGCGCCCCGACCATATTTGTGCCACATACGTGTACGCCAATCATGGCCACATTTCAGTTGTCCTGAAAGCAATTTTCCTACTTACGGCGAACTAAAGCAGTGCCAACCAACAACCGACGCACAATCCTCCTAACAACATAATCAAAGCGTGCTGCAAAGCGCCGCTTATGTCGACGCACGTCATCGTCGTTGCCAACATTTGTTGTTATTGTTGTTGTTGTTGTTGCCAACCCAGCCGCGAATGCGCTAGTTCAGACACACACTCACTCTGGCTCTGGCGAGCAGCCTGACTGACTGAATGACGTAGTGCATTGACAATGGCACAAGTGCGTTGCCGTAGGCTGTTCCCAGTTCCCAGTTCGCAGTTCCTTGCAACGTTGTTTGCGCTTGCGAATTGTGTTTGATTGTGATCGCTGCTGGTGTTGGCTGCATGCTCGCATTTCTGCATGCACATTTTTTGCTTGTTTTTTAAACTTTACTTACATTGCCTACTGGCTGACGTCACCCTAAGCAGTTAGGCAGCACACGCATATGGCCTAGATTGAAATAAAATGGTAGCAGCTGAAAGTTATGCAATTTTTGCATATTGATTTGTGAAAATTATTTGAAAAATTCAATGTTATTTAATGGAAAATAATTATATTATGTTATTCTATTTTATATCAATATAAACTTACCTAATATATTTCAAGGCGACTTATGACAACTGTCCTCAAAACCTTGTTAATGTTTGATATTCCGTTACTAAGCTGTTTATTTCTGTTATTATGTTCTGTACCAAAAAATAGACCTACAGTCACCAAATTTGGCACGAAAACTCTCCTAATCCATAGGCATAAAGAGTTTTTTGGTTTTTCGATATTCAATTTATAACATATAACTGCCATAAGAACGATTGGCCGAAAACCCACATCTACTAACAAAAACCCTTTTGTTTTTCAAGATGACGTTATCAACTATTTGATTTGATAGTTCTAGATAATATCGAATCATTCATTTTAATATCTATATATTGAATAGCTATATCATATAGCTGTCATAGGAACGATCGACCGAAAATAAACATTTAATGAGGAAAACTTTTTTGTTTATTAAGATGTTGATACTAAATTTTGGACTTAATAATTGTAAGTAATATACAATCATATACTTGAATGTGGTAAATATCGGTTTCCTATAGCTGCCGCAGGAACGATCGGCCAAAAAATGTCTTTTACTAAGAATAGCTTATTTGTTTTTTGAGATATCATGACATAATTAATACAAAATATTAAAGAAAAAAAAGTATACAAGTTCAATTAAACTTCACTTCTTGTTAGCTTTGGTCATAAATTCCCTTCTTTCAATCTCATTGCTGGAAATAGCAGTTTTTTTTTCCTTGTGTTTCATGTTAATAGATCAGAAAATATTAATTGGAATACTACATGAGGGAACTGAAAGGTTCTGTGAATCGTGTGCATAATTATTTTTTTTAGTTCTAGGCTGGTGAAATTCAATTTCAAAAACCAATGTGTCGCTATTGTAAATGGTTCATTTTGAGCTGCTTAGGCCTACAGTAGCGTTTCATGTGCCTCCACTTTTGCTGCTTGAGCTCGGTAACTATTCTTGCGGTTTGGCTATTACCTCAATACACCTTGCGGAAGCAAACTACGCTGGCTGCGTATACACCGCAAATCGATCGATACAAATTGCAAAGCCCGCGTCAAACCCGAAGCGGAGTGGCTCCGCAGGGTGACACCAAAAACCAACCCCAACTGCAGCTGTTTTGCCGCACTCCCTGCCCGCCCTGCATGACCCTCTGCCAGCCCCTATGCCTACCCAGCTGGCTGTGCCTGCCTTTGCCACGTTGGCTGCTGCTGTTCGCACGTTGTGCGCGCGTATCTTATAAGCCAAACGAGTCAGCATTGTGTATGTGCGTGCGTGTGTGTGTCGTCTCTGTGCCGTATCTGTGTATCTCACTTTGTGTGGTGCTGCAGAGCGCAACGCAACTTGCCACTTCAATCATAACCGAGCAATTGTTGTTGTTTCATTTCGTTTGTATTTTTATTATGTAGACACATTTTCGTTTTTCATGTACACTGTACCATGCTGCTGTATATTGCCTGGGCTGTTGTGTTTGTTGTGGATGTTGTTGTTGCTTTTTGTTGATATCTGTGCCTGTGTTTGCATTGTAATGTGTAGCCGTTGCGGCTGCGGCTCTTGGTGCCGTTGCTGCTGCCGGTGCTGCTGCCGTTGCGGCTGCGACTGTTGGCAAATTGGATACAGTAACTGCGGCATGTAACACAATATACGAGTATTTCTTTTTTATGTGGCTGACATGTTTTTATCTCGTTTTGTTACACAATGCCATGCGATTTGCCGCATGAATAGGCCGCAGCGTCATTGTAACTGTCGACGACGTACTGACAGACAGACAGACAGACAGACTGACAGAAAGACACGGCTCGCCTTGCCTGCGTGTTAACAAAAGTAAGAGTTTTGTTTGCTGGCTTCACACGACGCCTGTGACTTCACAAGCCGGCAGCCTTCAGCCGACAACTGACAATGAAAATTGTGCATAATATAAATTAATAATGCAACAATTGCATTTTGTTACGCTTGCCTTGTCCTTTTGTTGCTGTGTAAGCCGCGTAGATAATTTCATTAAATATTTGTATCTTATCAATTTTGAAATTGTTTTGCAAGCGCATCCACACTCACACTCACACACACTCGTCCCAATGAGTCCACGTATCACTTCTGAACCTACACGTAAACATTTCATGTTTTTATTGCCAAGTTTTTGTCCCTTTTTATTTTATTTTATTTTGTTGATGCCTCTTTTTTTGTTGTTGTTGTTATTACTTCTGTTCTGTGTTTGTTTTTGTGTGTTTTTTTTTTTTTGTTTGTTTGCTTGCCGCTTGCTCGTTACGTTTTTATGTGCCTACATTTATGAGGGTTCCAGCAGGTTACGATATGCATTTATGTATGTTTTCAGCTTTTAGCTTTTTGTATGTTTCTTCTCTGCCACACACACTCGACTACAGCAACATTAACACGAAGAAGAAAGAATAACTACAACAACAACGATAGCTTTGCATTGTTGTTGCGCATTATTTGTGTATGTGTCTCGCCGGCAGCACTCCGCAGATACGGATATGAAGGAGTAACGCAGCCCAGGCGCTTCGCTGGCGTACACCTGTGCATGTGTTTTGCGTGGCCAGAAAAATTATTGCATTTGCTTTTAGGCATAATGAAAAAGGAAACCAGCATGTGGCCGTAACAGCGGTAGCCAGTTTGATTTAGTGTTTCAACGGCGCAAGGCTTCAAAATTCACGTGTACGCGTGTTGTCTTTTTGGCAAGTTGGTCTCGCCGAACATGCTGGCATAAATAAACATAAAGCGGCGTGTACACCAACTCATTTTCAATCTGCAAGACTTTAACGCTGCCCAAGTTGTAGGCATGGCTGTCAACATGCATAGACGTATATATAATTTTTAATACTTTGTACTTAATATGCAAAGAAAAAATCGCCTTGTGTGCCAGTTGCTTCACCTAGGATGCGACTGCATTTAACGCTTTAACTCCTTACTCAGCTCCCATGTTTCATTTGCAAGGACTTAATTACTTACACTCTGTGTAGCCACAAAATTATAAGCAGCAGTTCGATATGGCTACATACATAATATTGAGATATATGATTGGATATTACCTAGAACTATTAAATTCGAAATTTGGTAATGATATCTTGAAAAACAAAAGGGTTTTTGATGGTAAATGTGATTTTTCGGCCGATCGTTCCCCTGGCAGTTTTATGTTATGGGTTGAATAACGAAAAAACACAATAATCTCGTTATTAGAAGAGCCTTCGTGCCAAATTTGGTGATTTTAGGTCTAACTGTTTCCAAGATCCGTGCATTGATACAAACACACGGACATGGCTAGATCTACTCTTTTTTCGATGCTGTTGAAGATTGTTCATACTTTTTGGGGTCTGCCAAGCCTTTTTCTATCTGTAACATAGATTTGCAAAACTTTAATGTACTTTTTACCATATTTTGGAACAAGGTATAGTAATGCAGTTAACGATCTGCAAAATATGTGACTAAACATGCCAATAACTCATATTCCTACGACCGTTGAATATTTTGTATATAAAAATATATTTTGTATGCCTTTTTGTTAAAGGGCTGTGCTTATTTTAAATAGAACAAATCTTTTTATATAATTGTTTACTTTATTTTTAAACTTTGTTCAATTGAAAGGAAGCTGCACATGAACTTATTAAGTGCAGACCAACATGAGATGTCTCTTCAAATTAATCAGATGGAGCCCAGGCAAAACTGATTGGCAACTTCCACTTTGAAGCTACAACACGAACCATGATTTGCGGATGCAGAAACAAAGCCAGCATGCTGCTGTGCCTTTTGTGACTGGTGTACCTGCGCTAAGAATGCGTTTAATTAAAGTCGAAGTGCCGACAAGCAAACGCCTGTAACATATCATGTTGAATGCTGGCCACTGCCGCGATGCCGGCTGGCGGCGTTCACTGCGCCGGCTTTCATTGTGTAGCTGCATTTGCTCTGAAAACTCACACCTGCCGTGCATTGTCTTGACAGGCTTTGCACTATCTAGCGTTTGTAGAAAAGAGATTTCATTGTTTATGTATGCTGCTAACTAAGCGCTTGGCTACACATTGTGCTGAGCGACCTTATCTATGCGCTACTTAAGCCAACGGCAACAACAACAATAGTGAGCCAGATAGGCAAATCTTTGCGCGTACTCAAACAAAGACGAAAGCGTACAACAAACAATAGCAGCAAGCAAGCAACGCATTTCAAGAGCTACTGACATGATAAATGATGCAGAGCCAGCAAATGCATTTCGAAAACATGCTACAAGACAAAACATGCTACACATAATTTATTTTACTCATTTTAATTGATTTCGCCAACTATATAGCGTAGCAACAAAGACAACTAAGCGCGCCCCGAAAACAGTTGAAACAAAAAAATTACAAAATAAAAGCAACTAACAGAAAAAAAAAAAGAAAACGGAAAAAATAGAAAAAAATACAAACTCGTAATAAAAAGCCAAAGATAAACAACATCTTGTTATTTGTAACAATTAATATACAATATCTTTGGCTGCTATCATTAGTTTTGCTTTGCTTAATCATTTAAGCGAATGTGCTGTGCAGCACCAGAGCAGACTTGCAGCAGCGCATGCCCCCAACTGTCTGTCTTGCCTGCCTGCCTGCCTGCCTGCCTGCCTGCCCTGCATGGCTGTCTTTGGCAGTGTCCTGCACTGCTGCTGGGCTGGCAGACAGCAGCAAAGTCATGCTGTGCCTTGGCTTAGCGCCAGCGTTAAATGTGGCAAAGGAGAGGCGCTAACAGCATACCACAAGGCGTTGTCGGTTATTGGTTGAGAGGATGGGGAGGGGGAGGGGGGTCGCAACATCTTTGTGCTAGACAGTCAGTCTGTGCGCCATGCAATGCGCCAATCAACTCACACTGCCAGTGTCTGAAAGGATATTTCACTTTGCAACTGATGTTATCAATAAGAATCAACGCAAAGCAAGCAATGAACGAAGAATTACAAAAAGAAAATAAAGTAAAAAAAAATAAGCAGGAGAAAAAAAGGAAAGCAAATCAAGCGCAAGCGCAAGCGTCATGGCAAAGCAAAACTTTATGCAATGGCAATGGCAAGCTAGCTAAACAGCGCAGGACCCTGGGCAGCTAGCAAATGAGTACAAAAAAAAAAGAACGCAAAGTGGGCGACTTGTATATACTCCAACATTGCCATTGATTCTGCATTTGACAGACCATTTATCATCGCACTAATTGTGTATCATTAAAATGGAAAATAAGGGACGCCGCTGATGTTAATCCAGTGCGCATTTAACAACAACAACAATAAAAGCAATGCCCAATGACAATGGCAGCCATAGCAGCAAACAACAATAGCAACAACTACAACAACAACAAAAGACGACATAAACGGTAAAGCAGATTAAGCGTAGTTTTTTTTTCTGTCTAACTATAGCGGCCGCACGCTGTATAGGCAAAGGCACAGGGTCGTTTAGTCAGTCAGTCAGTCAGTCACGGAACCCCCCTGTACATCCCCATGGGCCTGTGCACAGCCTATGCGCGGAGCATTATTTTATATGCGCGTTACTTTTTATGCCGAGCGATTGACTTTGGCTGCCTACTAAAACGCATACTCATCATATGAACAGTGTTAGAGATAGAAGAGTGAAGCAAAAGGCAGAAAGAAAGAGAGAGAGAGAGAGAGACAGTGAGTGTGTGACGTACTTAATGAGAAACGTGCGCTTTGTGCCTGCTTTCAGCTGCAAGTGCCTGCGACTATAAAAGAAAAACAAAACAAAATGCTTAAAAAGCACAAAATATGGTATAAATCATAAAGAAAAATAATAAAAAGAAATATAAAAGAAAAAACAAAATAGAAAAAGGCAAAAGGGCAACAAAGTAAATAACAAAGTCATCACTGCTGCTGCGTAACGGCATAGCTGTGACAAACATGCTAAAAGCAAAACTATCACGTTGGCAACATGCCTGCACGCATGATTAGAAGCGGTCAATACGAAAATGTCACCAACATGTTTAAGCAAAATATTAATCATGACAAAAACAAAAAGTATAAACAAAAAAAAAAAAAAAAATAAAAATAAGAAGCAAAGAAAACTATACACCAGAGACCTTCAACGCCATGCCTGCCTGCCTATGAAAATGCAAACTCATAAGACCCAAGTAAATAAATACTCGTGAATATAATATGCAACGCCAATACATGCCAGGACATGTTATTTACGCTTGCTGGCTGGCTTCATTATGCTGTTGCTTATTAAAATATTAAACGTCTGTTTGCTATTTGTGTTGCCGCAGAACTAAACAATTCATTTACTGCTCCTACCTTATATGTACTAAGGCGGAGTATGTGCCTTGCACAGCTTATAATGTGTGTAAAGGGTGTTTTTTTTTTCTTTTTGTTTTTGAAGCGGTGTTTGAAACATAGTGTTTGTAATATATATTACTTCGGCTATTTACTGTGTGGCTTTAATAATACATCATGATTTTTCGCATATTTTTATCAGGTTTTACTTGCTAAATTAAAAAAATTCATTCAAATATAAAAAAAAGTATGCGAGGTTCGTTTTACAACTAAGTGGAAATTCCCATTTAAGCAAATCGTTCATAAGATATTGTCAAATTTTCAATTGATTATGATATTGTATACTCAATATTTGTTTTGATACTGAGAATACAAGAATCAAGCATTGTTGGCAAATGTGACTCACATGTGATATACATATATGAACATAAAGTAAAAAATCACATTAATACCTCGATACAGATATTTGATAAATCCACTTAAGTTGACAGGAGACACTGATGTATGTTGATATGATAAGATACGCAAAGTATTTTATTCAATCACATTAAATAAAAATTATTTCAGAAATATATATTTTAAATTAATTAATAAGGCTGAAAATGGTTTGTGTGTAGAATAGAAAAGCAAAACGTCGAAAAAACGTCAAATGTTTTCCGGCGACAAATCTCTCTAAGATTGCAAAAATCTTAAATGTTTTTTTTTTTTTATAACGCGTAAATTTTTATTAAATTCTAATATATAACAACGATGGTTTTAAATGTGAGCAATGATAAGCTTTTTTATCTGTAAATGAATGCGAGTTCCTATGAAGACTTATCTGCTACTAAATACAACTAAAAAGGCAATATAAAATTGATTAAAAACCATTTTAAGTTCTGGTACCACTTTGCTATATAAACCTTGGAACTCTGAACTAAAACTCAAGAGTTATAATGACAGTCGTGCTGCTGAAGTGTTGATCGTGCATTTGTTTTAAAATAGTAATGGCATTTAGTAATTAAAAAAAAAAATAACTAAAAAAACAAATAAGAAGAAATCAAATAAGTAAAATTAAATCCTACAATTTATTTACAAAAATGAAAGGTAAACAAAGAGCAAAAATTTCGATGGTTTGCCTTTTGGAATATTGGAGTTACTCATGGAAGATTTGATATTATATTATTTTAGCATACAAGTCGAGTTTGCGCGTTTGGCTGTGCATGCTGCTGGCACTATGCATTGGACCTCGCATAATGCCAACGAACGCTTATACTATGCAGGAGATGTGCGAGCAATTACCTAATGAGGGTTACGTTGGCGATCCGTCTGATTGTAAACAGTGGGGCTACTGCAAGAACAACGCGCTAGTGAGCACTGGGTCTTGTGGTGAAAATTTGGTCTACAATTACAAAACTGCTTCCTGCGATTATATCGATAATGTCGGTTGCTCAACTTCGGCTGCGACTACATGTGCTAACTTAAAGAGTCCATCTTTTATTGCAAATCCAAGTAACTGTTCGGAATACGTTTGGTGTAACGGCTCAGGTGGCTATGACACCGGCAGTTGTCCACCGGAGCAGGTCTTTAACAGTGCATTGGAAGAATGCGTTTACGCGAGCTCCTATACCTGCCCGTCGCAGAGTATTTGCCAGTTAATTAAGAATAATCTTTTTGTCGGTGATCCTTTGAATTGCGGCGCTTTTCTGCAATGCCAGAATGGTGTGGGACGGGCTGGCACATGCCCAAGTGGATACTATTTTAATAAAGCAAATGGCCTTTGCCAGTCGGCCAATCCATGCGGTGCCTCCGGAGGTCCCTCACCGGAAAATCCCAACTTGCCACCTTCAACGTCAACAACGGCATGTGAAAAGGCTCAAGTTAATTCGTACGTTGCGGACGGCGCGACTTGTTACGGATCCTATTTGTGCTCTAGTACAACGCTCGGAGAATGGACCGCCTGCCCCTTTGGCACACACTTTAGTGAAGAATACCAAAGCTGTGTTAGTCCTTTGTCTGTATCATGCCTATACAATCGTTGTGCTAATATTGACGAAACCTTTATGACTGTTCCCAACTCTGGTTGTGCGAAATACTACTTCTGTCAAAGTCAAAAAATTGTGGCGATATCCACTTGCTCAGCAGCAGGTCACGGATTTTTCGATGAATATGCTCAGCTATGTGTTGACGCAGCACCGAAATATCCAATATGTTAAGGCACCATAGCCTATCAGTTGCAATTTAGAACAAATAGTGCTGAATAAAACTGAATACATATGAGTAACAAATATTTTTAATATATGGAAAATTTGAAAATAAAGCAGCATTTTATACAGCTGTGTCTTTTTTAGAATAACAACAAAGTGATATTGTAGAATATAACATAGCCATCGGCGAACTTGGAAAACTTAATAAAACTCAATAGTTAAGATCTAATCTGACTTTTATATAGCGTTTAGGTGTGTAGAATTGAGTCAGAGTTTTAAATAGATTTTGAACAAGTTTATTTGTAAGAAGTAATGGAATGGCCATTAAGCACTTACTGCAATACCATAATAAAAATTAATAAATCATGTAGCTGACCCGGCGCCATTGTTGTAAGATTTTCGACTTTATTTTTAGATCTATCGAACCCATTAGTACATCAGCCCACCAAAAAACCAAGAAATGCATAACATGCTTTAGCTGATGTATTTCTATGACTCTAATTACTAAATATAAATCACAATTTAGCACTAAATTGAAAGAAAAAATAAATCGATTTTTAATTGTTTAAATGAGGCTGACTAAGAAACCATAATCGTTTGCCAATTTTCTGAACCCAATTGATTAATAAGTTGGTATCTGCTGTTAGATTAGCTAACAGCTATGTAATTGTTGCCATATGGAATAAGAAGAACTAAAAAAAACACCCTTTCAATATACCATATGTCTGCTAATTTTTCTAAGCAATTTAATAAGACTTACTTCCGTATATACACATATCCTATGCATGTGTATTTGTATTTATATTTATACAGATATATATTTTTTTTAGCGTCTCACACCGGTGCCGGCTGCTGTCTCCTTTGCCTAAATCGAAAATAATTATGTTGGTCTACACGTTTTCTTGCTGATTAATGCCGAATGCTAAACGCCGCAACGTAACAGTCACGAAATTGTGGCTTAATTAATATTGATAAGGCATATGCTTGGCTTTATTAGGGCGTCTGTTGCTTGGCAAGACGGCGGCGGCATCATTGACGCAGCAAGAAATGGCAACATTTACTTAAATGCCAGGCACTTGCTGTAGTTTTGTGTATTTTAGGCACTGGCACTGAATAAATCAGGATGCCTAAACGTTTCATAAGTGATGTTGATGGCAGCCTGTGAGTATGTGTGTGCTTTTGGTTTTTATTTTTCTTCTTTTTATCCCTGCTTTTTGTGCAGGCAAGCAATGGGAATGGGTTTGACTAATAGGATCGATATGTGTGCTGACGTTTTTACTGGAGTACATATTAATATGCTCTTTATTTACAATCTGCCTAGGGGCTGTAAGTGAAACTACACTACTGTGAGGCTACAAAATGAGACAAGAAGTAATAAATGAATATAGAAAAATGAAATAAATAAAAGGGCTAGCGTGTATACAAACTATGCTGAAAATGATTTGGATGTAA
Organism: Stegana nigrithorax; assembly: GCA_037044495.1. NCBI lineage: Eukaryota > Metazoa > Arthropoda > Insecta > Diptera > Drosophilidae > Stegana > Stegana nigrithorax. Next base: position 253,565 of record JBAMBQ010004457.1, on the reverse strand, counting down.
GCTGCCTAAACTCCTACTGGCGCAACTATTTTGTAATATAGTTGCCTATTTTGCTTTAAGGCTTTTGTTTGAATCGCTTGTGTTGTATTTTGATTCTAACATGTCGTGAATTTTTTAAATATTTATTACTAAACCTTTTTTATATAAGCAGTCAAGGGTTTTTGTAAAAAATTTCCGTAAGTTTTTGCAAAGTTGGATTATATGAAATCGTTAAAGATGATTTTTAAATTTAGCTCAATTAATAATTTTTTGATTTTTATTTATCGATAATAGAAAAATTACGATAAATTGATATCAGTGTATTAAGAGTTAGTAAAACATATATTTGTCATATAATAAATCTGATAAAAAAAATAAAAAAAACTGAATCTTCATCTACATAGTCATAAGGGCTCTTTAGCTAAATTAAAAGGTTTAGAAACAATTAGAGCTAACTGAGTAGTTACAGTGGAAATATTGAGAATTCAGGATTAATAATGGTTCTCACATTCTAATTTTCCAATATATCCAATCAATTTAAAGTATAAATTCGAAACGCTTTGGGTTGCTTTTTATGCAATAGGTTTCAAAAACCATTACATTCCTTTAAAAGTTCAATCAGTCTGCAATTCTGATTGACGTTAATGACTACTACAGGAAACTACGTTATCAAAAATACCCGTAGCTGTCTATTTCGTAATGCATCAACATTTCGTCTAAAAGTTTTATTTGAATGGATTGCCTTGCTATGCTGTGCTGAACAAGTGTAAACCAGCACGCATGGGGGTTTTAGCATTGGCACTACAGTCGTTGCTCATTAGACTTTGGCCGAATTTCGATAGCTCAGCAGGCAACGGCATGTTCAACAGTAATCAACGCGCGCTGAAAATGCAAATCAATCATGCAAAACAGAGCAACGTATACGTAATAGATTTAACGTAACACAGACTAATCGAAACATGTTCTCAACGACCTCGCAGATGTGGTGTGCCACATGTAGTAACCGAAATTTAAACGACTTACAGCTGGAGTATCCGCGTATGCATGCACATTGCCGACATTTTATTCAGCCTCAACGAGGCTTATGTAACATGCGTACTCATGGCTGAGGCTGTCGGATTTTAACATTGGAAATTTTATTATTAGTTTTTGTGGTTGGGCGCAATTCGATCAGAATGTAATCAATGCGAACGAGTCAGCCTAGTGACCACTTTTGAAGCGTATATTGCGGTGCGCGTAAAACCATTAACCACATGAAATCGTTGCACAAAATAGCAGCGGAGGAAGATGGCCATTCTAGCATTTGTTTCGCTGTGCCACATGCTGCACTGCACTTTGTCGCAGTCAATGCGGCTAGTGTGGCATAATGGAGCAAAAGTAATGAAAAAAAAAAATGTGAATATGTCCACAATTTTGATTGGTTTTTATATTGGTTTTAATAAACGCCGTTTTTTCATGTGCGAACAACTACTCCAATGGCAAAAGCAGAGTATATGCAGTCGTATACATAGAAAATGCTTCGTGCACAATGTTACAGGCCAAACGAACCAAGTGATAATAATAATTATAAAAATAAGCCTGAGGTGATGAACTAACTGTAGGTTGCAATGAAAAAAAAAAAAACAACGAAAAGAAAACAGAAGTAAATTTCTCATTTAACTTATTTAACTGGAAAAAAAAAAACTAATTTTAACGAATTAATAAAATATCAAGATAAAAACTAGAAAGGCAGGGCTATATTCGGGCGTAACTGGCTATAGAAAACTCTGTACCCAATCCAAAACAAAAAAACTTTTTTTTTTAGTAAAAGCCATTTTTCGGATGATCGTTCTTATGGCAACTATATGTAATAGTAAACCGCTATTTATCAATTTCAGGAATATGATTGGATATTGCCTAAAACTGTCAAATCCAAAATTTGATAACGATATCCTAATAAACAAAAAAGTTTTTCTCAGTAAATGTTGTTTTTCGGCCGATCGTTCCTATGGCAGCTATATGATATAGTAAATTGATATTCATAATATTTAGATATGTGATTGGGTATTAGCTAGAACGATTAAATCTAAAATTGGGAAACGATAGCTTAAAAAACAAAAGATTTTTGGTTAGGAAATGTGGTTTTTCGGCCGATCGTTCTTATGGCAGCTTTATGTTATAGGTTGAATATCGAAAAAAAAAAATAAACTCGTTATGCCTATGGATTAGAAGAGTCTTCATGCCAAATTTGGTAATTGTAGGTCTTACATTACCGAGATGCGTTTGTTCATACAGACAGACAGACAGACAGACAGACAGACACACAGACAGACGGACATGGCTAGATTGACTCGCCTTTCTATGCTGATCAAGAATATATATACTTTATGGGGTCTGCCAAGCCTCCTTCTGCCTGTTACATACATTTGCGCAACTTTAATATACCCTTCACCATTTTTTGGTACAGGGTATAAAAGTATCAACCAATAGTGTACTGTGCACTTCTTAGAGCATGTATATATATGCTATTATTGGTATATACAAAGTATGTCATGAAAGGCGGCATGTGTTGATTTTTGGATCACTGCAAAAGAGAAGAAATTTTTTTGAAGCGGAATTCGTGTGCTCTTTGAAAGATGGGAAAAAGTTTTAATTGCCGATGGACAATACTGTTAAAAAGTAGGCGATATAGTATTCGCGATTTTTTTCACTATGTGGTGTCGATACCCATATATTTTGCAACACTAATTCGATTATACCTAATGAACATGTGTTTCAAACAGGTGACATTTTAAACTATATTTGTATGTATTTTTTATATTTTTTTATATCGATTTAGAATTTAGTGAAATATTTGAAGAAAACCGCTGTGATGCTTTTTTACTATACGCTGCAAAAACATGCCAAATAAATTTTTACGTTGCTGTATGAAAACGCCGGATCACGGAGTGGTTTGCTCGATTCCGTTTCGGAAATGTCGACTACTGTAGTTCTACACCGATGGAATTATGAAGTTACCCAAAAAATGGCAAAAATTATTTTGTATATCACCCATACATTGTACCGATTTCTTTTATTAAGGCTTTAAAGCTACAAAAGAAAACCCTCAGAACTTATTTGTACACCCTATATATTTATTTCAAATTTTGACTTTGGACAGTTGGGCAGTTTGGACAGATTTTTGTTTCGTTTTTTTTTTACATTTTTTGGTCTGGATTGCTTTTGTAACCTAAGAGAATTTATTTAGAGAGGCACGAGAGTCCATTAGAAGAGCGAGTAGTCGAAGCTGCCGAAATGTTCGTATTTCTTCTCGAAATATTTCTCGAATTTGTCAACATGATAGATCTTGACATCCTTGAAGTAGCCGTTGGGTACAAAGAATTCATATTCATCAATGGGACGATCGAATGGATAGCCGAAGGGTTTGCTGTCGACATAGCGAGTGCCTGAGCCAACACCGCTGGAGTAGGCGTAGTCGAAGTTCGAGAATTGCTCGTAGTCTTCGGTGAAATCGGAGACGATGAAGTAGAACTGGATGGGCAGACCCTTCCCCCAACCATGTGGCAGCACAAGGCGATCAGGGAAGCCGCTGTGTGGCTCGCTAATGTCCAATGGGAAGTCGTATTTGCCTTCGTAAGCCAAGAGCACATATTTGTACAATTCAGTGTAGGTGGTGCGATCCTTAACGGTCCAGTAGAATTCGTTTGATGAACGCTTCACAACGTTCTTGCCAGCGGTGAATGGATACACAAAGGCATCGATCTGCACAAAGTTCTCGCGGTTGTATGTCAATGGGATGACGCGACCGTATTCGTCGAATTTGGGAGCAATGAAGGTGCGTACAACACCCTTTTGTGCCTTCTCAGACTCAAAGGTGAATTCGAAGTTGAATGGCTTGTGGTTGAGACGTTGCTGACGTGCCAACAGTGTCTTGTCCCAGACAAATTGGCCATCGACAAAGGTGAATTTGTCATTCAACAAATTGGTGGCATCGAAATCAACCAAATCGAAGTAGGTAACGAGCTCACTGATTTCCACATCCTTGATGGCAACACCGCTGTACAGTTCCTTGTGTGTGTAGGGAGCAAGGTGGTTCTTGAACTGGTAGAATACTTCAGTGAATTTTTTGTAGAAGATGTAGAAGAATGGATCACGCAATTGAGTTTCGAAGTTCAGGAAGATGTTGGGGTAGACTTCGTGGTCATTGTAATCAACATCGGCGAAGTACTGGTGGGCATAGACGTACCAGTAGTTGAAGAAGTATTTGTCGAAGGTATCGATGTTGCCTTGCAGATAGTTGCCGATGTACTGAATGGACTCGGGTTTGCGCAAGTCGTACACAGTGCCGTCAACGGTCTTGTAGTAGCCTTGATCGATGGCGTTGCCGAGACGAGTGAAGAAGTTCTGAATTCTGTGGAACAGCTCGTATTTGCCATAGGTGTAGAAATCGTAGTAGTTCTTACGGTAACTGTAGCCAACGCCGTTGTAATAGATGAGTTGAGGATCATAACCGTATTCGATCTGTTTGTACCAGAAGAATTCTGGGATCTCGCCGAAGCCATGTGACAAACGCTCGAAGTAGTAGCGGGCCAAAATCTGTTGTACATTGTAGATCCATAATTCACCACGACGATCCTTGTCCAAACCGAATTGCTTGCCATCCAAGAAGAAGGCATAATCCAAGTTCAAGTAGTACCAATATGCGTTCCAGCCCAAATCCTCAGTGAAGTAGGACAATTTCGATTCTTTGTTGAAGAAGTCAACATCGCGTGTGTAGTCAACGGGATAGTAGAACAGTTTAACATCCTGAATGACTTCCAACCATTTCGAGTCCTTGTTGAATTCGTGGTAGTTCTCGCGTAGAATGAATTTGTCCTCGGGGTAGAAGTGTTCGCCCAAGCCCATCAACTTCCACCATTGGTAGGTCTTCCAGTCTCTGGTGTAGTAGTAGTAGTTATCGGGAATTTCCTTGACATCCTTGTAGAGCACATCCTTGTATTCTTTCTCGTAAATGGCATACTTGCTGAATACTTCGTAATCGAATTTCTCAGCATCGTACACGAATTTGCTGTTGAAGAAGAACTGCGGGAAGATTTCATAGATCTGTGGCAACACAAGACCCTCGAAGTCAGGACGATGGATGACAGCCAAGCTCAAAGCGTAGACGAACAAGCCCTCATTGACGTGAATGCGTGCCCAGGCAACGTTAGCCTTGAAGGTCTCGAAGTCCTTGGCGTAGTAGAAGAAGTTGAACAGACCCCAAGCTTGCTTGTGGTGTGTCTTCACCAAGGCACCGAAGAATTCACCCTTAGGCAAGAGAGCACCAACTTTGTAGGCTTCGTAGAATTTCTCCATATAGAAGTCGAATTTCTGGAATTGTAATTATGTGGGCACATTTTTTTTTCTGTGTATTTCGTTTTAGCATTTTGCTACTCACCGTGTAGTGCGACTTGTCAATAACGAAATCCTTGCCATACTTGATGTATTCTTCGAAAGCCAATGGATCTTCAACGCGGTACAAGATTTCGAAAAGGAATTTCTGTTTTTCCAGGAATTCCTTGTTCGCGATCTTGACTTGCTTGGGTGGCACACTGAATGCGGCCACACAGCCCACAAGGGCAAGAATAACGAGTGTCAATTTCATTCTGTCGAAAATTCAGTATAACTTAACTGCTCCGGTTCGGTTAGCCGTGTTCTACAACGCTCCGAATACCTAAAGACTGTTGCTTTTCGTTGGCCTGCAGTGGGGCTTTTATAGCAGCCAAATGCAGAATTATCACAAAAATCGGCAGCAATGCCAGCAGTAGGCGTCAAGTATACCATGCACATACATCTACATCTAGAGTGCCCTCTCGTTGACCCTCGCAGACTCCTAGACTTGGAAATCGGCTGCAGACTGTGTCCGCTGATAACGCCAAGCAACATAAAATTCATGCCCATGATAACATATTGTATTGTAGTATGTACGTAAGTACCCATACATGATTCAGTATTTAAAAATAGCGGACGCATCGCATCTTTCTTCTTACCAAACTGAAGCCAAGAATTATGCGCGCAAATTGATTTCGGATTTTACTTCTTTGTCTGTTGTCTTATGCTCATGTATTGATGGTTGACTTTGTTTTTTCTTTTGAAATTCAAATAGGTGCGATGACTTGTGCATTATGCTATCAATTATTGTTGACGTGTGTTATGTTGAACTTTATTTGGACTTTTCGTACTTAGATGGGCGATTAATTATTTTATTGCATAATAGACATTCATATTTGCATTGTGTGGTTTACTTTAATTAAAAAAGAAGGCATTGCAAAACCTCACAAAGTGACCTTCAACTAGTCCCATGGAATGATAAGCACACAAGCGACTTGTCACGTAGCTTTGAAGTCTTCGCGTGGTGCTGCGACAAAACTTTCCATGACAAGTGGCACACCTCATTTACACTTGCTTTTGTATGATTAAAAACTTTCCATGTTGTTGAGCGGTCCATTGTAACGTTTACACCAAGAAGAAATAAAAATTCCATATTCCAACACTACTTTGCCATATCAGCTGCTTGCCTTAGGAAAATTACTATAAAACATTGAAATATTTATTCATTCAATTCAAAGATCTGCTACTGCCGTTATTTGAATGCGACACATATTTAGTTTGTAAAATGCAGCGTGTTTTGCTTGACCGACTGTCAAAGCTCCCGAGACCAAGCTAGGATAGTAGAACCGCATAAGGAAAGTAACTAAGAGAAATGTATTTGATATGGTTGAATTTGTGCGAGCAGAAAGTTAGTAAAATAACAAACATAAAAGCCATGTATGCATTAATAGTGAAAAAGCAATGAAAAAATAAATATAAAAATTATAATTAATTTTTATTAAAAAAAATACATGCTAACTAACAACCAACATTTCACTTCTATTAAAAAACAACAGAAAATAAAAAACCTGAAATGAAATAAAGAATATTGCCAACAGTTGCGTAAAAAATAAAAGTAAGACACAAAAGAAAAAAGCAAAACCCTTTGCAATAACTGAAAACACATTTGTGTCGGTAATATTTTTTTTGTTGTTCTTGCGTATGTTTTATGTAACTTTCTTGCAATGCTGTAATTTTTTTGAAGCAGCACGAAAAGTTTGTAACTTTTTTTATTAAAATTTATTTAAACATTGGCGCTGGCGTTTGCGCGCGGGCCATGGTGTGCGCATGAAGTTGAAATTAAAAGTTCACAAAATATTTTTAATTTATTTTTTATATTTTTTTAACAGTTGCTTAATTTATTTTGTTGCAACAACACGCAAATGAAATGATTTTAAATGCAGCAAAAAAGAAAGTCGAGGAAAAAGAAAAAAAATATCCAAAAGGAATTGAAAAAGTTTTTCTAATGGCATGCGTTGGCGTTGTTGTAGCCGAGCATATTGCAATAGAACTACAACAAATAATAATAATACGCAAATATGTAAAAGTTTTGTACACTGTATAAGATGCATTTTTTTTGCTGCTTTTTATATACTCTTTTTAAAAAATTGTTTTCTTTGCTTTATTTGTGCTGCAACTTCAGCCAATGCTGTATATTTATTGCTTTTTAAAATGCGATTGCATGCAAAATATGCAACAAGCAAACTGCGTGAATATACAGTGAAACCTTGCTAGGACAGTCACTTCACGTCAGCCACTGTTGATCCCCAATTTGATTTCAATTAGTTCATATACTATTACTTTTTAATACAATGTTTATTTTTTTAAAATTGTTTTTCTCGTAGATTCAGGTTTAGTTTGGAGAGCTTACATTTTTTTAAGAAAACATTGAAATTTGTGATTTAAAGAAAATGTTAATTTCCAAAAAAAGTATTGGTAGACATAGTTTTTACTGTAGGTAAACCTCTTTCAAGTTGAATGCTGAGAAAATATAAAAATAAAAATAGACCAAAATGAAATAAAACGTACATGAAGAAACACAAAAAAAAGGGCGAAAAAAATCAACGCATAATTGCAAATGCGTGAGATATTTTTTAAATGTGAAAATTATGAAAATGAAATGAGTTTTATTTTCATTTCTTTCCTACATTTTGCGCTTGCACACGTATTTTCTTATACACGCAGTAACAGCCGCTCACACCCGCTTAGAACCGCTGGCAGTTGGCCACAGTTGTCGAAAAAAGTTTTCGCCATCATTTACATACTGAGCACCATTTGCGGCATTAATGCGCCTGGATTGTGGCGTAACTCAAGGGTAGCTGATAAACTTGTGGCAACTTACTTGCCGGGCGCACTGCCGCCGTTGCTCTGGTAACTCGAATACGCACACATACAAGTAAACGTTGCGTTGTGTTGCGCTGCGTATACGTACACGTATGAGTTTGCGAGTGTATAGTCGCAGCCTTGCACGTAGTTTACATATGAATGTCCATATCTGCATGCATATGAGCTGCTGAGTAAGTGCGCGCATATGAGTTGGTCTGTAATAATCAGCTTAAAGCATTTTGCACTTGCGTATAAACGGTAAGCTGCCTGGAGTAGCTTCGTTATAAGCAGAAAATGCGTCAATAACCCATTCGCAAAGACACTCCACAATAATGTGTTGCTGTTGCTGTTTCTGCTGCTGTTGCTGCTGACATGGCGGATACGCAACTTGGGCAGTTCATGGCGGCCAATGTAGCTGCGAGTTTATATGTGTGTCATTTAGTTAGGTTGACATCGTTTGAAAAACCTTAGGGTATCAAAGGTTATAAACATGTTGCCATTAAATCTAATTACCGCATGCAGGGCCTGTGCTTTAGCGTAAATATTTCTCAACAGCAAAACGGCATATTCGTGAATGTTTAGATAATAAGTTAAACTGCGCGGTTAGCTGCGCGTGTTAATGGCCGCGCATGTGGCATGCTTAATTGCGGCTGCAGGTTGTAAGGCACATGTGCCAATCTCACTGGCGACCTACTGCCCAAGGTAACCTATATTTTTCAATGTAAAGCAAGACAGTTGCAACATAATTTCTACATAAAAATAAATATTCGGTGGAAATTTTAAACAGTAGAATCTTTCTATTAGTACGTTCACTCATTCAATAAATAAACTTCTCTACTTTTTACTTTAATTTAACGAGCTGCTTTTTTTAATAAACTATTTTGTTTTATTTTATTTGCAGGTAAATATGCACAAATTCCTTTTAAACTACGTGGATGCCTACAAAAATGTATTGGTTGAATTAACCAAGAGTGACTGGTAAAACATTACTAAAATAGAGAGGGAGTATGATTAAAATCGCATCCACGAGGATTTAGATGCTCTTAGCTGGAAACTGTTACGAGAAAAGAAATCTTTAATTTATGTTATTTAGTCATAGAACGAATACTCTTTTCGTTCTCTTTTAACTTTAAAAGAGCAGAAAGCCATGGTGCTTTATTTTTATCAGGTTACATTTCTACGTATATAAGACGTGTAAAATAACCATAACAACTTTTACAAGGCAACAGTTTTCACTTAAAATTCTGCCATAAAGTTATTTCTTTCAAAACTTTGCAAAAAATAAAACTGAAAAAATACTTTAATACTTTAAAGTGCATATAGCATTTGATGCCATGGCATTTTTTTGTGTTTTATTAAAGCTGGCAAGTGTTAAAATGCTAAAAAGCCTCTAACATAAATAAAAATATATACAATGGAAATAAAAATTCTGTGTAGGCAGGCAGCAATGGCAACTGCATTGGCAACTGCTATGGCAGCGACAGCAAAGCTGCAACAAAAACAAAAGACGATTCGAAAGTCGTTGATATGCCAACACATATGGGGTGCATATGAGTGTCAGATAGATAAAAAAGAAAGCAACGAAAAATAAACAATGAAAAAAAAATGAGAAAATGCTGCAAAAATGCAAAACAAAACATGCAACCAAACAATAGCGATACAAAAAGGAAATTCAGCGAAATACGTAAAGCCCGCACAGACAAGGGAGTTAAGGCAACTCTTGTATATGGCCTACATATGCTGGAATACTCATATACCTTATGTACGACTTTTATACATATGCGTACATATATGCGCAGTGTATTCAACTTTATTTTAGTGTATGCAAGGATGAGTGGGCCGCGCTGCAGGATTGTGTGTGTGAAAGTGTGCTCACAATGCCACTTGAAAGTTTTTCGCCTATTGTGCAACTTGCAGCTTCACTAAACTCATTCACTAGCGCGACACAAGCTCACATCGTAACTCATTGCACTCATTGCACAGAGAGTGCGGGTTCCTGAGTGTGTGCCACTGTGTGGGTGCCACTGTGCTCTATAGCTACAGTAGTGCATTGTCTGTCTCTCCGTCTGTCTGGCTGTCTGGAGTGTATCTCTGTTTTTCTAAGGTTTCGTGTTTGGGGATTTGCTGGCAACTCGGTTAAAGCAGTTAAAGTGCAGCCAAAGTCGAAGACATTCGAAAAGCTTATCCGAAACTGTTCAACTTGCAACATACTCTGGCACAAAGACACTTGAAGCAGACAACAATGCTTTATAATAAACAGGGGCAACATGCAGCAATAGCATTGCTTGCATACATATATGCGCAGGTAGATAGGTACACTAAGCATAAAGCTATTCCGACACGAAACGCATTTCGGTAAGTGTTGCCAAAAGTTATTTGGTTGGTTATTGCAAGTCTTGCCAGGATTTGTATGCTTATACTTAATGCTTTCGCTAAACTAATAATTTGTATATTAAATGCTTTAATCTTGATGCCGATATAATTGGATTTTCCTAAATTCCATTGCAGGTAAAGAAGCTGCTTTAATTAAATAACTAAAAAAAAAATAATTATATACAGCAGCAATATAAATTGCCATACCTCAGTTATACACAGCAGAAACTTCTAAACTAAGAAAAGAATTTGTCTAAAATAACTTTTAATTTTCCTGTCATTTTATACTATGCTCCGCATTTATAAAAAAGAAAAATGTTTTATTTATAGTGAGGTTCTTTAGCTTAGTTTCATAAGCTTCAATAAATTGATATCAAAATATCAGTTTTTGTCCTTGAGACCTTTAAGAAATGAGAATGAATCATTGCCTTTCTGGCGACTAATATTGCTTTGGCTATCTTAAGTTTGTCCATGGATGCATTTGCATCCATCCTGTGCAACACAGCTGTCCTTTCTGCATATGATAGTTGTGTCTCTTTGTACAGCCATTACTGACTAATTCCATATTTTCTAATTGTTGAATTTGTGCTGTGTATCTTTTGTGCTTAGCAGCATTATTCGTTATTGTAGTAAAAATAATGGCCATCTTATTCTATAATACTTGGACTAGTTTCCATAGGCAGATTAATGCACATGCCACTTCACACTGACGTTCCAATAATGTGGCGGAAGTGGCGCCATTGTTCGCTTACAGAATGCCATCGATTTCAATTGTCGACGACTTTTATGCTCTTCCATGCAAAAGCTTTTCAAATATCGTTTGCTGTTGCTATTTTTCTTGTTGTTTTTTGCTTATTTATTTTCTGTTTCGGCAAAGGATAAATTTGCTGTTGCTGCTTTTATCTTACATGCAATTTATTTGCTTCAACAATAGGCAACACAGCAGCAGCAACTGCAACACCGACAGCAACAGCAACAGCAGGGAGTATTGACAACTGTAGCTGCAATACGGACACAGACATGAACATAAAACTGTACAAGTGTTGCACTTCCACACAGGCACACCTACAAAACGCCCAAAAATACAGTGAAAACCTAAATACAAAACAATAAAAATCGTAGCTAAAGCAAACAACAACAAAAAACCGAAAAAAATAAACTGATTCGAAAATGAAGGAAGTGTGCGGCGTAGCTGCTGAAAATAAAAATTGACAGAGTATGGGAAAAAATGGCAATACATATAAATTCCCTGCATAGCAATATATGTATACGGATTGCAAACACACACACACACACACACACACACACATTTACAATGCCGCAACCCACAACAACAACAAGCAGATGCACGCCCTTTTAGTTGCCCAGAGCGTCATGGCTGGCAGCATAGCGTACAAATTTTATAGCTAACCGAAAATGGCAAGAAAAGCAAAAAAAACAAAAAAAAAGAGGAAAAGCAATAAAAAAAGAAACGAAACGCAAGAAGGGACGACAAGCAAAGCGGGAAAGGCGGCAGCATACTTGCCAGCTAACCCAGTTTCGTGTATCGCATTTTGTTCGATATTTGTTTATGGGCAAAAACCTCAAAAGAAAAGAAACAAAAACAAAAAAAAAAAAATAACAGAAATAGAAAAAATCGAAAAAATAAAACAATGCCTTTGCGCATTTGTTTGTGTTGCGCTTTGCGTGGGCGGACAGCGTCACCGTGTGTATCCCGCTGTATGTGTGTGTGAGTATGCGTGTGTGTGTTTATTGTTGATTTGTGGCGTTTTAGCCCATATGCAATTGGAATTTTGCTGTCACTGATTTTGCGCATATTTCCTTTACCTAGACTGTATGTTTTTGTTTTTATTTTGTTTTGTTTGTTTCAATTTCTATTTCTGCTCTTGTTTTTGTGTTTTACCTTGGCACAATACTAATTTTCCTATTCACGCACAAAAGTATGTGACGCAATTTTTACGTTTGTTTAACTTTTTATCGTTTTCGCATATTTTATGCAGCACACTATGCCGCTCACATGCTGCCACTCTCTCTTTCTCTCTCTTTCTTTTTCTCAGGCTCACTTGGTCTTTCGCTCTGGGGCATGTATTGTGTGTCTGTGCCTTTGCCTTTGCCTCTCCCTTGCCATGCCTTGCTCACTTGGCGCTGCGTATATGCTTTCCAATAAATGGTTTTCTTTCACTAACATTGTATGCTATTGCGTTATTGTTGTTGTTACCAGCTCACTCCCAGTATACTATACGCTATTTCGAGTTTGTGTTGCAGCTGGATTTTGTGTTATTGTTCTGAAGAGTGGCCTGAAGCGAATTTATTGAATTCGAGTCGAGCAGCAACTTAATTTTTCTGTGAAATTCTGTTAAGTTGAAAAGTTTTGCGTTTTACATGCTGTTGGGTTATTGAGTTTGCGTTTAGTTTGGTTGTACAAAAACAACAATAACAACGATATAAGAACAACAGCAACGGCAACAACAAACATTAACACAATTGTTAAAAACAAAAAGAAAAAAAAAAAATGCTGGGTATCCTTCTGCATTATTGAAAGATTTTCTTTTGCTCTAAAAGGTTTTTCATGTTTGTTGTTGTATGAGTGCGAGTGTGTATTTTTACAGTAAATTTAAAACAAATTTTTATGCTTATTGTTCACAAATTGTTTGACTGATTTTAATGGTTTGGTTTGGCTTGGCAGCGCCTTGGGGCTAACGTGGCATTTCCACGTAGGTTAAACGCTTTTGTCGCGTATTGAGCGCAAGGATTTTGGTATAACGTAATAATTGTAGATGTTGCTTACCACATATTGGCGTATTGGCATATGTAGCAAGCTTTCTGTGTTATATATTTCATTATTCATTTTTATTTCGGAACGTACTCAAGGAAGTGACCCGCAGTTTCTCTCATCTAGGAATTTGTTAACATTTTCTTGCTGTGTAGCTATGCCAACGTGCACAGTGATCATGCAGAGTATGCCACTTCTTCATTGTTTCATGCTTCAAAGTTTTTAGTTTTCACGCAATACTTAGTTTTCAATAGTTTTCTAAAAAAGTATTTTTTGTTGCAGAAAATTCCGGTATTTCACAATTTGTTACAAGATTAAAATGGCAAAGTAATGAAGGCATGCTGAGCGCTATTAATTTTTTTTTTTCTTTAAATATGATTGCGAAGTTAGACAAGTTGACTTTTTCAATTTTACCATATAAAACGTGATTTTTCGTTTTTTATTTAAATATTTTATGGTTGCGTTTAGATTGCTTCTAATTACTTTTTATGTAACTAATTTCAAAAGTTTGGCATTGATTTGGTTTATTCAGCGGTTCCTTTTGTTTGTCTTCTAGGTGGCACTTACTGCGTCGATAAACTAAAAGTCGATCTTTGATTTTGCTCAACAATTCTCAGTTGTTGACTTTTGCCTTTAGGTGTTTCAATTTATCAACTGTTTATCTTTGTTATTCTTTATGTAATATTGTTTACCTAAGTTTGTTTTAGCTCGCTTTACATTTTCTTAGCTTATTCATGTCTGCTATTCCTGCCGTTGCCATAGCATTTGCTGACATATCCTTCACTCATAAACCAATATTTCTGTTTAAATTGAAACTTTAATTTAACATTTAATTTAATGCCGCAAACTGCGTATAAAAAACAGTAAGGATAAACGCAAAGACTACGCTTCCTTTTGAACTGTTTTAGTAACATTTAAGTGGAGAAAACACAGGCATAGAGAACAAAAAAAAAAAACAAAGAAACAAAAAAACAAAAAAAAAGAGAAAAAACAATTGTTATACCCACAATAGATTTACACAAAGCAAACGACTTTGTGTAATTTCAACTTGTTTTATGAACAAACATATTTATGCAGAGCCAAAGTCTAAACTTGAGCGCACTTTCATTATTTCCATACGCCAGTCGCCAGTCAGCACAGGATCAGTAGCAAGAGCAGCAGGACCAGGCGCTGTTTTTGCAGCGTCTTCATTTCTATTTATTTAAACGATGAAAAGCCGATGAAGCCGAAACGAAGGACTTAAGTGAAAGAGTCTGGCTTTGTAAGTGGCGCAGTAAGCGACAGAAAAAATAAAACAAAACCAAAGCGGCGTACTGCAAAAAATGAGGCAAAATAAAAAAATAAGTGAAAAACGGGAAAAACGCTGCCTCAGCTAGCAGGGACATTCGCATAATTTCAAGTTTCACTAGTAGCAGGCATAAAGGCAGAGAGGCAGCACAGCACGCACGTTCCACGTACTAGATTCAGTGTCTGCTGCGGCTGTACAGTCACAAGTTCTGTATGGGAGTCAAATGAACAAAGGAAGTAAAAGCAGCAGCACAAAGAAATAATAAAGCATACGAAAGTATAAAATGCTTGCGGCTATATACGAGTATGCGGCATGTGGCATGCGATAAAGGGAATAAAGGCTGTAACAAAAATGTTGAAGTCTACTTTTGTGCGCAGCACACAGTGGCTAAAAGCAAAGCAAATTTTACCAAAGCTCAAGCGCCAATGTTGGCATAGGGGTTTGCTCCTGTATGTGTGTGACAGTTTGTATGTTCTTTCTTACTTTGGTTTCTTTTTTTTATTTTTTTGTTTCGTATTTTGTGTCTTTTTTTATTCCTTTTCTTTTATTTTGTAATTTTCATTTTGGGCACACATTTAATGAGTTTTGTCTCAAATAATTGAAATAAGTTGACAGTTGCTTGCGAAGGCACCTTGGGATAAACAGTGAGTACGTATGCGAGAGTATGTGTGTGAGTGTCTGCGGAATGCTTGAAGCTTTTCTGTGAACGTATAGCTTTTGATATATGCAAGGGTGCTTTGTGTTCTGTTATTGTTAAAGTTATTATTAATATTTGGTGATCATAATATACTGTGAGCAGAAGGGGTGGATTGTTCTTGTATTGAGTTAGTTGTGTTATTATAGGGGCTATGTGGAGAGCAAAACTAACTTAGCAAAGTTCTGAAAAATCTCTTGTTGACCGTTTATCGCATAATTATTTAAAAACCATTCCAAAACTTTAATATATAGATAGCAATGTTTATTTTCATTAACTGATGTTCCTTGAAATACATTCTGAGAAGATTTAGAGCTCCAAGCTGATTCGCTTGGAACTTATCGGTGCTCCTAAAAATGCCATATCGTTGTACTTGGAAATGATTCACAAAATTTCAAAAACCAAGACGATTAAGATATGTAATTTAAATTGATCCCCGTTCTTCGTTGCCAGAATACTTATTATTTCCTATTTATGTAGATACGAGTATAACAATATCTAAGTAGTTGATTAAAAAAACATAGCAATGTAAATGCAACTAAAATAATTACGATATTGTACATCCTACTTTGCTGCATATATACATGTCAATATAATAGGAAAGTTCGCGCCAGCTAATGGCTCGTAGATGAGCTCCACTGCTGAAGAGGTGTTCAGTTAAATTTTTTACTTACAGTTAAATCTGTCATTGCTATGTACTGAGAACTTTCGCAAACACTTAATACAATAAATTGGCCAAATCTCAACAATTACATATCGCTGGTCATGTAAGTAATTGTTGCTTATGATAGCCAAATGAAACTAAGCTTAGTTTTACTGCATACTCTTGTGCATAATACAAAAATGATGCACTTAATTCAATGGCCTTACACAAAACAATTACACATTAGACTCAATTACGCTTGAGTACGCAAACTGTGCTCTAATTTCACACTCGAAAAATAATCTCTCAACAAATTTTATGAAATGCACTCACACACACACACAGCCACACAAAATTCACTCAAGTGCCAAAAACTTTCACACTCAGCATAAATAAAAATGAATCCCGAATGCCAGAGCTGCGTCGACTCTGCTGCTCCATTGGGCACTCCATGGCAAATGAAAGATGCACTTGGATCTTAAAAGTCGCAGCAAAAGTGCTGGATAAAATTAATCCATAGAAATAATTAAAAACACCAAAGCTGAGTCATGCATCATCAATTTTGAAGCACAAGTGATACCGCAAGCAGAGACATTAAATAACAGACGCTCTGTACACATACCCCTACCTCGTCTCTCCTATCGCGTACATCGTACCTCGTAAGTACTCATAGTGCGGTGGACCTCGAGTGCGCTGGGACAATGAAGTTTGCGTTGTATGCTCACTCGCACATACGTTACTGTAGTCGCATCTCGCATCTTACAACGTCAAAGTTTTTATGATGATTGTCATTTGAGTCAATTTTGCTAGCCAAGTGGCCGTATAGCAACGACATTGGCCAAACACATCATGATGTAGCACATTAAAGTGACGACGACGCATTTGCGGCTTGAGCATCATGGGCATGCTCAGTTTGCTTGACAACGAACTTTCATATGTGTGAGCATGCTAAGAGCTGTGTGTGTATGTGTGTATGTGTATGTGTGTGTAAGAGTGTGTGAGTGGTGGCCAGCGTCGTATCTTTTATGGGTCATTGGATCAACAGAAACACAGGCACACAAAAACCGAGTATACGAGCCAACAACAATTACAATAACCATAAGAAGCATGTTGTACGTGGCGCATGTGTGTGTCTCTGTGTCTCGATTCTCCTGTTGCCACATTGGGTTTAGTACATGCGGCATAATGATTTTTGCGGTCACGTAGATGATTTTGTAAAGCTGGGGCAAGTGGTACTTAGGTTTTAGTAACTGTAGGTGACTAGGTTTGTTTTATGGGCGCGGCTCCAACACACATCCACGTTGCGATAAATCGACCTGACCAAGTGCTCATTTACTTCTTTACCTCTGATCCATCTGTGTCTCTGCCTGCTATTACTAATTTGGTTTTACCTAGTCTGCTGCCTCAACTATCAGATCTTATGCGTTCATCCTCGCTAGAGTAAGTAGTTCATCTACTGGCACTATTTCCTAGTTATATGAGTTAGAAGTAGATTCCTATGTAGCGTCTTTTCAGCCCCCATGTTAGATATTACAGCTATAGTATAAAGACAGATTTGGCTAAAAAGTATAAGTAGTAACTGAACATTTAAGATATGGAGGACCTTAGCTCAGGCCCTAACAATGTCTTATTTAGATTTCTAGTTAGAATACCTCATACATTTATAGTGTAGAGAACAGTAGAAAAGAGTAACAAAGTAAATACACGGGAAGATCTTTTTCGACTTCAGACACTTTCTAAAGTCTTAGGTCTAGCTTTTTAGTATGAACTACTATTATACAGTGAGTAGTTAAGCTACCCTAACTGATCCAGGTAAGCTCCGTACAGTAGCTCCGTACAGCTTAAGCTCCAAGTATTTTACATGACTTGCTCGTATTAAATAATATTTGACTCTTTACAAACCACTTTGTCAATTATTTTAAGTTCACATTTAGAAAGAACCAAAAAAAGAAAAAGAAACCCACAGTCTAGCCCAAGTTCGATTTAAAGGACAATGAGCCACATTTGCAACCACAAGAACTTTTCATCAACCTTTAGTGCTTTCATTTCTACACAATAAAGTTTTATCATTTGTGGTTTGACATGACAAACATATATTATTATTGTAAATTTGTTTTCCCATTTATTATATTCATATGCTAGCATTTTGCTAAGTGTAACGCATGTCTTAGCACTTGCCATGAGAAAAAAGGCAAATCTAATGGCAATCGAGCAAGCAGTCGAGCAGGCAGCATCATTAAACATGTACAAAGTATCAACATCAAGTCGCAAATATGTATATTTAGAAACCTATAGACAGCCGCACGCACCTCGGCAGGCAACTATTGCGACATAAAATGACAGAAAAGTGGAGCAGCATTTAAATTTCATGTTGAGTGCCATCCAAGCGAAAGCGCACACACGAACTCAAAACAACCATAGAGAGAAAGTATCTATTCACTCATGTAGATACCCCCACACAAACACACACACACCCAGACCGACAGCCAGATAGACAGGCAGCCATGCTAGCTTACAAGTAACCAAGCCAGCAACGAAGCAAGCATTCATCTAACCATCTAGAACTGAGTGTGTTGGCTTGTATGTTTGCATAAACTTGTGTCAACGTACAAACTTGCAGCTCGCGCTTACTGCTCAAGCAGGAGGCAGGAGGTAGGAAGTAAGAGGTAGACGATGGGAGGTAGAAAGTAAGTGGCAGGAGATAGGAGGTACATGGTATATGTGTGTGCCGACTTGATCAATTACATTCACTGACACTTTAAGGACACAAACTCACACAGAGAGCACCAGCGGAAGAGGCGATTGAGAGTGTGTGTGCGCATTTATGTTTGTGTATCAAGCTAGAGCACATGCGACAGCACGACTTGGTTCTGGTTCTGGTTCTGGTTGTGTTTCTGGTCTGCTTTGCTTTACTTTACTTTGCTTTGCTTTGGCTCAGCATTTCACTCTGTTTCTGTGTAAATACATAACTACACACCTGCTAGCTACTATTTATGTCTATTGTATAAGCGACGCGCTCTCCTTTCGCTTGCTCGCTTGGCTCTTTGTGTGACATGTAGCAGCTGTACAGAGGGGTAGAGAGAGTGAGAAAGAGGTATATGGTGGCAGAGGAGGTGGTGGTGGTTTTGTGAGTGTGTGTGTTGTTTGCTTAAGCATATGTAAAGCTCCTTATCTAAATCGTGTATCTGCTTTGCACTCTGTGTGTGCCATAGTCAGCCTTGGATTATGTAAACATAAGTTCTTGTTAGTTTTACGTTAGCCTGTCGACGACAATAACAAAGAATGTCCAACGGTAATATGGCAAATGCTGGCGACGTACTGCAGACTCCTCTTGTATGCCTAAAAGTATGCAAACAACTTTAGTCGGTCGTGCCTTTGCACAGTTGTACGTTTATTTTTCGCTGCCATTGTTGATTTTATAGCGTTGCACTTGAGCAGATAATGAATAAAGACAAAGGGAAAGAATGAAATGCTTATAAAAATGACTTTAATTTAGCTGCCATAAGATTATTGTGGCAGGTTAGGATTTGTTATTTCTTATGGAATGGCATGGAATCAAATCTCGATTTGTGTCATTTTTTTCGCATAAGGTGAATGCCGTTATATTTTATTTTGATAGAAATTCTGTTATTAGAATCTTTCTTCCTTCTTCAAAAATCTCCTTTAAGAGTTAATTTTAGTTCCAGAACTACAGAACCAAAGAAAATGTATTTCCCACCGTATATTAAGCAGCTAATAATAAGTAAAAAAATTAACAATTATACTCTGTAACTAAAAAGGATTCTCATAAAAAGCAGAAAAATGTATTTAGTTTGTCTTTTTGGACTTGTATAATTTTTGTTATAGCTAATTCATAACATACGTCATGTGAGCTGATTATGACTGCTTTCATCGACGTTTAATAATTTATTTCTGTTATGTTTTCCAAATTACGTTATGAGAAAGTTAACAAAACAAAGAGAAAAAATGAATAAATAAATAAATCATACGCCAAAAAATCAAAAATAAAAGCAAAAACACCAAATGATTTGCTATTGGAAATGGAAAAGTTCCGCATTAATATAATATTTCAAATCGAAGGCAATTAAATGAAATTTGCAACAATTTGCGCGACAATTGAAAGCCGTAAGCTGCACTGCGAAAAAAGCCAGTGTGGTTTTGTGCAAATAAAACAGTTTCAATTGTTTTGTGGCTTGTGCAGTTTTGTTTTACTTTTTTAATTTATTTGTGTGAAACTTTTAAATATTTATAGTCACAATAATAAATTTTCTGGTAAATAAAATTTATATGCAAATGTGCAAAATCGAATATGGAAATTACATTATAAATCAAAAGTGGTGGCATATGAATAATAATTAATTAAGCGTAGGTTTAATTGTTTGGAGCAAATGCATTTCACTTAACTGTTGCTTTAAATGTTTTTCACAGCATGTTTAGTTGGAAATCAGCAGATAGGAAACTTCAAATAATGAAATATGGTGCATAGTAATTCTACACAATTCTATTTGGCTGAGATGCTCTACTTTTAAAATCAATACATTAAATTTCCGACCCTACTAATTTGATATTGTAATGATTAGGTTTCACATTAGTAGAAATTATTTATGGGAGGTCCTTCGAGGAAACAGCAGGGTAACAAAGAATAACCATCTTAGTTATCATAGTTGCACAATGTTGCAAATCTTAAACTGTACCCCATACTTTTTAAGAACTTCAATGTCCATTTAAAGCCATAATAGCGGAAGGTTTGATTTCAAAAAACTTTGAAATTGCAAGCAAAGTAGTTAAATGTAATAATTTAAAGATTCCATGCAATATAAGCATGCTTAAAACACAACCAGTTCGCTTAGGCATATTTACCAAGTTGCACATTTCTCATTGTTTTTTGAAAATCAACGCACATACACATTTCAAGCCGTGCCCTGACACGCTTTGAGAAAGATTTACTGCAAATTTTAAAAGCCAAGCGTACAAACGGCTTTCACAAAACATAAATTTGACATTAGACAAATGTGTTGCAAAGCCAACCCGAACTTCGACCCGCACGACGAACGCATAACAGGTCCGCCTGCACTTGGCAGCGGCTGCCCTGCCACGAGTAGTAACTGCGTCGCCCACACACACACACACACACACGCTCTGTTGTTGTTGTTCTTACTGCTGTTGGCAATGCCATTGCCTTGCAATGCATCTGCTGATGACGCAAATTAAAAGCATCTCATTTTCTCGTTGTGCCAGCGAACTGAGCATTGCGCTGCATGTTGCTGTCATTTGTTCTAGTGATTGTTGCTGTTGTTGTCGTTGTCCTTGTTGTTATTGTTGCAGCTTGGCTGGCTTGCAGTTACTGCTAGCAATGTTGTTGCTGCTGCTGCCGCCGCTGGTACGTGTTCCGGACGAAATGAAATTAATAGCCGCCGTTAAAGAAAACCGTAAAAGCCTTTTAATTCATTTAGGTACGTTCGTTTGTTCATATGACGTTTAACCCGCGTGCAATGCGTTGCACCTCATACCCATTCATGCACACACACATCCACAATTTTAATCTATCTCATCTGCTCGCCGTTCTCCGCGCTGTTCTTACTGCAGAGCAAACGCATACGCTGTCTCAGCCATTTATGCTAGTCTGATTACTGTCGCAATGGCAGGATGTGACAGGATATGAAATACATGCCATATTTTCACCAATTAACGAAATTTACGCAAAGTGAAAATGCGACAGCAACAGCAACAACAACAAAAACAACAGCAAAGCGCCAACGCACGCATTTTATGTAATTTTAATTATTATTGTATTATTATTATTATTGTTTCTTCTGCGGAACCTTTCGTCCTTGCTTTCGATTTTTTGTGCACTCATGTGTATGGCGCAGATATCCGTTCGCCCTCGTGCTTGTGGCTTAATACGTTAACAAATTGTCTGCCCTACACTTGTTTCACTCTTCCTTTGTAGTCATTTTTTTTTTTGTACACGCAAATATCTTAATTGCGCCCAACGCGCGCGCATTACAATTACCTTCAGCACACATGAGTTTATATTTCATTTTAATGTACTGTCGTTTGACATTTATTTACATATATGTAGACGTTTCAATTTCTTTTTGCTGCTGTCATTTTAAGTTTTTAAATTCATTGGAGCTAAAAATACTCATTAAAGTGATAAGCTTTAATTATTTATTAAGTCATAGCGTATGTATGTATGTCGTTAAGACTTGCGAAAAAAAAGAAATAACAAATAAATAAAACAAAAAAATCACATAAAAACAATTGTCAACAAAAACATTTCGTTTAGGCGGACACACCCGAGTAATCGCATATGTTATCTCTGCTTGGGGTTTGGATGGTTTATTTACCGTTTTTAGTGTAATAAACAAGCGAGCAAAACAGACAACATGCAGTCGAAAAGTGATCTGGAAACTAAATTCGCGGTTATTGGCATTTGTAGTTTTGAGATGTTGGCGTTGGGTAGGTGGTTTGACAAGAGCAGAAATTTGTGTCATTATCAATCCGATAGATCGCTATATACATATGCAATAGTATTCCTTATTCTATTTATTCTTTACTTTATGAGAATTTTACATCATTTTTTTTTATTTAATTTTTTGTTGTTGGTGTTGTCAAACTATTTCATCTAAGTCAGTAGATTTGTTCAGTAATACAGCGAATATCTGCTATTCTGTTTTATTTTATTTGTTTCTTTTTTCTGTGGTTCACTCGGGAAAATAGTAAACACATTTTGTAAGCTATTCTAGCAATAAGAGAACATAAAGATTAGGATTATTCCTGCTTGAGTTATTAGTGACTTATCTGCAGAATTATAAAGTTAATAAAGTACGCGGTTTCATGTTAACGTAGATTTTTAGTTTGTATTTATTTAATGTTTAATAAATATACTGTGTAATGTTCTACATAGCATTAGAGGTATTCTTTCATACAATCATTATACAACATACCACCCACCCACCCCCAGACGATATGCAATAGAAAGTTTTTGGTTTTTTTCTATATTTTTTATTTTTTGGAAATAACACGCGCAAATGAATTCCAGCGAAATGAAATGAAATAAACGAAAGTAGGGCCTTGCAGAGCAACGCTGAGCAGCGTAGACTAAGGCGAAACGAAGCTAAACAAAATCAAATCAAATCAAACAAACATTTCGCGTTGACCTATGCGACCGACTTGGCGATGTGGTGTCGACGACGGCGGCAGCGGCGGCGGCGACCAAGTGATGCAGATAAGCAAACCAAGCAAACAGTCTAAACGAGAGACAGATAGACAGACAGATGGATGGATAGACGTATAGACAGACAGCAGTGCCGTCTGATACGAGTAGCAACATACCTACATATGTACACGGCAAGCATATACTCGAACTCGAACACAAAGTGCGGCTGACTAACAGATACGCGCTCTTGAGCGCCACGGCAACAAAAATGTTTGCATTGCGTGTACGACTATGGGGCGAGTGAAGCATAAAAAATAGCAAACGAAAAAATAAAACAAAAAAACAAAAAAAAAAAAAAAAAAAGAAAAAAGGTCCGAGAAAACAAAATAAAGAAATGCCCATCATGATTTTTCATTTTGTGTGTCTGTCGCTGTCGTCGGTCTGCTCTGTTCTGTTCTGTGCTGTGCTGTGCTATGCTGCTCCGTTGGCGTACGTTCGCTTCAGTTCAGTTGCAAAAGAATCGCTTTCGCACTCATTTCAATTAAATGCAAATCTCTGCTGACGTTACGTTTTTACTTCACTTTGATTTTTCTTAATTTTTTTTTTCGTTTTGTTTTTGTCTGGTGTGTGCCTGCTGTGGCCATGTTTTGGTGCCGGCCACTTTTCACATGGCCGCATCGTATGCGCGCAAACACACAGTGACTGCCAAAAGGCATATATACCCACGCAGTAAATTCAAAGCTTATGAACGACGACGATTCGACGTGTACGTCGAAGTCATTCCGCATCGCTGCATTTCATTTTCCGGCATGTGTTGGGTTTAAAAAAAAAAAAAACCAGGAAAACTCAATTTTTTTTCTGGCTTTGTTTTGTGTGGGGTATATTTTTTTCCCCCATTATGATTATTTTTTGTTTTTTGCTGCTATTTTTGTGGCAACTACCACTTATGCATCCACTTGTGTACGCCTTTGTGTATGCAGCACTTTTTCCTTACGTTTGGCATTTTATTGTATTAAATTTTTTTCGCTCCTGATTTTCACTGAACTATTTACGTTTTCAGGCATTTTTGTAAATCTTTTAAATATTTAATAACATTTTTTTTTTATTTTTTCTTTTATTCAACTTTAATTTTATATATGCTGTCTATCTGCTGTGCTGTGTATAAATCCAACGTCGCTGCGCAGTCAAGCAAATGTTTCCTTTTCCGTTGGTGCGCTGTAAATTGCGGTGACCGTTGAAATGTAAATTCTTTAAGAACACGTAACAAAAATAAAAAGTAAAAAAAAGACAATGAAATGAAATAACAAAAAAAGTAAAAAAGATAACCACTAAAAGAAAACCGAAAAAAAAAGAAGCCAATGCATTATAAAAACTGTAAATGAAAAATTCGTTATAAAATATTTAATAATCAGATTAACTTCGTTTTTTGGCTTGTTCCCCTCGAAGCGCACTTTGGCGCTACTCAAATCTCACGTTTGCACGTAAAAAGAAAATTATCGGGTAAATTGAAATAAAGAACAATCACTCAGAATTACGTTCTGCTTTATGCAGTATGTAGCAGAAGCAGAAGCAGAAGCATAAGCAGCGAACAACAATAACAACAAACCCCACACTCATCGGCATAACAGCACCCAGTTGTGCTATTAATCCATTCATGCGTTTTGGCGTCACGTTTCTTTGTCCGTCATTGTTGCTACTCTGCCACTCTGCGCAGACAATTTTCTCTCGTTGTCGTCCTTTTTTCGGTTACTCTTGCCAGATAATGTTGTTGCGGTGTTAAATTAAAGTCCAACGTGTTTCGCTGAACATTGAATTTTTATTTTATATTTCACTTCATTTGAATTTGCATATTTTTTTGTTGGTCCGTTGTGCGTCAGTTGATTAAAATAATAGACTTGCCTGCGTATGAACGTGGCATGCTTTTGGGCTGCGCTTAGTTCAATGAACACTCTGCGTGCAAAGGTCAATGTACATTGCACAGCGCTGAATGATCCTTAAATGTTAAATTATATGTGTCATATCTCATTAATAGCTAAAAATGTTGGCTTCAAATATGAAAATACACAATAGAATGATGGCAGTTGAGTTTCATAGCGTTAGTAAGCGTTTGTTTATGTTGTTGGCTCGCTTGAAAGGACATGCCATTAGTTAAATAAGAAGGCGGTGCCTACGATTGTTGGCGACAAAAGATTAATTGTTTGATGTGCAGTTTATGTGGCATATAGAAAAATATTTACGAAAATGTATTTGGGCCGATGATTGGAAATTTGACAGGATGAGTCATAGTTGTTTGATAGTCTGAAGTAGTTTTTCGCATCAGGGCCAGTTAGGCTTTTGTAGTTCTTTATCTTGCAGGACTACAGTAAGCAGATTTATGTTTTATTTTACTTAACATATCTTTAAGTCTTACAGCTGGCATTTATTTATGAACAACATGGATAATAATTAAACAGAAAGTGCTTTGAAAAGGAAAATCCAATTTAGGGCAGAACTTATCCATATAATTCTGGTTCCGTCATTGCCCCTGCCTTTATTTTACTTTTGTCTGAAAATAATAATCAGTGTGAATCGGAAGTTTTCAGCTACATCAACACCATTTTAGTATTTTTTCTAGATTAAGCTGCTTAACTGAGTTAAATTGAAGCCCCAAGCAGCGCTTACTGACATAATTTCCTGCCGCGACAATCCTTGCTGTAAAACAGAATTCTTACCACAACTTGCTATGCGGTGCTATGTATTTTTTTGTCCTGCAATGTCTTCTTTGTAGATTGTCAACTTGTATAAAAGATAAAGAGAATCGATGAAAAATCTTGCAGTTCATTGTGGCCATTTGTTTATATCCTTCGGTCATGTTTTCATTTCATTTGGCCGCATTTTAATTAAAGCGTCAAATTAAAATTCGTAAAATTTTTCATTCATTTCATTTCATGTGCAATTTCGTGTTGACATCATTTGATTTCGTTTTTTCCCCTTTCTTTGTGCTTTTTATTTCTTGCGATGTAGCCGCTGCTGTCTATTTTCATTGCGGTTCATTGTGTATTTTCTTATGTAGGTTTTTTCAATGCTTTCCTCTTATTTTTATTTCATTTAAACCACGAATGGACCACAACGCACATAAACATTCGAATACTCACAATCACACAGAAAAACGCACACTTTGTGCATTGACATATTTTGCTTTCGCTTCCGGCAGCTTTAACCTGTACCTACGCTACACTCCAACTCACTCACAGCAGCTGCAGTGGCAAAAAGTATGCCATACTAAAGCCATAGTAGGAGCATATCCTGTTTGCTGATGACAAGTTGAACTACATTTTTCGCTTATTTTTCGGTAATATTTCTTTTTCTTTTTTTGGTATTTTTTTTGTTTGTTTTCTTTTTCTGAAAAACATTTATTGGTTTTTCGTTACGCTGGCCAGCCGCAAATGAATACACAGAGTGAGTGCAAGACAGACGGACGGACCATCGGACAGACGGACAGATAGACTAACCGACACAAACGAAGTGAAAATATTTTCAATAATGCGAAAGCACCTGCAACCAGTCAGAGTCCGTTGTTTGGGCAACTGAATTGCGGTGAGGTGTGGTGCGGAGTGCTGCGGCGCGGGCTGCTGTTTGCCCTGCAGTGGCTGCTGATATTTGATGTGTGTGGCTAAGAGCGGAAAGCTCCAAAGCTCAAAACGTATAACGAAAAGTTAGATGCGCCATCATTGATCAAACAAAAACAAAAGCGCGCACAAACATTTACAATGTTGCCACAGCAGCGGCAGGAGCAGCAGGAGCAGAAGCAGCCATACCAATTGTATGCGGTCGGCAGTGTAAGACAGTTTTGGATGGGAGACGCAGAACTAATGCCCAAGTTGTGGTGGTTTCTTTATTTCTTTTTTTTCTTATTCGTTTTTCGTTTGTCTGTCTGTCTGTGAGCGTAATGCGCTGTTGCTGTTGAAAAGGATAATTGAAGAAATAAGCGGATGATGTACGTCGTTGCCGTCAGTCTGGCGTAATCCTTGTGTGTTCACTCGCCAATGCGTTGGGTTGTTTGTTCGTTTAGCGAAAATTTGAAAGGACATAACAAATGTCAAATCTTGTTAACGCAGCAACATTAAAAGCCATGGGCTATGTGGCAGCAGTATCAACAGCAGCTGTGAAAAAATTAAAGCATCAAATTATGCTTTGGCTCCGGCAAGGCACGACTTGGCTTGGCTTTGGCATATTGTGCTTGAAGGCGTTTAAACAATTTTCAGCTAAGGCAAATTACAAATGGCTCAAAATATTTTTCTGTTTTTAATTAAAATGAGTACATGTTGAATTTATCTGTTGTAGATGATTTTTTCAAATTTATTAACTGGTTCAAGGTTAACAAAACTCATTAATATAATATATTATTAATTGCGTCCGTTTTTTTGCAATTTCTCAAAACTAATATCAGATCGTTAGAATATCTAAAGCGTAGTTTTGTTTCCCTAATCTTTAATTCACATGGAACTTAGTTGTGCAGAAAAAATATCTGGTTAGGCCAGTCTTTTTAAGCTGATCTATCTACAATAGATATTCTGATAAACTTCTAATCCGCATAGCACCCAAGTGATCCACCCATTGTGATCCCAATTTGACTTTAGCTATGATTTGCAATGTGAGTTATGTACTTAGAAAATGGCTCTCCTTCTTACCTTTCATTTGTTGAAATAACATGTTAAGATCTACTGCCAAGTAAACCTTCTCCATACTCTATAAAAACTATTCGGTGCTGTTACACCTTTTTTGTGTTCACCTAGCCAAGTCAGCAACAAGCCTGTCTGGCAATATCACGATAACCCAACTTGTTAGCCATTTTCTGTCAGTTTTTTATCTGGCCGCAGTCTTTAACATGCGCCCCGCTGTCTGTCGCCTACGTTTGCATTCATCTAATGGCGACTCATCTGTCAAAGTGCTGTCATTTCCGCTCTGCAGGCGTCGTCATTTTCAGGCGAGTTTAGGCGGGCTTATTGCGTTACTATGTGCATTGTGTGATTGTGTGATTCATTGTCTTTTTCGTTACAGTTTCCTGAATTTTTTTTTTTTTTTTATTTTTTTCTGTCCCTTGTTTTGTGCAGCTTTTTACGCGCTTAATTGCCTAATTAGGCATGTTAGGCAAGCAACTACGCCACGACTACCGCCAGCAGTTGAAAATATTTTCTAACGCATTTTTTTTTTGTATTTCTTTCTCTTTTTTCGCAGGTCCTGAAGATGTGCTGAAATTTCTCGGAAACGAAAGTGTCGTGGATCATTTCAAGCTCGTCACCAAGGATGGCAACAGTCTGCTCATTGGTGCCAGGTGAGTGTTCGTTATTTCATTTTTTCCTATCTCTATCTGTCGTGCATTTACCGTTTGCGTTATTTACCGTTATTTTTTACGCTTACCCCAACGCCACGAAAAAGCTTTTGTGACAAACAATGCGTAACTAAAATCAGCAAAAGCAAAAATTAAAAGAAAACAAAACAAAACAAACGGAAAACGTAAAACGTCAAAAATAAAAAGAGGAGAACGAGGAGTAATGAAGGCGAAATAGCAAAAAAGTATGCGCTGCGCGCAACAAACATAAACAGGAAACGCAACTTTCGTGTTATGCGCATTCCCGCAGTCCCGTATTCATGCTTTCCCGCTCTCTCTCTCTCTCTTTCTCTTTAACGTACTCGCATGCTATCTCTTGGAAATACTTAGCCTGCAGTGAAGTCAACGTTGAGTGGACTTCTGCACTATGTTGGCACTCAACCCACTTTGTGTATCGCCTTCGCATCCTTTTGACGGTAACAACGCCATGCCCCCAGTTTCAGTTTTTACTTTTGTCACAACGAATTCTGTTGCTTTTGTTTCATTCAGCAAATTTTCAGTTTGTCCTACTTGCCTACGTGCGTTCGTTCGTTCATTCACTCCTTCCTTCAGACGCTGCTGCGCTCATTTGAACTGAAACGTAAAAAAGGCATAAAGTTTTTCCGCCGCTTTCACCTGTTTCAACTCTGCTGTTTATATTTTCATTTGTGCAGCTACCAGCTAACAGCAACGACGCGGCCTTGTTCCTGCACTTTTGCCATTTCCTCCGACTGCGTCGGCTAGCCTCATTTATTTTTCTCAGATTCTGAGTCGTTTGCAAAATGTCAGCACAGTTTTCGTCGTTCTTAAGTTTTAATTTTGCAGTACTTTTCGTTATTTTTTGCGACAACTTACGTACTTTTCTGTTTGCGATATTTACTTTTATGAATTTTAAAGTTGGTCATGCATGGGAATGTGGCAATTGCCTGGTGTAGCATCAGACGTCAGGCGTCTGGTAGCGGACTTAAATTTTCCATGCTAGCTTTTTTTTATTTGTAGTCGAGAGTTGGCGAGTTATGCTTGAAGCAAAGTTAATGTGAATATACACCGGTGGGCAACATTAATGATTATGCGAAACATGAAAATCTTAGAAAATTTAAGAGGAACCTGGAACTTTCGAGACTTAATACTTTTTGTTGCTAAAACATATTACTATATAAGTATAAATAAATGACTAAACAGAAAAAAAAAACGAGTCAAAAACAAAACTTTAGAAAGGCCAGTCAACGGATAAGAGGTAAATTAAAATAATAGCGAAGCCCCTCTTAGAAATAAAGAGGAGGGTAGAGAAAACAAAATGGACTTTTGCGACTCAGCCTCTGTCGATAAATACGAACAAACTTGATAGCTGCAGCTTAACCCTTTCACAATAGCAAAGCGATCTCTCACTAACAGTGTTCTGAGTATCGCGTATACTTACGGCATTCGTAAACTAAAAGCTGCACAATGAATATCTGCCTTATTAGATTTCACTATCATTTTTATCTAAGAGCTTTAAGCGTCTCTAATATTATATCTATAATGGAAATCCAAATACTTATTTGATGGCCAAAACGTTTGCAATAACTTTCACTTCACTATAAAAATCGTATAACCATAAAATCGCGTCATAAAATTTGACCAAACCCGAAAATCGAAGTAAGTGCAAAAACAAATAAAGAATAAGTACGGAAAGTAAACAAAATGAAAGTCCCAAAGCCTTAACGCCTCCTAGACAATACAATTTGCATGTGTACGCCGACGAAGAATAAACTTTTCGATAATTATTTTGACATTAACAATTTTACGCTGCAATAAAAACCGAATGAAAGCAAACACAAGCAGGACGAAGGACAAAGACAGAAATAAGGACGAGCGTGCGCCACACAAGAAAATTGCATTTTTATTGCGAAAATATGCAAGTAGAATGGCAAATGGCGAACGAAGTCGCGGCCATGTGCGTTTATTTTCCTACGAATGCGGAAGCACAAGGATGCATACCATTGTTGCTGCAGCGAGTCCTTGACTCGATTGTTTGCCCATCGTATTTGGTAATTATGGAGAATATGCTTGCAGCGTCTCTTGCCAGCCATGCGAGGAATTTCGATTTTGTTGCTTGCTACGCGCAATGAACATGTCCAAACGAGTGCTGCCAACTCGCTCGTGCTTTAATATTAAATTACCCAAAAAAAAAAAACAAAAAAACAAGAAAGAAGATACGAACTAGAACTAGAAATGTAATATAAAACCCAAAAAGGCCAAACTATTTTCAATTTTCGCAAACTTTGCATGTAACGTGGTTTAGACTTGTTCGCAATGCATGCTTACTTACACGGTAAAAACATACAATACTGTAAATAGTTTTAAATAAAATATATACTTTAATTGGTATCAGAGATTTGAGCATCAACATTTTTATATTTTTGAGTTTGTCTTTATAAACATTCTCACACATATTTGGTTTTATATATATCTTAGAAAAATTCCTTCGCTGAGCTCTTAGAAATAATGCTTTTTTACAGCCATTCGCAAATCTCAAGATGACTATTGATCAAAAAGTGTCACAATAATCATCGTATATACCCGAATGTATAAATATATATTTGCTTTTGATCTATCTTCTTCCTCTTTTGAAATATCCAAACTTTACTAAAGCTAAAGAAATATATGTGCCTGTTACGAGAGATACACCCAAGAAGTGTAGAACTAAATAAGAATTTTTTGTCTCTATGACATGGAGGCAAGCTTACAAAGTGAAGTGTTTTGTTGCCCTGCCTTTGGGATTCAATATTAGAGAATTAAAATAGCGAAAACTCAAACGTAAGCAAGAACAGATCACTTTTCAAGATACCTTATAAGTATGAAATTTGGTTGACTACAAACAGACTTAAGTAAGTTTTCTCGCAGTGAAGCCACATATGCGCACGCCCTTGCGCCAAGCGGCAACTCTTATATGTTACTTACGACGTCTGTTATTTGAAACAAAAATTCCTTGTATGCTCGCTGTGTTACTCTACGATTTTATTGCAGACAGTTGGCACACAAGTTTATTATTGGCGGAAATGCGTCGTCTGCTGCTGTTGTATGCCAACGTAGCCAAAAAGTATGCAACATTTTAATATGTGTGTCAACGTGCGCTTAGCAGGCAGCCAACACTTTATACAAATATAAGTCGAGAGGAGTTGCGTGGAGTTGAGGTTAGCCACATGGCACATTTGCATATAATGACAGTATTTACTTGTTTTTCAGCATTTATGCAGACAATAAAGCCACAGACATACGCACCCTCCGCCACCCCGCGCATACGTACGCAGATGCCTGTACTTTGTTAAACACGCTTTGGCGACGATTGCCTAAGCAAGCAAAGTGGTTTCGCGATAATAGAACACAGTGAGGCGAGTCCCGTTTACTTTTAAATTTACTTACTGCAAACGTAACTCTTTACTTTTTGTGATGTTTTTTTTTTTATTTTTCTGAACTTTTATTTTTTTTTGGGTAAAAATTGTGTATGGCAGCCGCACTTGAATGTTGGAAAAGTTTTTCAAGGATTTTCAGTTTGTTTTAAGTGAACTCCTTTGCAGCAGCAACAGCACTCGATGAACTGCCGCATGCTTTGCTTTTTGTGTGTGCCAACGGTGCCGGTTTGCTTTTAATGCGCCATCTTCAACGAGTCTCGCACAGAAATCAAAGGCACTTCAGACAAAAAGTTTCCATTATATAACGCATGTATGTATATATACATATGTAAGACTGTATATAAGCACAAGTGTCTGCTTACAGTGAGTGCCAAAGTGAATGTCAGCCTTTTGCTTTTATTATATTTGCCTAACTGTCAAGGCAAGTGCAAAAGTTTCGCTGACATTTGTCTGTTTTATGCTCTGCGCCTTGGCAACGCAGTGAATTATTTTTATATTTTTTTTTCTTCTTTTAAATTTCTTCTGCTTGGCTACCCTTTCTTTTTTATTTTTATTTTTTTTTTTTGACTGTTGTTAAATTACTTATAAAGGTGTCTGCTTTATTTGTATGTCATTAAGCTGACATGCGTATATAATGTGCATTTATTGTGATATAAGTGTGTCTAACATAATGATTCAGTCGAAAGCCTTGCGATGTGCCTAGCGACAGCCAACAGCCTGTGCAAATTACGCACACACATACATACAGTCAAACAAAGAAAATATGCCACCGCTGTCGTGCTTTGGCTGTTTAACGGCATTTTGGTGTTTTGCCTAAGTCGTTATCAGTCAAAAAAGGAAAATGAAAAAAAAGCAGTCAACATGCTGGTATGTCTGTTTGCATTTAACTAATTCATGTCTAAGCGCGCTGCCAGTCGCCTTGAAAAAGGACTTTGGCAAACGCGCCCGCTAAAACGAATTTAGGCGCATTAGTTACTGAAAACATTGCCGCAGTATGCCTGCAAAACTTACAACAGCAACAACGTGTACACAACAACAACAACAATGCGAAAGTCTCGAGAATAATGTGCGAGCAAAGCATGTTTTGGCATTTCCATTTCACATTTTGTTGTTTGCTATCTTAGACTCTGTTCGCGCCCTTAAGTATGCAACATTTTCGCGCTGGCAATTCGTATGCAAATTCGTGACAATTAATGTTGTAAATCCTTTTTGGCACGACGACATTCCATTACATTAATTGAACATTAAATTCAAAAGTCGTGTTTGCATTGTATTAAGGCTTCGACGCGTTCAGGCGTAAGAAACAAAAACAAAATTGTGCTTTATATGTCAGTTTTAGCTAAGCGGTTTATTATTATTATTATTTTCGTTTTTATGTCAGGTTAACCGCATGTATGTCAATAAATCGTTAAGCAAATAAAGCATCGTCAAGCATTTACATAATTTTTAGTTTGAGGCTGCGCTCCTTTTTAGTTTAGTTTGATTAGTGCTGCATATATGCGGATATGACATGTGCTGGTGTGGATGTGGGATGTGGTATTTGTGCAGTTCATTTAATTAGGAATTGCGGTTTGTCAAGTGCTTCAGTTATGGTGGCAAGTTTGAGTTAAATCAACTCATGCCTAGTTTACAAGTTGCTAATGAGTTTGAGAATTTTGCGAGTTTTTTAAATAGCAAATTACGCGGTCACCTGAGAGTTTATAAAAGATTACATTAAGCGTAATCTCATAAGCCCGATTATGCGGTTGGGTCTAAGGATAATGAAACTCAGTTTAAATCTTTTAGTGCTTTTATTTTGCATATTAGTGTGATCCCACATCTCTTTTTGTTGTGGAATTCGTAATTAGTTTTTAGAAAAGTTCGCAAAGTGTAACTATATCAATTTAACAAATATAAACTAGAAAGGCAGGGCTATAGTCGGGCGTAACCGACTATAGAAACCCTGTATCCAATCCAAAACTGAATATATCTTTTTGTTGCTTTAATATTTTGTATTCATTACGTAAGGATATCTCAAGAAAAAAAAATTTTTTTTTAGTAAAAACCATTTTTCGACTGATCGTTCCTATGGCAGCTATATATTATAGTAGACCGATGTTTATCATATTCGGGGATATGGTTGGATATTATTTAAAATTATTAAATCCAATTTGGTAACGATATCTTAGTAAACAAAAAATTTTTTCTTAGTAAATGTTGTTTTTCGGCCGATCGTTCGTATGGCAGCTATATGATATTGTAAACCGATATACATAATATTTAGATATGTGATTGGGTATGAGCTATAACGATTAAATCCAAAATTTGGAAACGATATCTTAAAAAACAAATGGGTTTTGGTTTGGAAATGTTGTTTTTCGGCCGATCGATTCTATGGCAGCTATATGTTATAGGTTGAATATCGAAAAAGAAAAAAAATAAATTATAATAATTTATGCCTATGGATGAGGAAAGTCTTCGTGCCTAATTTGGTAATTGTAGGTCTTACCGTTTCCGAGATCCGTGCGTTCATACGGACAGACGGACATGGCTAGATCGACTCGTGTTTCGATGCTGATCAAGAATATATATACTTTATGGGGTCTGCCACGCTTCCTTCTGCCTGTTATATACATTTGCACAACTTTAATATACTACCCTTTACCATTTTTTGGTACAGGGTATTAAAACATAACTCTGGGTTGTCACTATGAAGAAAACGACTTTGAAATCCCAAAATACACAATAGTCGAATGGTCCTTCATAAGGAATTATTTTAGCATTGATGTGCATTACATTTATGTTGTTATCGTAAAATGTTGAATATGATATTATTCTAGGCCTAGTTTGCACAATTGGCGAATTCGTATTCAATATGATATCGTGAAATGTACGCTAGATGTGATTCTTAAGCTGTTGTTAATTGATATGCATGTTTTGTTTATACCCTGTACTAAAAAAATGGTAAAGGGTATATTAAAGTTGTGCAAACATATGTAACGGTCAGAAGGAGGAGTGGCAGACCCCATAAAGTATACATATTCTTGATCAGCATCGAAAGGCGAGTAGATCTAGACATGTCCGTCTGTCTGAATGAACAAACGGATCTCGGAAACGGTTAGACCTACAAACATCAAATTTTGCACGAAGACTGTCCCAATCCAAAGACATAACGAGTTTATTTTGTTTTTTCGATATTCAACCTATAACACATTGCTGCCATAGGAGCGATCATCCGAAAAATGATTTTTATTAAAAAAACATGTTGTTTTGTATAAAATTTTGGATTGGGTACAGTGTATCCTATAGACGGGTGTGTCCGACTATAGACCCTGCCCTTCTAGTTTTTCTTTGGCTAATGTTGCAATCGCACAATAAAGTTCAACCTACAATTCAGGCACTTAAATAACCCAAACCTGGGTTCCGGACGTAGTGACTGTTTGCCCGTAACGACAAACAACAAAAGGAACACATGAAAAATATGGTAATGCGGGTTATGTGGTGTGTTGAACTTTCACCGCGCTTGCCACACCTGCTCCTTAACAGTGCCAAACACGCACACACAATGCCAAGCAAAGCTCAACGTCCATTTGAATTAACGAGCAAGACAAAGCCTCCACATGCCAGCGCATAAATACGCGATTTAGGGATTTGCAGTTGGGATAGTAGAAAATGCAAAACGAAAAGCGAAGGGAAAATAAAAAGGCAAATATAAAAAAAAAACAAAATTAAATAGCGGAACCAACAAGAGAATGAAAAACCAGAGAAAATACAAATGAGAAAGCAGATTGAACGTCAGCTCAACCGCAAAGTCGTCGTGCACGGGCTGGTGCTCGTCCTCGTCCTGTTGGCCGTCCTTGCGCGTATAATCAAAAGCCAGACCATGCGCTGATCGCATTGCATTGTGTGTGTGTGCGAGTGTGTGCGTGCCGGCTGGTGCAGCATAGTTACAGGCTGATTTGCATAAGTAACAGTTGGCGGTAGCTGCAATGACTTGGAACCTACATGCAGAAGCTAGCCAGCCGGCATGAGACTAATGCATAAATGGACGTTAGTGCGATGAGCAGGAACTGAAAGTTACTATGTTTGTTGTTATTGTTCCTGCTATTGTTGTTGTTGGTGTTGTAGCAAAATAGCGTAAAAACACTCAAGTAACGGTAGAAATGGTTAACGGAAGAGCGTTGAGCAGTCCTGGATTGGTAGCATGATGCCGGAAGTGCACTGAACGTCATGTTGGCAAACGTGTACAAAGACAACAATTAAAACAAATTTGTTGGCTCAACGATGACGACGACACAACAACAACAACGGCAACAGCAGCAACCACAATGTGGACGCGAGCATGGAAACGCGAATGAAAACGAAATGTGCATGGGCACGAGTTGTGTGACTCGAATGGGCACGATGCACTGCAGCACGCTCGCACATGCCGCTGCAGCGAACAAAAGCTAGAGGTCCTGCTAACGCTTACGCAGGCAGCGCGGCAAATTGCAAAAGCCGGCCAATGTTAGAATTAGTGGCACAGAGAGGGAGACAGAGATAGAGAAACAGAGACAGAGAAGGAGATAAAGTCAAACAGAGAGGAGTGGGGAGAGGAGAGGTTTTGGCATTTACAAGCTCAAAGCTACCGCAACTTTTTAGCTTGGCTACTTGCAACGTCAACATCATCAGAGCGCGTTTGTTTGGCGTATACTGAGGCCAACAGAAATGTTTTCGGTGACTTGGCAAACAGAAGGACGTTTGTTGGCAAACGCATATAAAAACAAAAAAAAAAAACGACAAAAAGAAGAAGAAAAATTACGCAAAATGTGGAAGTATACACAACGTAAAAGTTCTGTACACAAAGGACACGATAGAATGATGAAGGGATTATGTGCGAAGAGTCAAGGCATGCTTGGCTTGGACAAATAATTTATATGAGCAAATATTGTTGTGACCTGAAATTTTGTAAATTTGAAAATTAATTTTATTTAATTGTTTTCTTAAGCCACATATTTATTTCATACTAGATAATCCTTCAAGTTGTTCTTCATGCTTGCATTGCCAACTATAATAAACTTCTGTGCAATGATAAATACTGTGAAGCTATAATGTAGAGTGGTCCTGGTCCTGGTTGTCTAGAATATAACACCATATTTATCCACTTGGAGTTAATAACCTAGGATATAGTCTACGATAGAGTAAATGTTCTTAATAATGTTCAGAAAAAGCTATGAAAAATATTTTTTTTCGTGCTATTTGGATCTTCTTTAGAATTTCATTATTCAAATCTAATTGAGTCTGAGCTCAAAAGAAAAAGAGGAACTAATTGCAGTTAAAAATCGTTTTCTGAAACCGCTTAGAGGATTTTTGTGTTTTTTTACTGTTCCGTTATATAAGGTGTAGTAACAAGTAATCCATTATATTCTCAATAGATGGCTTTAGTACTCTGTATCTGGCTTAGTTTTTGTTTCATTGATTTACAACAGATGTCGTTGTAAACATGACAGTTAGTAATAAAAAAGCTTCTTTGACAGTTTTGCATATGATTGATTTAGTTTCGTTTGCATAGATGTCAAAATTGATCCCTTGCAAAGAGAATATACAATACATTTTACAGTTTTTCTTCGATAAAGGTGAAAATGCAAGTTATGCGGCTGAAAATATAAATAATATGTATGGTCCTGGTACTGTAAAAGCCAGCCAAGCACAATTTTGGTTTCGTCGATTCCGTTCCGGTAATTTTGAGGTTAAAGATAAACCACGCTCCGGAAGGCCAATTATCAAAAATGTTAAAATTAAGGAAATCGTTAAAGCCGACAGTCATGTAAGCACTGTTTTGATTGCACAGAAAAGCACGTCTTTAGTTACTCGTCAGAAGTTCCGGGAGTTCCCAATTCCTATGCATCCACCATATAGTCCGGGCTCCGCACCAAGTGATTACTACCTGTTCCTGTCTATGGCGAACGATTTTGCTGGTGAAAAATGCGCTTCAAGAGAGGTTTGCGAAAATCGGTTGCTAATGGTTTTGTGATCTTAAGAACCTGGGTTTCTATGAGTATAATGTATTGTATTGTATAGTATAACTCAGACGTTGCTTTGCGCTTTTTGGGTAACTAAATATTGAAAACACTGAAAATTATCAAAACATCAAAGTAACAATGTAAAAATGCAACTCTGCCAATTTGTTCGCATGGCAACCCTACTTGCAAATTACGCTCATCATATTTCATACTCAATTTCTTGCAAACAAAAGAGCGTAATCCACCGTTTCTCGTGTGTGTTTATTGTAATTTTTGTTGTTGTTTTATTTACGAAATGTACAAGCAGTGATACGAAATTTATAAGCAGTAATTACAGTAGTACTAATTAAGCTATTACGGATGTATCTACTAACCGATTTTAACAAAAAGTTTATTTTATTTTAAGTTGGAACTAACCTTACTCATCCACAAAATTTCATTGAAATCGGTTGGGCGGCTTCAGAGATTAGCTCAAACAAACATTGTGACACTCGATTTTTATAGATTAAGAATATGAAATTACCTTCAAAATGGTAGAAAGTTATCGAACAAAATGGCGCATATTTAGCTTAGATCGGATCATTATATATATACTAAATAAACCCTTAAATTTCATAAAAAAATAATGGGGTTCTTTTTACTACACCCGATATACATATACTTATATCAAGAGTCTTTTGCCAAATAACCAATCGATACATAGTCTGAATTACCCAATTCCGTTCAGACATATACGCTGCAGTTGAATAGATTATAATCTGAATGCAGATGTTTTTTCCCAAAACGAGCACAATATGCCTGTAATCCTTTGTCCGCTTTATATGTGTGTAAATAAATGAACCGCCATTTTGGTTTGCACTCAAAAAAAGGGTGATTTCGTTATGCCGCCAACCGAGCCACAAGAAAAGCGCAACTCAAGCGGCACAAACGACAAAGAAATGCCACTTCCTTTAATGAAAATCCAAAACCTGTTTTTGCGTATGCGTTTACGATTTCAAAATATTTTGTTTGCTTTATTTTCTTTTACATTTGCTTTGTTTTGTTTTTGGCTTGTTTCGTTGACTGCGTATTGCAAAAAAAAAAAAAAAAAACACACACGCACACAGACAAACGCATACATAGAGACAGGCAGTCAGCGGGATCGAGAAACAATCGTTTACGCCGCAAATTCATTTCCGTTTCCGGCGTGCCTGTCGCTATCTTCTGCACACTATCCTGTGCGCTTATGCTTCTGCTTTTGCGTCTATTGTTGTATGACTCGAGTGTTTGTGTGTGTGTGTGTGTGTGTCTGTAAAGGATTGTTGAGTGTGCTGAGTGTGCGGACGCACGATAACAATCGCGCGCTAATTCCATGCTGGCATTTTCACATTTCGCGCTGTTGTTGCATACTTCTGTGCGCTGTCGCTGACGCTGTCGCCGCTCTAAGGACGCATGCTGCTGCTGTTGTAGCAAATGAATGAACAAACGAAACAACGAATGAACGAATCAACGAACAAATGAATACAACGTGAATTTCATTTCATTTTTCGTTTGTATTTTTTTTTTGGTCGTTTTCGTCCTTGCATTGCAGGACTATTTCATCAGACGCTACAGCCTTGCCATACATTGCCCAATATGCTTGCCTTTATATCGGTTGGGTTTTGCAGTTGGTCGCCAGGCTGTTGCGGTTTCCATGCTCGCCACGGTTTCCATGTTTTTGCCACTTTGGCCATTGTAATCAGTGCCTATCCAATACTCGAAACGTATTCTGTATGGCTGCCTTCTGCGTAGGCGCGCACATACACACACATGCCAACTGGCGCATGTACAATTTGTATTTGAAGATTGTAATGTGCACTAGCTGAGCGCCTACTTGAACGTTGAAACAATTGATGCATTGTTTGCTTCTGCGACCTTGATTGGTTGCGTTGAAATTGCATCGCATTGTTTTGCCTTGCTATGCTTGGTTTTGGTTTTCGCGTGACAGCAGCTCAAGTGCCGCTTGGTCGGCTTAGTGCCAAATTTCAATATGCTGCTGTAGCCATTAGGTGAACAAGTGTTTCCCATGCTGATGCAGCCATCTTATGCAAATAATCGTAATGGGTTTTTGTGCTCAGAGTAGGAGGTAAACATTAAAACCATTTGCATTGAAGTGGTGACAACTCTTATGTTTTATGCGTAATGCAATTGTTATATATAATAATGTCGAAACAACTCAAGGAGAAACAAAACAGACAACATGGTTGTCAAACATTCATTATAAACATTTCAATAAATATTTTTAAAAATTTAGATCTGGCGCATTGGCCTTATTCAATCAACTTTTTTTTATTTGTATAATCTTAATTAATTAATTCAGTATATAATCTTATTCACATACATTGATTTGTGACAGTTATAAAATAAAAACTTCGTATATCTTGTCAGTCAATTAGAATAAATAGAATTCATTTATCACGCAATTAACCGGTTAAGGGTTTATAAAGCATACTTTCCAAAAATCAATATATATGTATATCAAATTTAATAAATTTCGCTGAGTAAATTGTCTATTTATAGAGTAAGGCACACTCTCAATACGAATAATTTATGTTTCATTAGCTCGTTCAGTCACTTATGCATGCAATAGACTATTTTTGTATCGTCAAATTAATTCATAACTTAATCAAGAATTCACTTAATTGCTTTGGTAGCAAATATTTATGTGATCTACAATTAAGACTGAATTCGACTCAGATAATTACTTATCTTTTATCATCAATCACATGAAACAACAATATTTATATTAACGTCAGCATAGCTTCTATGCTCATAGTTCATAAACTAATTATGCTCTCAACTCTATCGCTTGATATGGGATAGGTAAGCATATTTTTATAATCAACATATCAATCAAAGAATTAATGATTGTGTATATGTTTAACTACACAGGGAAAAAGTTCTTCAATCACGCAATTAATGTAGCTTCGACGCTTTTAGAATGGATTGATTTCCATGAGCTATTTTTGACATTCATTGTTTAGTCAAAACATAACTTTTTATTCTCATTTGCTTGACAATCTCGCTTTCGTAGGTGTAACGTACTGAAAACATAGACTTCATTAAAGGTAATACTTTTGGTTTCATAAGTGCACAATAACTGATTTGCTTTAGACATCGTTGATCAATCATGTCTTAAATAAATAATTTTAGCAACCTGTGATTAATTTAACATAAATTATTGACTACAAATTTTTTATAGTTTCTTAATTAATCAAGCATTTAAGCAATCGTTGTATTAGTAAATTAATTACTTGGTAGCAACCACGTCAATATTTCAAAATAAACTATCGTATTATCACACCAATCATTTTGTTAGTCTTTAAAAGAAGCGTATAAAATTCGATCCCAATTTTTAAGTTCATTAAATGAAAGTATTTCTATTTTGTAATAATTTAATTAATAGCACATAAAAATAAATTTATTAAAAATATTAATCATAGTCAATTTGCAAACCGTTCTTTGACATGTCAAATTTAATGAAACCTTCATCAATTAATTAATCAAGCCATTGAAAATGCTTGACATCCGTAGCACATTTTTTTAGGTAACATAAAAACTTCTTAATTAATACTTCAACGAAAATTCTCTCATCAAATATAGTCAATATACAGATTTTTAATGCATGCACGTGCAGCACAAAACGTACATCAATCACGGCGTCAATCAATCGCAGCTGCATGCCTACAGCAAATGCATGTAAAACTTCCAATTTCACATTTGCGCACAGTCAGCAGATGCAACTGTCACCGCCAACAGGCAGCTGCAAAAAAATAAATAGAGAATAAAAAAGGCAAATCCCCGAAAAGGTAGAAATAAAAGTCGAGTCGAACGAGGCAATATTAGCAATCCGCCGGTTAAAAACACGCGAAGCATGTACGGAGCTGCATTTTTTAATCAAAAGTTTCGAATTTTTGGTTTTTTGTGTGCGCATATTTTGATGTGATATAATCTTATTTTTTGTTTTTTCTTTTTCAACATTTTTTTTTAGTTCGTTTGCTAGGCGGATTAGTTTTGCGCTCTCAAAAAGTTTTCTAACTGGTTTGAGCTATGTATATTAACGCGGCTACTTTCGGTTGGCGTCAGTATTGACTTAAGTAAGCACTCACACGCACACACCCACACACACACCCACACACTCAAACTTTATTGAACTGGCAAAT
Organism: Stegana nigrithorax; assembly: GCA_037044495.1. Classification (NCBI taxonomy): domain Eukaryota; kingdom Metazoa; phylum Arthropoda; class Insecta; order Diptera; family Drosophilidae; genus Stegana; species Stegana nigrithorax. The sequence continues at coordinate 211,532 of JBAMBQ010004457.1, read as the reverse complement.
TGCCACTTTAGATATTTTTCAACGCATGCAGTTTATCCTTTTGGGTTTCCTTTTTTCTTGTGCTTTGTAACACACGCTCATGCTCACGTTGCTGTCGCATAGACGCATTCGTTTAAATTGCAGTCGACTTTCAATGTCACACTTCAGCTCACATCGTAGGAAGTTCAATTTTGTTTGTGGCATGCTTGTAAGTGGCTGTGGGGTCATTGGGTGTTGCATTGCCTTCATGTAAATGTTGCTCAAATTGCTTTAGGCTCTGCGCTTAATATTATGGTAAATGTCTTTCGTCCTACACAGCAAGAAATTAATGCACTTTGGAGCTTAAGTATGTTGCAGCAAATAAGCTGGCCTGTGTATTAATTAAAATGCTGATCAAAAGCCAAAGTAGTCAGCAAAGATCATTGTGTGAGTGTCGTTTGAGCTTAACTAACAAATAACTATATTTTGTGCAGACAGGCTTATACGTATATTCCTGTAAATCTTTGCATCCTACATTTCGCTATAAGTTTCTATTGCCTTGCAAATTTTGGCAGGTACTTGGCCGAAAAGTCATATTGGGCTTTGAACTTACATAAACCTTTTCTCAGCCCTTATTGCTATTTGGAAAATGTACAATTGATTCTTAATTGTATAAATTTTATTTGAACCTAAATCTGTAGTCCTATAAGGAGCAAATGAATAAAAAGTAAAACTTGCAAACGAAAAGCTCCTATTGGTAATTAAAAGCCATAAGGTTAGTTTGTCATTTTGTGCTATACTATTAAAGCACGCTCTAGTGCTAAGAGTCACGCACGTCCTGTTGAAATCGTCGTCATACGTCGTTTATACATTCAAAATTGGCTCTATCGAACCCCATCTAGCTGAAATGTTCGCAATTATTTTTCTACGTGTTGCATGCGTCTTTGTTGCCTGCCTTTGTTTTCACATATCAACTTGAATGTGCCTCGATTAGTGCTGCTGCTGCTGATTCTTCTGCTTCTTCTGCTGTTAGTACTGCTGCTGCTTACAAATCGTTTTGCGCAACCAATTGCTGCCGCAATCATTTGCAGCTGCAACAATTCCAGCTGCACACAGCATGCAAATCATGTGCCTGTGCCTTGGATTTTGTTCAATAAGCGTTCGTGTATGTGTGTATATGTAGCATACTACATATATGTGTGTAGGTTCTTCAGCATGCATGCCATGGCCTTAGTTCGATTTGAAATTGACGTTGCCGGCTTCCGTTGCTGTGAGTCTGCCATTACTTTGCATATCGGTGCTGTACGAGTATGTAGCAATGCTGCACAAGGATGTTTGTCGACTGCTGCTATCCTGCTGCTATCCTGCTGCATGCTTTATTTTTTCTATGTTATTTGTATTTGTGCAATTGCGGCCTTTGCAGAATTACCCAAGCGAATATTGCTCGTTGCTCAGATTTTTTTAGAGCTGCATTCCTTTTGGTTTACTGTTATTTTTTTTTTCCTCTCTTTGTTAGTTACTTTTTATTATTATATTTGGTTTTTTTATTTTTTTTTTTTTTTTTGGTTTTGTGTTGCTGTTTGTCGCTTTGAACATTTTCATATGAAATGACGCCGACTTAGCCAATGCTGCATACGCTTAGAGCTCGTCGAAGTCACTTGTGTTGTTAGTACACAAAAAAAAAATAAATAAATAAATAAAAAAAAATAAAATACAATAAAAAAACGAACCGAAAAAAACAACAAATAATACTAAGCGCAGCGCATAGGCAAGCAACACGTACAACTTTTGCCGGTCGCGCGTTGCTGCTGCTCTCTGTCGCGCCTTCTCTTACGTCATTTCTTCGCTTCGCTTGCTCATGCCACACATGCGAATGACATTTGTCTGATTGGCTGCTTGTGTGGTGGGACTTTTGCTTTGGCATGCATACACAGCATTGACGGTTTGTATTTCATGTTATTGACCGACCTTTCATTTGACTTTTGCCTTTGACTGCTCTCTCTCTCTCTCTGTCTATCCCTTCCGTTCTTACTTGCATGCAAAATATTTGCAAAAAAAAAGAAGAAAAATCACCACCAAAAAAAAAACAAAAAAAAATTCTGCAAAATGTCCAACTGTCAAATGGCAAAAGTACAACATGACTGCCAGGTGCCATTCGACTTTTCTCGGCACTGACATGTCTGTATGTTTTTAGAAAGGTACTCCGCAGCACTTCCCTCTGCATACAGGGCACGCAGCATTTGGGTACGTTCGCTCACTTACGTATTCTTGCATCGGCTCTAAGCAACTCATTCGTTTTTATTGCCTCAGCTACTTGGTGCCTGCGAGCGAGCCTCTTCATTTACAAGCATAACATGACAAAGCGAATTGCATTTCTACAACGTCATGCCTCGGCGCACTCAATGTCGTACTTCTCGTTCTTGACATCCTTGTCGTTGTCGACATCGTTGGCAAACTCATAAACATGATTAAAGCCCAGCGACAGCAACAAACACGCGCCAATGTAGCATGCGCCACTTGACATTCTCCGCCATGCATAAAATGTTAATGGCAGCCATTTTTAATTTGTCAAACATTATGTGCGCCATTGCGGACATTCATCTTCTATGTAACGTCTACGTGAGTGATATATATGAGTGTGTGTGTGTGTGTGTGTGTATGTGTGTGTGTGTGTGTGTGTGTGTTTTACGTTGCATGTGTAATGTCAAAGTTTTTACCAACATATTTTTGCTCATACACAAAATTTCAGCGAATGGCAAAAAACTTTTAGCTAAAACGACAATTTTTTTTGGCTGTGACACGACTCGTACACAAATATCTGCAGAAATTATGTTGTGACGGACTAAGTGATTATAATTTTTTTTTGGTATAGATCTTATTACATAGCTGCAAAATAGATTGGGCCAGTGAATATTTTTATTATTGATAATGACAATGTCAGTGATGGCAAAATAATTACTAAGGAAGCAGTCAGTTGTTTTAATTTATGCAGAAAATATGTGCTTCTCTCTGATCTCACTTTAGTCTAAATAAAAAATAGTTTTTCACTCGTTTTCAGCACACGACATTTGCAGATTATTGCAAAGAAGGGAAAGCCATTCACGCACCTTCGCACCCGCATGTATATGCCTTTGATTCATTTCTTTCGCCTGCATTTGAAAATTTGGCACTTCTTTGCACGTTGCATCTGCTGCTTTCATATTTTTAAGACACGTTTGGAAAATTTTTTGTCACTCTCACCTTTTTATTATATGTAAACAAAAAATTACTTCTGCCTCGCGGCATAACCTAACTATGTTTACAATTTCATATAACAGCAGAATAAAATAAACCAAAAACCCAAAAAGAACAATACTACGAAAAAAAAAAATAAAAAACTACAGCAACATTTGCAATCAATTGATAAACACGTTTTTAATTGCATAAAATATTTGCCATGTGAAATATGCAATATGCATAACCCAAGAGTGCACTTCAATTATCAAAACATGCAACGATTTCCATTTATTTATTCAATAACAATCATTATGGCATAACAATTCCAATTAGACAGGCATAGTAAACCAACAAGGTGAAAACCAAACCAAGCAAATGAAAAGCAAAACAGCAAATAAAAGAAATTTAAAAAATAAAAATTAATACAAAAACCATAACGTTGCCGAAAAGCATTAAAAAAAATGTATTTATAAATAAACGCTGCTAAAATAAATCGAACAAACATTTTCATGAATAATTCGTGTGCACACACATAAAAAGAAGAAGAAAAAATTCAAATAGGGAGAAAAGTTTTCGTATGCGGATACGGCACGATACGGTACGACATGGCGTATACGTATTTGCTTACGTGCAATGCGATTTTGGTAGCCAGCAATTTGCAAATTTGAATTGCGGCCAAGCTGCAATGTAGCCGCAAATAAATATTTTCACAAGCATGGCCTAAAGCAAAAAAAGCAACAACAACAACAACAACAATTAAACCAACAAGTGACTATTGCATATGCTGAGAGTACAAAAAAAAAAAACAAAAATGAATAAAAAACAACAAAAACTATAACATCAAAAACTACATGGCGCCAATTAACGCAAAATAAACGATTTATGTTGCGTTAAATTTTAATCAGTTGTTTTACGTAAATGCATGCAGCAACCCGCGCACCCTTTGCCAGGCATGCATTGTGCCAAACCATATGCATATGCATGCATATTCCACATTCAGTTTGGTTTTTTGGTTTTTTTTTTGGTGTGTACTTACCTGCAGACATTTCGCAGACATTTTTAGGCAACGTGCTGCGTGCTTCATGCTTCATGCTCCATGTTGCATGTTGTAAATATTTCGATGCTTTGCATGTAGTTAGAAACCTGTGCAAATGTTACACAACCAACTTGTGTAAAACCGCAACAGTTTGCGTGACAACATTTTGGACACGTTTAGTTTTGGGGTTTGGATTTTTTGTTTTGTTTTGTTTTTTTATTTTTGTTTAATTTGTGCAGTGCAGTGGTTAAAAGCAGCTAAAAAACATTTTTGTATGTACTCTCACGGCGTTATGGCTTTGTGGTTCTGGTTCTGGGCTTACACTAGGCGTGAAGTTATATGCCTGGAAAATCAGTTGCAAAGCGCTTAACACTTTTGCATTTAATAATTAATAATTCCCAGAACTTTCCCCAGAATCGGTACACTCCCAGCTGCAGGTATGCTGGCAAAGTAAAACGAACTTTCACTATTTCCAATATTTCTTAATTAATTTAATGTGATTTTTGAGTTATTTTTTTATTTGCTTTCTAAATATCTATAATAGGCATTTAAATTATGTACACTCAAACTTCCATAACTCGAACTTCTCTAGCTTGAATGTTCTGTAACTCGAACTAAACCAAGTGGCAATAGCGTTTAGGCAGCAAATCACATACAATTCTGTTCCGTAACTCGAACTTCCATAACTCGAACAAAAATTTTGGCACGTGCTATCTCTAATTCGAATTTTTTGGGGAAATCCCAGATTATTTTCATTTTTAGCGTTTTGTTTTGAGTACCTTGAGTTCGTGGAAATCCCGTAAATGAAAACTTTACTTTTTCAATTTGTTTTTACTTCCTTTGTGTTGATTACGAGATATAGTCAACAGTGAATAAAATTACTTCCAATGTTACTCTTCAGGATTATATTGATGTGGACAATGAAGTTTGCCTATCACAGTTTCCTACAGACGAATACATTATTGAACATTATAGCTCTGAATTAGTGAATCAGATATTAAATGCAACGGAAAATGATGATCATTATAAGGCTCTGAATAAACTTGAATCTCTTTTTGTTGAAAACAAGAAAATAAATTTTCGGTCACTAATTTTTAATTTTTTTAATACTCTGTAACTTGTGAACAGTACCTACTGATATGATTTGAAATGAATTATTATATACATATATGTACATATGAATTCGTATTTTAAAATAAATATAAATATGTATAGGTACATATACACTATTGCAATTTTTTTTTAACAAACCTAAAATAAAAGAAATTCTGTAAGTCGAAGTCTCCATAAATCGAATTTTTTCTTTGGATAATTGTGATTCGAGTTAGTTTGACTGTATCTATTAATTAATTAATGTGACGGTAAAATCTTATAAAATATTCCGCGACAAGATTTGAACTCACACTGTTATGTTTGCTGATCAGTGCCCTTACCACTGAGCTACCGATCCTTAAAAAGCGATGCTGCTTAATAATGTATTTAGGCTTTTATATTGAGATAACTGTTTAGATCTAAATCTCACATATAATTTCATTCCACCATAGCGAGCACAAAGATGTTTCTCATAAAGATTTTATAAATTGTGTGCTGTTAGCACACAGGAATTGAGCATTAACGACATCCAGAAGTCTTCTACACCTTTCTGAGAATTTCGTATGAACTAGTAAAATGTTGTTTTCTTAGCCCCTCTATGCTCATGATAAGTAAAACCCAGCTTTCTCGGCATAAGACCAGAGACTCTGTGCAGCTTGAGAATGCCTATTCACAGTTATTAGTGTGATTCATTCAAGTTAAACACGTCTTGGCAGTTGCTTAGAAGAGCTTAATTAAAATTTGTACGAATATGCGAGCTCGTGTATGTGAAGAGATTCTATAAATCCCCGAATATCCCGAAAATAATATCAACATTTCTGTGGTTAGCACTGCAGTTTAAAAATTTAAAAAAAGACATGCATTGAAGAAAAATTCATTACATATGAAAAGATCAAGTGGCAACAAAGTGTGAATTTGCTTGCAATGTAATTGGGCCACACTGTAAGCAAAGCTAAGCTGTCAATTTGCGAACTTAGTTCTGCACCAAACGGGGCCATTGAGGAGAGTTTTTTTTTTTTACAAAAAGTCAGAACCTCATAAACTGTTCATCATGCTTCGAAAAGGAACGTCATATCAACTGGCTGCATGCATTTTAATTTAACTGCATTAACTGCATGTATGCATATGTGCGCTTTTTTAAGATCATTACCTGCTAAGCGTACTCACGTCATTGTCTCAGCTGCTATTGTGTTTTAGCTGACTAACTTTATTGTTGGCCAAAGCATATGCAACGTTTCGATGCCAACGAAGCTCACATGCAGTTCATACAATAATGTGTGGACAGCATTATTAGCAGCATTCACGTCCAGTCAGAGTCTCAGTCTCTGTCGAAGTTTTCTCTAATGCAATTTTGCAATTTCCTTAAAAAGCTTAAACAAACGAATTTCGACTAAAGCGAAGTGAAGTATCAACTTTGTTTTATGCCAAAAATTGCAGACTCACAATGCTTTGAATAATTACCTCACCCAGTCCGCCCTTGGCAAGGTACCTTTTCATATTGGTTATCGTTGATAATTTTTGCCCCTGCTCCATCCTAAAGCAGTTTTCTTTATGACTTTGTCAGCGTAGCATGTCAGAACAGAAAATAAGCAAAAAAAAGTAAACTTGCAGTTTTTACTCAATTTGTTGCTCGATGTGCTGAGCTTGTGTGCTCTTTAATGTTTCCTGCCACGTAGCAGTTTCCGGAATTTTTTTTTTTTGTTTTGATTTTCTTTTAGGTAAAAGCCGGAAATTTTGATAAGGGGTGCTTGGTTTGGTTCATTGCTTTTCATGTACAATGTTCATGTACGTTAAGCATAAAATGTTGCGGTAAACCTTCGGCACACATAGTTACACACGCAGCATGCTGTCTCTGTCTAGCCGGGCTGCAAGCATATGCCGAGCTGCTTACACTCGCATTGGCTGGCATTGTGACAGACAGCTTTGGCTTTAATAATCAATGAGTTTATAATATGAACATTTTTTGGCTGTGTGCCATACACACACACTTACACAGGCACACTCACACACACACACGGTATTTCACAGGCGCTTGCAAACGTTTGACATGCTGTAACCTATTGGCGCCACAGCGTATGCTATAAAAATTTGAAATATTTCGCATAATATTCATTTGCGCAGAGAAAATGTCGACCGAAAAAAGAAAGAGAGAGTGAGAAAGAGAGAGAGAGAAAAAAAAACGTAAAAACGAAAATGATTTTGCTGTGCAAGGGTCAAATGAATTTTAATTAATTTTTAATCAATGAAACCACGACTTGAGGTTGATTGATGTACTGCGCCAAGCGCCAAGCGGCAAACGGCAAATGGCGTTCATGGGGAAGCGCAGGCGACGAATGCCGAATGGTATGCAGCATTAGCAGCTGGCTTGTGGTTGCTTCCATGCTGTTATGCATATTTTAATTTAAAATTTTATAATTTTTTACATTTTTTAACAACAGTTTTACAAATGCAATAAAGTCGCATAAGTACAGCGTGCTACATGTTAAATCCGACAGCGTGCTAAATGTTAAATGCTTGGCAATGTGCTCTTTACCAACTTTTATTTGGCGCCTGGTTTCTGGTGCATAAAAATCACGCATCCGCCACGTTTAATCACAAAATAATTTCACTCACACACACACACCTAAGCAGACCTAAGCACAGACACACTGCCTACTGACAGTCGAACAGAAAGAGTGACAGACAACGAGTGGTATGAATATTTAGTCATGCTTGCTTTGCTATAGACATTTCAGCTCGTTCCCGTTTATTGATTGTTCAAAGCTAATGCCATAATGTGCTTGACATTATTTTCTAATTTCATGCGAGCGTGCTACACGTTGACATAGACAAAGCCGTATGTCGCATACAGACGAATGTCGCTTGGACGCTCTATTAAATATGAAATGTTGATGCAGTGTTGCCTGCTTTTAGGCGTTTTAGTAATTATGACGTATAATTATGCATTATGGCTAATGGGAGGCGCTTAGATGGATAGTTAGACGGGCAGGCAGTCAGGGAGGGAGGTACGCAAATACGCCAAGCAACATTGTTACGCTGTCAACTTGTTTTGGCCTAACGCTGCCGCCGCTCAGTGACAACTAACGAGGCGGTTTGTGCGTATCCTGCGCTATATTAATCTGCGCATATGCAAATGTTGCGCATGTACGTGTGGGCATGTTAGCGTAAAACACAACAATGCAATGTGCAGAAATAATGTGCACATCGGTGTTTGGCAGTAATGCGTAAATGTTTGAGTAGCGCAAAAATTTGCAACTTTAAAAGTATTTAAAAATTTTGGCATGTACATATGCATGAGCTTACATGATTGGGGGTATTTGACATTAATTTTAGTCGATTATTGTGTTTTTTTTTTGTCTATGAGGATGGAATGATTGCCAAAAAAGTATGCTGAAATATACACGAGTCAATAATCATTTTATTATTTATTTATTTTTATTTTAATTACCATCTTTGACAAAAACTTACCTCAAACCTTTTCTATGGCCTTCAAAACTTTTATTTGTTTTTAACTTATCAGTGATATGCATGTTAACAAAAGTTTGAAAACTTTCGAAATTTCTAATTGCTCAAAGCATAAATTAAAAGACAATGCCGACTACTAATTAAGCAATTAGGCAATTTTGAGTAGCTAAGGTTTGTTATAAATATGGGCGACACTTGCTTAGCTGCACAGTCTACAGTTTATAGTCCTGCAAATAAGTGCCATGGCAGCGGAAGTGAACAGCATCGGCTTCTTTCGGCCTTATTGGCTCTCTTGGAAGTTACTTGGCGCCGCGCAGCATCGCATCAAAGGCGGGTGCAAAGTGACCTATCTAACCTATGCGGTGCTGTTGAATGTGCTTGTCACCGTCTGCTATCCGTTGCATTTGTTGTTGTCGGTTTTGCGCAATGGCAGTATACCAAATGATGTAAAAAACTTTGCTGCTGTGTTGCCCTGCACCGCATGCAGTCTGAAAATCGCCTTCTATATGTTCAACATGCAAAGAGTGTCGGAAATCGAGTCTCTGCTGCGGCTGCTGGACGCGCGCGTTAACAGCAAAGCTGAGCGACTTGTCTATGAATCCTTGGAACGCAGGATTCGCTTCATGTTCTCTATATTCGTATGCGTCTATTCGACATATGGAATCACCGTGGAAACATCCTTTCTATATCAAGGACAGGAAAGCGGCTTATTGTATCCGGCATGGTTTCCCTTCGATTGGCAACACTCGACATTTAAGTATTACATGGCGAATGTTTATCAGTTCTTTGGCATTTCCGTGCAGCTTTTGCAAAGTTTTGTGTCCGATGGCTTTCCAGCAACAGTGTTATGTTTGATCTCGGGTCATATACAATTGCTGCGAGTACGTTTGCAGCGACTTGGTTACGACAAAACAATGACAGTCGCCCAGAACGAAGCTGAATTGGAACGCTGCATTGTTGATCAACAAAATCTATACAAGTGAGCGATTTTCTATGTGATTTTCCTACTCTTTTGCTTTGTTAACTCAGTTCATTGCATGCCGCCATTTGTATGTAAATCCAGACTGTTCAGGGCCATCGAACAGTTCATGTCGCTGCCGTTGTTCGTACAATTCACGCTGACCGCCTTCTGCATTTGCAACGCCGTAGTTGCGCTGCTCTTCTTTCTCACTGGGCCTATGGATCGCTTGTACTTCTTTTTCTATCTGCTAGCCATGCTCTTGGAAATATTTCCCATTTGCTACCATGGCACAAACACTGAGATCTTGTTTGGTACACTGCAATACGCCGCCTTCAGCAGCAATTGGATGGATCAGAGTCGCAAGTTCAAACGCAACATGATATTTCTTATGGAACGTTCTCTCAAGAAGGCTAATGCATTGGCTGGCAACATGTATAATGTCGGCTTGGATACCTTTTTTGCGTCACTGAAAGGTGCCTATTCTCTAATTGCGCTTATACTCTCATTGCGAAATTAATATTTAAATAATAAACTTATCACACAATTTAATCAAGTCTTGGTTTGCCCTTAGCCTTTTAGAATTGAAACTCAATCATTAAGTTCAAGTATCAGAGAGCATATAAATATTTCATGAATACTTTGCTTTCAAGACATGTCTATATATACTTAAATATTCTAAGACTAAAAGCGTAATCAATGAGTACAAACGAAAAATATATCTTATGCTAAGTAACTTTCTCACATATAATGTAACAAATACAATCCCCATTTATACACTTACGAGTATATATCACATACGACTTTAATACTCCACGTAAAGAAAGAAAAAACAAAACTGTAATAATAATGATTTAAAATCTTTTTCACATAAACGCCATAATAAAATATATACACACCAGCCTAATTTATATGCGCCATGTTTCTTGCCACTCAACATAGAAGAAAAAAATGTGTACCAAAAGAAAAGCTAAGAATTCCAGGGCATGTACTATAGAAAACCGGCAGCAATAGATGCAACAACAACAACAACGATAAAAGTAGCAAGAATATTAGCAATAAGAAGCAGCACGAATAAACATTTTTCACGCATAGTCGCACATGAATACAGACATAGCACGCACAAACATACATACTTACAAAAATGTACACACACCAAGCACAACACCACAGCACACCACAACACATGCGCCACATGCTTACAACATCAAATACATTTACACGCATTGCCAACACTATTCAAAATGCATTTGGCGTGAAAACCGCGCTCATAAATATTTTCCACACTGCCTGATGCGGGCCCCGCCAGCCTGCATTGCCAACAACTGCCTGACTGCCTGACTGCCTGGCTGCCTTACCTCTTCACTGCCTTTCCTTTTCGCTGCCGGGCTACCTGCTTGTCAGCCTTACCCTGCCTGACTGCAGTTTCTTCTTCGGCTGCAGCACCAATCCAACCCAGCTGAAGCCAACCTAACCACGCCACCCAATGCTGCTTTTGCGATTTGTTATTTGCTCTGCAGTTGGCGCATTTCCGCGTGCTATTTTTTTCTCCCCGCGCGCGTTTTTCCCCTAGCGGATGTCACAAAAGCACAATTAAATTTGTTGCAAAGCGTGGAGTATGTGTATAAAACGTAATCTATAAAGAATCATGATTTGGCATTACATAAAATCGAATTGCCCGCATTTTGATTTTATGTTGTTTTTCGCTTTTCTCTGTGATGGAATACAATAATGAATTCGCGAAAAATACTTGTCATGCGTGAACAAATAAATAAAAAAGTTTTTTTAGAGCATTTTTAGGGCATGTGGTTTTTTTTTTCTCTCGATTTTTCTAGGATCGCTTAATTTAATGCATAGTTTAGTTTTACGAGTGTCATCGTCGTTTAGAAAAGAAAATATAAACATAATCGTAAGCGCATATTTTTTTCTTAATTTTATGATTCAACGGTTTCAAGTTTTAGTGAGATTTTATATTTATGTAGATGTTTTGTTCTGTTTTTGTAATTTACAGCTCAGTAAGAAATACGTTGCAAAATTAAAATGAACAAACTTTTATAAATGATCCTTAATCTTTAGGAAGTTCCCTAATGTAAAATGTTGTCAGCACGTAAAAAAATTTTCGCATTTTTCAACTCATAAAACTCAGAAGCAAAACATGTTCGAAAAAAGTTTGATTCCAAATATTACCTACACAAAATCCTTGTGTCTCATTTCAAAAAATTTTGTGCATTTTGGATTTTGTAATTCATTTTTGATAAATTTAGAATATTAAAATAAAGGATATTTGGGATTTAAGCTGTCAACATAGCACTTGAAGGTAAATTCTTTTAGCCATAACAATATGCAACTGCTTTTGTGAAACATTTGTGCTGTCAACTTTTATTAGAATAGAAAAACTAATTGCAGTTGCATTTGTTTCCCAAAATAGCACACCTGCAGCCCAAATCAGAACAAAACTCAGGAGTGCTGTCGTCCATTATTGCATGCATTGCCCTAGTTTAGCGTCGGCAGCTGGCAAACAATGGAAAATGTTGTCGACCAAACAATTGTTTTGGGGTCACTATGCTGCATTAATTTGCATAAAACTTGCATAGGCATGTGTCGGGCGTTGAATTTGGTTTGCCTTTACTGAAATGGCTAAAACCCCTGATGCGCTTGCCAAGGGAAGTCTGATGGTTGCTGCGAGAACCCGAAATATGCAGTATAATTTATTCTAGGAGGCACTCCAACGCAGCAACGGAAATCTTAAACATGCTGCAGGAAGGTAAGAGCTGCTATAGCTCGCTTGAAACACAGATTACAAAAAGCATCACATTTTGATTTATTTAGGTTTTCATTATTATGCAATCGTGTCTTAAGTCGAGAAATAAATGGATGTTATGTTACCGTGACACGGTATTGTCCGATTTGAGTTCCCTTATTTAAGAACAACTTAAGAATTTTAACAGTTTTCCTGGCAGGATAGGTTTAGGGAACACTTTTTTGATCTGTCTCTTAAAAAAAGGGACAACTCAGCCTACATGCATGGTTTTATTTCTTGGCCATCCCTACTTTCTTGCAAGATACAATAGATCTAAGCATGTCTATTCCCCAGTACTAATTAAAAATTTGTTGCAACTTAGGCTAGTTAATAAGGACCCTAAAAGAAAATCAAAAGAATATTATATTGAATCTTCCAAACTTGCTGTGATCCAGACGGTTGTGGGCAAAGAAATTGATATGTGCATCTATTCAGATACTAAATCCAACATAAATGCCCATCAGTCCAGATCGCTTTCTGAATTTCGTTTTTTAGCAGTTTATTAAGCAGACTAAGCTTTGTGTAGCATTTTTTAAAATGTGTGTTCATTTAAGCATTATATTTATAAGTTTTTTATCTGTATCATCTATCTAGAATTGTACGCACAAAAGGCTCATTAAAGTGTTTTTCTCTGATCTAATTATAATAGGTATTTGAACTGAATTTGTCATAAGTTTAAGGCAAGCAAATGCAGCTGATGTCACCGTGGGCTTGACATTAACCGCCCAAAAGTAGGCTACATTGTCAATCGGTGATTGAGTATAATTTTCTTTGAAAAGGTCTGCTGACTTGTAAGTTTTATTACTGTCAAATATGCCACAATAAGAAACAGTTAACAACTTAATAAACGCAAATACTGCGTATAAAGTAATTATTCGCATAATTTACTTGTATACATTTTTCGCTTCCGTTTTCCGGCAAAGTACCAGAACTTATATTTTATGCCTGTCTCACTATGCGTGAGACTTGTCAGTTTGTGTATTTTCGCTTTTGTTGTTTTTTATGATTTGTGTTTTTTATTTTATTTAAATCGACGTCATAAAACGCACAAAAGAAATAATGAAGCTGGCAAAATGCAAACAAATCTACATGGCAAATGTACGAATGAAAGCAAAATGAATGGAAAAATGCCTTGAGAAAATATTTATGAAAAATTAAGTGGGCGCCAACACCAAAGCAAAGCCAGTAGAAGAAGACGATGATGGCGAAGAATAAAAAGAAGAAGAAATATTAGCAGCAGCAGCAGCAGCAAAGCACACGTGCGTAGAACTTAGAACACACGCACGCGTTGCCTGCCGCACTGCCAATATTTTGCACACTCACATTTCCCCCAGCCGAAGCATATGCGAAGTATATGTATTTTGGCATACTTTTGCACGCATGAACGCATTTGTATGCTGGCATTGTCGCTGGCAGAGTTGCCACTTACGTGATTAATGGATTTTTAACAAGTTCTACATGGTCACAAAAGTGCGGCAGGCAGGTTAAGGGCATAAGGATCCGCCCACCTTCCTCCCTCCCTAGATGCGTCTTATAAGCACGCACATGCGAACAAACGATCGCCAAATTGCGTCCTCTCTTCCCCTGCCTCTCATGCTTTCGTGCTTTCGCTACTTAAGCAGCGTCAGCAGCAGCAGCTAAAAAGCCAAGGCAAGCCGAAAACCAATTCAAGTTGCTTCACTTCGCAGCAAAACTAAAGCATGACAAGCGCAAATGCGTATGTGACACGCGTTTTGCATGTGAAACGTCAGGAGCAATGTGCGCCTCAACCAACCTCGCAGACGAGGAACCCCCACCTGGTTGTCACTCCGGCAGCAGACGCAGTCACAAACTTACTCCCTTGCTATGCGACACGCAGCAGTAAAGTGAATTCTGCTGTGCTGCGTTGGCAAATATAACAAAAAAAAAAACCAAAAAGAAAAAAAAAGGAAATGACGAAAGCGAAAAAAACAAAAATAAAAAAGAATTCAAAAAAGAAAAAAAAAAAAATCATTTGAAATTTGCCGGCAAGCTTATTTTTCGTTAGTCGTCTACATTTAATTACATTATATACAACAGGCACGCGTGCAGGATAATAATTTCGATAAACATGTCGCATTTTAGACAACAACAACAACAAAAACAACACCAATAATAAAAATAAATAAAAAAAGTATACAAATAAAAACAAAAGCAACAAAGTCAATTGTTCAAGTGATGCTGTCACATGTGTAGACAACCTTGAGTCGCTGTCTTTCGAGCTGCTTAAAATTTCACACTGACTTTGAGTGTTTCTTGCTAAGCAGATAATTTCCTGGGGAGCAAACGATGCTTGTCAACGCACCCTCAGCAGACTTCATGCTGCCTTATTAAATGAAAAATAAAATCAAAAGCCTTTATTAAGGCTTTACTAGGTTTCTAGAAAATTTATTCTAAGATTTGTATCGCTACCACATGTCACATTTAAAGATAAGAACTATTGAAAAATATATATATTCAACCGAAGTAGGTACTTATGTTGGTTGACTCTGGGGGCACATATTGCTGATATTCCTATAATGTAATAATGCTGTTTCTATCTCTGAACTTATCCGTTAATCACCAAAACCATATTGGTTAATGTCCGTTTTTATTATCTCTAGAGGGATTATAGATATTTAATATAAACCCTTAACACTTATATAACTTTGTCACCCACTTCTTGATCTCCACACATTCGTCACGGTCTCTTAAACTTAAACGGCAGGTCAATTCTCGTGCTTGATCTCTAAAGGAGGCTGTCTTGCCAAGTATTGTTTAATACTTTGAACGTTACTCCCCAAATTTTTTGTTGTTGTTGTCTTTCAATTATTTTTAAGATACTATGTTTCTAGTTTTTGTGAACAGTACAGAATGCCTTATATGCTTTCATATACCGCCAAAATACGCACTTATTAGGAAATTCTAATTTAAACGAACATTATGTTGAAGGACTAAAATTTAAAAGTGAAAATTCTTAACCAGCCTAAATATAAAAAAAATCTCTTTCTAAATTTATAAAACCGTAAAAATTATGAACCTTCCAACATGTTTTTACAACTTTTATTTGTAAGATACTGCAGACACTTCTGCTTTTGTTGTGCAATCGACAAGAGAATCTCTGGAAAGAGAGTTTAAAAGCTGGTCAGCAATTTTGTTTAAGTTTGCCAATATTGTTTTTTTTTTTCGAGTTTTTCTATTAAAAATTTTTTTTTTGTGTTCGAAGCCCTTTCAAGATCCCAGCTAGCAAACATATATATATATATATATATTTATTAAAATATTTTGTATACATTTGGGAAAAAGAGAAATATAAATATAAAGAAGAGAAGAGCATCTTTTTTAATACAGTTGCCTAACGCGTTAAATATAAATAAATCAAACGGCAAAAATTACAAGTCACAACATTTTACAGCAAAATAATAAAAAACAAAAAAAACCGCTTTCAAAATACACACAAACTTTATTAAAATTAATAGAAAAATGTTGTGTGAACAAACAAGTGACCTTTTTCAAACGTTTTAACATTGCATTGAAAAGGACCAAAAAGGAATATATAAAACAAGAAATGCTCTCACTCGGATTTTGCATTGGCAACCGAAACGCACATAAATCTCGCAAAAGTGGCAGCAAAAGCTTTAGAATTTTAAGGAAAGTATAAAAATGCCAGCCAAAGAAGAAAAAATGGAAAAAAAAGTATACAAAAAAAAAAAAAAAATAAATAAATAAATAAAAAACTACTTATAAAAGAGTAAAGCCAAACTGACATTTATAGGTTGACGTTGACCCAGAACAGAGCACACAAAAAAGTAGAATAAGAATAATAAAAAAGCAAAAAGGCAAAATCCATACTTACACACAAATAATAGGGCAAAGAAAATGTTATAAAAAGCAAATAGACGTTGGACTTTAGTCAGCGCATAAAGTCAAAAATTGCTGCACAAAGGAAAACCGAAAAATAAGAAAAAATAAGTAAAGCAGGAAACCCATTTAAATTACTTATACGCAGTGTGTGCGATTACAAGACGATTGACTGCCAAGGACAAGTTTGCCCTCGTGCTTGCCTGTCTGTGTATTTACTGAGTTTTTAATTCTTTTTTTTGTGTATGTTTGCTTTGCTAGAAAATCTTTTGAAGTGTTGTAAAACACACTTACGTCTAACTAAAGGAGTGTCGGCATGACGGCTTGCAGTCAGATGGGGCCGTAGGCTGGAAGCTGGCAACTGTCGGTTAGTTGGCGCTTCGCTGATAAAATAGCGAAATATTTTCAAAAGCTCATTTGCTGCGGTTTGTCATTTTGTAATTTGGCGCCATTATCACGTAAATTATTATTGGGCATGCGGGCAGCTGCTGTGTCTGCACAAACCAAGGGAGCTAACACTCGCACGCACAGCTGCCTGCACTGTCAGTGTGAGGATGCTGCCTGCTTCAGTGGAAAGTGAGATAGAGCGTGATGTGGGCGTTTGTTAATACACACGAATAATCATATAAATTTATTACGCACGCATACCCAAATACAAACATATGAAATTAACGTCGTCTACATCATCATCATCGTCATCGTCATCGCACCAACTGTCGCAGCAAATGTTGCCACGACGCTTTGCCGTTTGTGTCGACGTCGTCAGCGCTGGCATGAAATATTTATGAAATGAAAGCTGATTAATTTTTCTGTGTTATGCATTCAACGTTCAACGTGCAACACGCGACATTTAATGATGAACATGGCAATTTTTCATTAAACGTAGATGTCTGCATATTGCTACAGCTATGGAATTCATACATAAACGAGTCGAGTAATAAGCGGAGTATGAGTCCACGAGAGCGTGGGGCTCTTTAAGTGCGTAGAGGTAATCGTGCCTGTGTGCTTAAACGCTTAATTTTTCAACCCGAGCTTAACACATGTCAGCTAGGAGTGATATGAATGATGGCGCAAATGAAAATGATGATGTATGCAATGCATTAAAGTAGGCTTGCCGAGAGAAAGGCATTTATGCCTAACAATTTTAAAGGAAATTATGCTTGCATACAAAATGCCTTCAACAAATGTGTCAAGCTTTGCCTCTGCGTAATGTTAGCAGACCTATATACAATATTAAAAAGCTAATGGCTACTTTGATTTGAATGAAGGAGCAGTAAATAATGATGTATGCAACATTTGTACAGGGTCGATTCGTGTGCTAGAAAGCTAAAGGCTTATAAATCATTATTTAAAAACGCGTATTAATGGATTTCATTGAATTTTCAACTTTCATCTATACAGTAGGAACTCGTAAATCCAGATATCGGAAACCATACTCTAATGCGAACAGTGTTAAAAAATTGAACATTTATTTTAAGTAACTTATAGTCTGAATCGCCAGTTTACCCTGTACCAAAAAATGCTAAAGGCTATATTAAAGTTGCAAATGTATGTAACGGTCACAAGGAGGCGTGGCAGACCCCATAAAGTATATATATTCGTTGATCAGCATCGAAAGGCTAGTCTAGCCATGTCCGTCTTTCCGTTCATCTGTATGAACAAACTGATCTCAGAAACGGTAAGACCTACAACCACCAATTTTTGTACGAAGACTCTTCCAATCCACAGGCATAAGAAGTTTCTTTTTTCGATATTCGACCTATAACATATAGCTGCTATAAGAACGATTGGCCGAAAAACATCATTCACTGAGAAAAACTTTTTTGTTTATAAAGATATCGCTACCAATTTTTGATTTCATTCTAAGTAATATCCAATCATATTCTTAAATATAATAAATATCGGTTTACTATAACATGTAGCTGCCATAGGAACGATCAGACGAAAAAGGGTTTTGCCTAAAAAAAAAAAATTTTTTTTCTCGAGATATCCTTACATAATGAATACAAAGTATTGAAGCAATAAAAAAATATATTCAGTTTTGGATTGGGTACAGGGTTTTCTATAGTCGGTTCCTCCCGACTATAGCCCTACCTTTCTAGTTTTGTATTGAAAAATGTCTTCTTATCTGTGTAAAAACAAATAATAAAAATAGCATGTATGCAACACATGTATTCTGAGAATATGTTTTTAAACAAATTAAGCAAATGTCTTTTTAACTGATATTTAATTGTAATTTCAAATTAATAAGCAATTCTACTATTTCTAAATATTTTTTCTATTTTTTTGCAGAAATATCGTTTATAATTTAAGCATACACGATCTCACAGAGCAACAGCGACTCACTTGGCTGTCGCCAGAGGATGACATCAAAATGTGTATCGTCAAAGGCAAGGATGAGGTAAGTAACCGACACCGACTACACTTAAAAAACAAAATAGAAACCACTACACGAAAATAGAAAAAAAAGCAAACAGCCAAGAATTTGCGCTATATACAAATAAGTGCAAAGAAAAAAGCAACAAAAAAAGAAAAAAGCAGAAATATGCAAATTAAAGCAATTCCCTTTGCGTGTTGCTATTTTCGTTTCGTTTGAATTCGACAAAACAAGAAAAACTCACAAATTGAGTTTTACAAATTGCACCTGTTGTAGTGGCGCTCGGCACCTGATGGGCGTGTCCCAAAGGGCGGTTACATAGCGCAAAATAAGAATATATACACAAATAGAATAAAACAAACAGCAAAAAATAAAAAAAAATTAACAGCAGCAGAAGTAGTAAAAAGTATACACAGCAGCAGGCAGCGTTGCATAATTACGAGAGTAATCAAAAGTGCACTTGAGCATGCGAACTTTTGCCAACGCTGCCGTCGCTGCTGCTGCTTCTGCTGCTGCTGCCATTGCTGCTGACGTCTGTTCGCGCGCTGTTGGCCCTTTTGCAAACAGAATTGACCGGAAACGGAAGTGCAGCGCAAGCCAAACTATATTATAATCACAAAACAACACTAGTAACAACAACAACAACAACAGAAATACCAGCAGCAACAACAATGCGCAACACAATAAGTGCAAGAAATTGTTTGCAGACTACATTAAGAATTTATTTAAAATTAACAAAAAAAAAAAAACAAAAAAAAAAATAGAAACAGCAGCAAATTGCATAATGAAGTGCCTTTGCCTTGGCTTGGCTTGACTTAGCTTGGCTTGGCTTGCTTCGCTTTGCCGCATGCTGCCTTGGCTTGCCTTGGCCTCGTCCTGTCTTGGCTTGTCTTGTGCTGTCTTTGTTGTGGGTGTTTGCTTTTACGCTTGCGTCTGCGACTGCTTTTGTTTTGTTTCTGGTTTTTTTTTATCTGTTGCGGGCAAACTTCTGCTCACGCTAATGGGTCAAACAGGCAATGTCCGTAGTCCTCGCAGTGCCAGACTCAGCATTGCGCACAGTGCCGCCAAGTGCAAGCGAGAGAGAAAAACATAAACGAGCAACGTGTCTACATTGGCACGACAATAAATTTTTGCTATGCGGCAAGTGAGTCACATAAATCAATTTCAGTGCCAAACTCGGTCAATTTTGTGGCCAGCGTTTTCTTGCTGTTGTTCGCTGCTCGCTACTCGTCTTGTTTTATTTCTTGGTTGTTGTTTTTTTTTTTTTTTTTGTTTTTTTTTCTTGCTACATCTGTTTGAGTTTTTGTTGAATTTGTGTTGTAGCCAAGCATGCCAAGATAAAACTAAAAACAAGTGAAAACATTTGCTTATTTCTTCACTTCCAGCTATGGCCAAGAGTATAAGCGCAGTGTTTTTTCATTTGTTTTTCATTTCTTTTTACTCTTCTGCCACTTTTCTCTGCTGCTGCTGTTGCTTTTGCTGCTTTTTGCCAAGCGCTCATAACTAAGAAAATTGGTATTGAGATATGAAATTGTAAAAGTTTTTGGCAGAAAAAAAGAATGCAAATAAAAAAGAAAAAGGCGAAGCAGGCGAAAAGAAATTATAAGCAGATATTTTTCATTGATAGGCAAAGTTTTTTGTATGTGTTCTTGCTGCGGATTTATGAAAATTGTTTGCTTCAGTTTCTTTCGCCGAAAAAAGGACAAGCAAACATCGTAAATACTGCAAATGAGGCTATAAAAAAAAAGAAAACTTGTTTATTATTGCTCAAGTTTCCATATACGGTGTAACTTACTTTTATGTTAAACTGCGTTATAAACGTTTAGTTTAGCATATTATGTAGCAATAATAAACATTTATATTTTATGGATCTTTGCTAAGCACAGACTACAATTTTAGTGCTTTGTATTATTTAGTAGACAATAGTAAAATTACATACATTAAGCATTTATTAAAATTGTATCCATATGTAAATCTAACCCGCTAGTTTCGTAGTCATGCACTGATCTACAGTTGATATTGAAAATAGAAATAGAAAATACGAAATCTAATTTTAATACCCTACATAAGGATAGTGGTGTGTTGGGATTTGATGCACAAGGTTTGGTTTTCAAACCCCAGGGGTGACTTTCTACTTAGCACTGGATTTCTTAGCAAAAGTAATTTTCAAGCCGTAGCATATGTCTCCTTATTAAAAAAAGTCGTTAAGCAAGAGGCCCCTTCTTTTTTGAATAGTCGCAGAGCGATCGTTATGCTCCAGTGGTAAGATACAGGAAAATGTTGAATAACAGAAGAAGAGTAGCATTGTTATGGCTTTCTTTCTCCCCGTACAATTATTAACTAGTTGTATAGAAGTGATAAATAAAATAAAAACTGTCTGACAATAACTTTTCCTTGACTGCTTATTGATCATTCAATTTTTCAAGTCATTTGCCGCTTAACTTAAACTCCGCCAACATGCTTCGTTGTTTAATGCACTTGCACATGCATAGGAAGTGTAAATGAAAAAATGTTGTTGTTTTAACTATACATGCGTATAGCATGGCAATTGTACTGCAGCCACACGACCTAAATGGCAGACCACAAAGGAACATTTGCGGAAATGCAAGTTGTGCACTTTTGCATAAATGTTGCCAATTGAAATATTAAATGCTAAAATGCACTTAGGCGCAATGCACGTAGCAAAAAACATTTCACTAAAAATAGCAGCACACATATGCGTGTATATCTAACATATATAACATACGTGCACACACATACACATGTATATAGCACACGCCTGGATATGCCTGACGCTGTCGAATAAAGTTGCTACTCAATAAATATTAAACAACATGTGAAAAAAACAAACTAATAACGGCAACAAAAACAACTTCATGCTGCAATAAAATGCTACACTAACAACCACAACATTTACAACAAAAACAAAAAACAATATTTGAATAGATATCAGCAGCATTTTTGCCTACATTTCACCTTTCAATATGCATCTGAGCCTTGTGCAGCAGCAGCAGCAGGAAGGCATGCAATGTAGGCATAGGAAATGGCACAGTCGCCATTTTAGTAAATGGCAACAGCAACGAACGACACCAATGACGACAACAACTGCAGTAACAATAGCAACAACAGCGGAAACTTCATTTTGTGCAACTAAACATGCAGCAAATGTTTTCGTCGCCGTCGTCCTTCTTATCCTTCTTGTCCTCTTCGTTTCAGTTGCACTCGTCCTGCTGGAAAATAACAATTTTCAAATATTCCTTTTTGGTTTCTATTTCTTTTTTTTGATTCTTTTTTCCTGTGTTGGAAAATTTCCGCTGCTGCTCGCATGCGTATATTCACTTTCATTTAGAAATTAATTTAGCTTATGGGACTTGGAAAATGTGTAAAAATTCCAAAACTTGGGATTTTATTACATTTATAAAAATAAACAAAAAAATAGGTTTTGTTTATATAAAATCAAAATATTATTCGGTGTTCTCATATTAAGTGTTTGATTATACTCTAAGTTCAGAGCAGCAATAAATAAAGATGAACAAAGCTAATGACATTTTTCGAAACCATTTATAGGGCTTCGGGACGTGTCAGAATGATAAATGCATAAATGACTCCCACAAACCTCAGCCACACGCGCCAAGAGGATTGTTAGTAAATTGTCTAGTGTGTCATTTTGTTAATGTAATGACCCACTCATATAACTTCTGTATCAAGCTTGGCGTGTTGTTGAATTCAGGCGATAAGTTTCAGAAGGAAATCTAGCGAATTGGGATGTTATACTCGTATTATAATATTTAATGTCGAAATGTCTTAAGCTTCATGCCGAATAGTTTAAGTCCATAATTACCCTTGACATAAGTAAAGAATAAAACTAGAAAGGAAGGGCTACTCTGCACGCAGTTTTAAATCTAAAAATAAACTTATTGAAAGTCATTTTTCGGCCGATCATTCCTACGGCAACTTATATGTTATCGTAAACCGATTTTTATCATATTCAGGTTTATGGTTGAATAATACCTAAATTATTAAATTTAGTAACGATATCTTAATAAACAAAAAAGTTTTTCTCGAAAGTCTTTTATAGAAAAACTAAAATAAAGTCATTATGCCCATGGATCAGAAGAGTCTTTGAGGCTAATTTGGTGGTTGTAGATATGAACAGTCAGGCAGACGGACTAGGCTAGGTCGACTGCAGTCTACCACGCCTCTCTCTGCTTTTACCACTTTTTGGGACACACCTTAAAAAAATACCGTCATTATGGTTTGATGATTTATTTTCAAATTGCATGATCAATATCGTAGAGGTTCCTAGCTACGAGAAAGTACCTGATCCCAAATTCCCAAAAAATTGTAAAGGGCCTATTAAAGTTGTGAAAATGTGTGTAACAGGCAAAAGGAGGCGTGGCAGACCCCATAAATATATATATTCTTGATCAGCGTCGAAAGACGAGTCGATCTAGCCATATCCGTATGGATGTCCGTATGAACGCACGGATCTCGGAAACGGTAAGACCTACATTTACCAAATTTGGCACGAAGACTCTCCTAATCCATAGGCATAACGAGTTTTTTTTTCGATTTTCAACCTATAACATATGGCTGCCATAGGAATGATCGGCCGAAAAACCACATTTCCTAACCTAACCCTTTTGTTTTTTAAGATATCGTTCCCAAATTTTGGATTTAATCGTTCTAGCTAATACCCAATCACATATCTAAATATTATGTATATCGGTTTACTATATCATATAGCTGCTATAGGAACGATCGGCCGAAAAATAACAGTTACTGAGAAAAACTTTTTTCTTTATTAAGATATCTTTACCAAATTTTGGATTTGACAACTTTAGATAAAATCCAATCATACTTCTGAATATGATAAATATCGGTTTACTATTACATATAGCTGCCATAGGAACGATCAGCCGAAAAATGGCTTTTACTAAAAAATAAAATTTTTTTTGTTTTGGATTGGGTACAGGGTTTTCAATAGTCGGTTACGCCCGACTATGACCATGCCTTTTTAGTTATTGTTCATTAAATCGATAGATCTTATTTGTTTTTTGGGATGATAAAATAATTTAGCTATATTTCATCTGTTGCTAACCATTGCCTTACCCATAAGACCTTTCTTATGTGTGAACTTATTTATTTCAATTAATCATGACTTCATCATGCTGCTGGGATCATCTTTAAGACTAATGATTTTCACAGTTTATGCAAGTAATTTTTATTTTTCGAATTCTTTATTTCTGAACTAAAAGTGTTTAAGCTATTTTACTTTAGCTCGAATACTTCCAATAGACTAAGAAAATTATATTTTTCAAACTTTTTCCCACATCATACCCATAATGCACCGAAATAACTCTTACATCAGCAACAACAACAACAAATAAGCATTCGTATTCCGCAAGCGTGTAAAGCTTACAGCAGAAAGTTTTATTTTTTTTTCGATTTTATTTTTGTCGATTTTAGCTTGGTGTTTAAATATTCAAACAATTTTGTTTGCCTACTAATTTTAGTAATTTACACTTCTCGTTGTGTCTCTTTCGCACGCACAAAAACACATACACTCACAAACATACGCACGGTCGCTTATATATTATTATGTTGTGTTTGTGTATGTCGGTTTCTGCGTCCGAATCTGACTCTGACTCTGACTGTGTTTGCCTATGAGTGTTTATCGGAAACCGGAGAACGGCACAGCTGTATGCAATGTCCTGATTATTAGTGAGCTGCAGCTGTTGTCCTTGTTGGCCATGATGTTGTCGTCATCGACGTGACTCTTGTTGTTGTTGGTGTTGTTGATATTATTGTTGCTGCTGCTGTTGTCGCCACACACAAGCATAAATTGACATAGTTTAGTGTCATTGCTGCCACACCCTTTATATGTGTGCGTCCCTCTGTATGTGTGTGTGCGTGTGCTTTTGCGTGTGTGTGGCAAGTTTACAGCCAATTCGTAACTATTATTTTCGTTTAGGTCAACATATTCCATTTCATTTGTGTTTATTATTTAAAATATTTAACAAGCTTTTATTCTGCTCGTGCTTGTCACTGCTGCTGCTGTTGTTGTTGTTGGTTTAGCAGTTGTTGTCCTTGTTGACTATTTGAAGTTTTCTTGTTGTTGCTGTTGTTGTTGTGGCTACTTTGTTGCAGCAGTTATTTAGTTTAGTTTGCATAGGTTAGTTTTCCCCTTTAGCTTCTTTTTCTGTTGTGGCATTTGCAAAAGTAAATTTAAATAAATTAACAAAACATATTTTAAAACAATTAAATGCACACATTTATTGAGCGCATAACTGCCTTAGGGGGTTTCATTGTTTCTGCTGTTGTTGTAGTTGTTGTCGTAGGCATGCGAACTCACATATTTTGTCAAACATAAAAGCATTTCATTATTAAATAAAATCGTCCGTTATTTCAATAAAAAATGAAGCTTTGTAATAAAATTCTTTTTTCAGATTATTAAAGAAAAAAGTGAAGAAAAAAAAACGCAAACACGTGCTGAGCTTATAGCTGCAGGATATATATGGCAGCATTTTTATGGAATTTGTATTATTTTTTGAATTCGTATTTATGTTTTATTTTCAGGTTTTTGTTTTTTTATATAATTCTTCTTTGATTTTACATGTTAAACAAAATGAAATATACGTACTCACATGATAATAGTGAATACTTTTCAAAGAGGCGCGCTTTTACATATTTAATATTGTACTTTTTAGATTTTGCTGCAGCTGCAATAAACAAAATCGCATTACGGTTTAAAAACTGTATTTGATATTTATATTTTAGCATTTATGTGGCATTTTTGTATTAAAGTTAAAACAATAAATTTTTCATGACCGCACTTTTTTCTATTTGTTGTGTAGTTTTCTGTTTAATGTATTTTGACTGTATTAACATTTTATTATTGTTCTTTTTTATTTTTGCACACAAATTTGCATTACTCATATATAGCCTATAGCCTTACGGTAAACTTGTGTAAAAACTTTTTAATCAAGCAAACTAAAAAAAAAATTTTATCATATAAATAGCTTCGTGTTCTGCCACATTATATATATATATAATATAAAAAAAAAAACAAAATTATTAATAATTGTGAGGGAATTCTTTGATAATTCGCTTTACATTTATACATACATTTTTATACCCTGTACCAAAAAATGGTAAAGGGTATATTAAAGTTGTGCAAATGTATGTAACAGGGAGAAGGAGGCGTGGCAGACCCCAAAAAGTATATATATTCTTGATAAGCATCGAAAGACGAGTCGATCTAGCCATGTCCGTTTGTCTGTCTGTCCGTCTGTATGAACAAACGGATTCGGAAAACGGTAAGACCTACAACCACCAAATTTGCACGAAGACTCTCTCAATCCATAGGCATAACAAGTTTATTTTTTTTTTCGATATTCGTTCTATAACATATAGCTGCCATAGGAACGATCGGATGAAAACACACATTTAGTAACAAAAACCCTTTTGTTTTTCAAGATATCTTCACAAAATTTTGGATTTGAAAGTTTTAGCTAATGACCAATTACATACCTTAATACAATATATATATCGGTTTACTATATCATATAGCTGCCATAGGAACGATCGGCCGAAAAACAACATTTATTGAGAAAAACTTTTTTGTTTATTAAGATATCGTTACCAAATTTCGGATTTGACAGTTTTAGGTAATATCCAATCATACTCCTGAATATGATAAATATCGGTTTACTATAACATATAGCTGCCATAGGAACGATCAGCCAAAAAATGGCTTTTACAAAAAAAAATTTTTTTTTTGTTTTGGATTGGGTACAGGGTTTTCTATAGTCGGTTACACCCGACTATAGCCCTGCCTTTCTAGTTTAAGTTCAATTAGTTTGTATTTTTTAACTGTTAGCCACGCGATGTTAATAAAAGTTCTTCTTCTCCTCTAATATTTATAATATAGAATATATTTAATTGAAGTCTTCATAAAATGAATTTTCTAAAAAATGTTCGATTTGTGTTTATTCTCCTATTTATCTTAAACTCGGTTTGCACAAATATTTCTTCAACAATATATTAAATTGTACATTTAATTTTCTAATCAATAAAGAAGATATTTTCAATTTGTTGTTTGCTCATTTGGAAAAAAGAAAATCAATAAGCTTAGTGCATGATTTGAAATTCAATTGTTATATACAAACCAAAAAAAGCTGGAAAATAAATTTAGAAAATTAAAATAAAGTCCGGCAAATAAATAATAAATATGACAAAAGGCAACGCAATAAAAATTATTTAATACGCAAGCAATTTAGAATTTGAAATACAATTTTTCGGTTCATTAGACGGATCGACGTTGCAACATTGTGTCAGAAAATAAATAAATTAACAAAGCAAACAAAATGCATATGCAAATGCAAATGCAAATTGCCAAAATAACTACATGCAGCGTTAAATAATTAAATAACGACATAAATAAACCGAAAATGGAATTAAGCTAAAATAAAATAATATCGAAATTCGCATATTTAAATTGCCAAATGTCGTTTGTAGCAGTTAGTTGAAGTTTTTTGTATTAATTTTTAAGATTTAATATAATAAATGCTGACGATAAACTGCGACATTATCGAGATGCAATTTTGCAGTTTCGCATATTAGCAGCATAATAAAAATTAATTAAATAAGTGCAGCCATGTCGTTCTGTGGTTTCAAGTGTCGAATGCCATAAAAGGAAGCCGACTGCTGGCAAATTGCTTACTTTTGAATTTACATTTGAAACTGACGAGCAATTTTTGCAAGCAATGTAACTACAACGCCAGAGGCTGACAATTTCGTTGTCAAAATGACTGCCGATAAGCGATTGAAGCGTTGTACAGAAATTAATGAAATACCAAATGCCAAGTGAGCACAGAACACAAATAAAACAAAAAACAAAAAACGTAAAATGAACGGAAATGACTGATGTACAAGGCAATGCCGACTTACGTTGCTTGGGATGTGTTGGCAAGTGCTTGCAAATGACACACAAGTGAGATAAATGAATAAGCCCGGCAGCAAGGCAGTGAAGCATACCCCCTCCTACCCTCTGCTCGAACCTTCGCCATACTTAGTGTGGGCTTTGACTTCGCCGCTTGTGCTGCCTTGCAATGCGTTTTGGGCTTTTGTTGGCCTCTAGGCCTGCTAACTTGTGCGGCTGTGAGTATGTGGGTGTGCAGTGTACGTGTGTGTGTTAACCACCTGAGTGTGCATAAATTACGCAAAACGGCAACAATAAGCGTGAAAAGAAAATGTCCTAGCTAAAAATGCTTTCTGTGTCGCATGAGTGTGAATGCGGGTTGCTGTGCCATGCTTTGGCCTGGGCTTGAGTTCAGTTTTTTTTATTTGGAGCAAGGGGTTTTGTGGCTTCTAAACTATTTAGGCCCAAGCGTACATTAAAATGGCAGCTAAATGACAACTTCAACAATGAGTAACAACATGCCAACATGCCAACTTTAATAGACAAATAGACAGACGCTTGTGCAAATAGACAGACAAACAGACGGGCAGGCAGAGAGAGTGGACTGGCTGGCACTCAGTCAGGCATATATTTATGCAAACGTTGACCGAACTGTAAGGCACAGTGTTGGCCATATATTTAGCACACTTAGAAAATATTTAAATTCTTCACTTTATGTAGACTGTTTGGCGTTTCATGGCAGCTTATGCTTTGAATTAGCGTTTTTTAAATAGTTTCAACACAGAGCATAACTAGTTATGAAAGGAAAAATGCACTTCAGATGTATCATGGCATAGCATTAGCAAGCAAAAAGGAACTGAACTTAGTTTCAGTAATCTCCCTGAAAAGCTGCTACAAAAGATTTTATAAAAACACGAAAATTGTGAATATAAGAAATTTAGAAATTACATGTAAATGCAAGCGAAAAGGGAAAATATATATGATGATCTCAATATAGTAAACGGTAATTAAGCAAAAATATTAAAAAAAAAATCATATTTATAATTTTACAGTAAGCAATGGCTGATCATAAAAAAATGTGCTAAATATATGATCAACACTGTACATATGTGACCCAAGCAAGGCAAACCAAACCGAAGCAAATCATGCACTCACTCACGCATATTTACATACAAACATACATACATACACACTTTCCTATATGTACGGACATTCGTCCTGTCAGTGATGCGTGTAACCAACGTATGTAGGAACAACATGGCCAACAACGAATGAAGCATTCATGCAGAGAAACAACTTCAGCAGCGAGTCGATGAGTAGGTCGACGTTGACGCTACTCTCGGTCATGTAGCTCGAGTGAATAATACTTGAACAATGAATGCGAAAAATATTTTCGTATTCAGCAGCATTTCGAGTGACTTAACAAATGTTTTAACAAATAAACGAATCCCAGTAATAGTGTGTGCGTGTATGCGTCTACGAGTATTTCCTGGCGTTGAAACAATGCGGCATGTGGGTAGGCATGCCTGGCTGTGAAGCATGTGTAAAACCCAAAACCATTGTGTCCGTCACTACAACGCTTTATCCGTCTGTCTGTCAGTCTGTCAGTCTCTCTTCCTCACTTTTTGTCTGTTTGTCTGTCTGACAGTATGTAACTTTTTCCGTTGTGCATCGTTGGCATTTGCACTCATCAGCAGATTCATGAGTGCGCATGTAAATGCTCATCACATGCTTACGGTTATCTGCGGCAGCGAGCAGCAAATGGCTGATATTTGACATTTTCCAGTCAGGCTTGATTGAAACGCACTTAAAAAACCTCTACCGACAATAAGTTGATTTAAGTTAAGAATTGATAAACCGTTGTTACCATTTACGCAATGTGAAGCCTCATGAAGTGACCCAAATGACGCCTGTTAGGGCAAACTTTCATAAGTGTTAAGCATCTGTAAAGGGGTTGCGTCAGGATGGCGTATCATCGCATATATACATATACATTTACTCATTGTTCTCACTGACATACTTTATGTGTCATCACATACTGACGCACATTGACAATAAGTTACAGTTCGACTAACAAAGAAAATGAAAAACTAACAAGGATAACCGTTCGGATTGACATTGCTGCCAACATTGATAGATGAAATATAAGTAGGCACTGCATTGTCTGCAGATTAAGTTGACCACTTACCAACAAAACAGAGCAAGCCTATCACTTGGCATACTGTCAAACATGCATTAGTGAATCCACATTTATAATTTTTTTTTTTTGTGCTTCCATAAGAACCCTAACCACATGGAAGAGCATCACGTGAATTCTTGCATGAGACCAAACCAATTAAAAGCTTTTATGTAATATAAATTATTATTCATTTATATTTAATTTTTTTTTTTTTGCTTGAGCGGCTCGTGATACAGGAATCACTTCCTTCGTTGCACCATCGCAGCTGTTATCGATATTTCCTTAATGAAGGATGTATTTTATAAAAATCCTTTAACATAGTACAAATAAAAATGATATTGAAGTTTATATTGCTGCTTAATCGATTTTCTTTTTTTAAATCTTTTTCTTTCATAAATGTTCTGCTCCCTTTGCGTCGGGCAAAGCACCTGCCCACATGTTTTCAAATATAAATGATAATGAAAAACATAATACACACGACTCACATAAAAGCACAAAAATTAAATAAATGTGCTACGGTATGATGGTCACAAATGAGCAAACAAAGGCACGCAACGCACACAAAATTATTGGATGCATGCATAAAATATGCAAAAGTTTGTCTCGCTTTGACTTCGGCCTACCACTGGACCCGTACAAATTTGTTTAAAAATAAAAAAAAAGTAGAAGAAAAAAGAAAAGGTCCAAATAGCACAAACTGACTTTCAATTTTACAATTTTCGTTCTCTCGTGATGTTGTTGTTTGCTACTTTTATGGCATTTCACTTCTGTTTGCGTATCATTAATGAAATTGTTGCCTACCTGAAGGCGATTGCGTTTGCGTTTGCGTTGTGGAGTAAAGTTACATAACGTTACGTTTTTTGCTGTCGTAGCTGTTGTGCGCAACGTACAGTCAAGTTTACACAAAATTGTCATAACGACAGCAGCAACGGCAGAAGCAGCAACAGCAGAAGCAGCAACAGCAGAAGCAGCAACAGAAGCAGCAGTGATGGCAAATTGAATTCTGACGCATGTCAAAAATGTTCATTTGATTTTAGGGTTTATTTTCTTTTACGTTACACAGCTGCCCTCTGCACTGCATTGTGCTGTACTCTACTCTGCTCTGCTGTGTTGAATATTTGGAAATAAAATTTAAAAAGCTTTTACGACTTTGACAGCAAACTTAGATTTGCAGGCATAAGAATCTATGCCAGCAGATAGCAGACGTAAACGCATTTGTTTCGGTTGTCAAATGAATAATGTTACGTCAAAGTGGTTTACCTTGCTCATGGCTGCTGTGTGAATTATGCGCCATGTTGGACAAGGAAAAGATGAACATGCTTATGCTGCTTATGAGCTGCTTACTGCTCTGCACAGGCTTAGCTGGCATATTGCTTAGTTTGCTGATTGATTTTGTTATTTTTTAATGACTTGTGGCTATGTGAAAAATGAAAAATGTTGATCTGTGAGATGTTCGACTTAGAAGGTTTAGGGTGTATTTTAGAAATGATAAACTTTAGGTAAAAAATCAAATGCTTAGCAAAAATATGTCTGAATGAACTTCTTTTACAGTTCTGGGAACAGTAGATTTGATGTTCAATGAGCTGCTTACCTCTGCTTAAACTCCTCTAAAAACAGTCAACCAAATATATTTATTTTTTTTTTTTTGTATAAATACATTATCATGCTAAGTATCTTAAGACAGCAAACCTATAAAACAAAGTAGACAGGTAGGGCTACAAATCTACTAGTATTTATCATATTCAGGTATAAGATTGGACATTACCTAAAATTATTAAATCCAAAATTTGGTGACGATATTTTAATAAATAAAAAAGTTTTTATCAGTAAATGTTGATTTTCAGTTGATCATTGATATGGAAACTACATGATATAGTGAATATTGAAATACGATAGAAATTACCTAGAAATTAAATCCGAAATTTGGTATTGATATCATGAAACACAAAATCCATCCTATGGCAGGTAAATGTTATACTTAGGTTTAATACTTAAAAAACGAAATAAACTCGTACATCTAACCGTTCCTGAGATTTGTGCTTTCATGCGGACGAACGGACTGATAGACATACAGACATGGCCAGAACATCTCGCATCTCGCAATGCTGAGATATATCAATTTTAATATATACATTCTTTGCTATATACATTTGCAGAACTTTAATATACTCCTTACCATTTTAAGGTATGGTGTATAAAAATATACCATACCTTTAAATAGTCATATGATTTGCTAACCAATCTTAACACACTATCAAATGCAAGTTGATAATTGAAGGCAATTAGGGTTAGCCGTAAAATATAAACTTAATTACCCACATTTAAGGTCAAAGCAAAGTAATCCAATTAAGTTGAACTCCTAAGCCAAAACTAACCAACGCAATTTAGCATTAAATCAAAGTCAATTACTATATAAAGAAATCACGATAACATCAGAGTAAAAATACTTTGCCATTTAAAAAATAAACGCAAAGGTGCCTCACATGTCTTCCCAATACTTAGACGTGATAACAAAAATGCACGCCAAGTCACTTCTTAGCATAGTTTACGCCAAGCCAAATGTATAGCAGAGCTTAGTGCTTAGCTAAAAATACAGCAAAGCAATAATGCCTAATTAAAACGCCAAAAGTGCAAAATTTAAAATTCTAATTAGAGTACACAGAAATAGGCATAACCTTTCTTTCACTAAATGATGCCATCAAGCCGAGGGCACACATGTGGCAAGTAGCGCTAATGGCATGGCAGAACAGAACGCAAGCAAACCAATATTTTTCCGGCGTGAAAATGTCAGGACGTCATGTACTTGCAGTGCTCAAGTGGCGCAGCTGAAATGATATTGTAGGGAGGGGAGCAGCCACTATGCGGTGCTTGCATACGAAACAAGTTTATTTTCGCGCAGCAACGCAATTAAGTGCAAGAATTATACCGCAAAGTCACGCAAGTGCAAGTGCGGTTGCAAAATGTGGAGAAGGACTCGAATGCGAACGAAATAAGCAGCATGCAATGCAATGCGCCTCAAATTATGCAGACTATTTTGGGTTAAATTTGCACTGCATATTTTTAGACGACATAAGCAAAAAAAAGAAGAGCAAGCAAGCGACGACATAAACACTTAAGCCGCAAACACATGTTGCCGTGGCAGATTTATTTATGTTACATTTATGTTATAACATGTTATGAAAAGGGGTGAACGGATTTATTCATCTGCGAACAATGTTGTTCTTTTATGCGCCCTTAAGAAACTGCAATATGCTTGAACAGTCAATTAATTTTTAAACTTGACTTATCCAATATAGGTTAAAGCTTCATTGGTCCTAAGTTTTTTTTATAGTTACATACTTTGTACATCATTTTAATTTTTATGGAAAGCCAAAAGGCTTCACGCAGCTTTTAAGGCCATCAAAGCGAGAGACAAATGTCACAGGTACTTAGCCACATTGGCTGCCATAAAAAGGCAGCTATGCCAAAAATAATTGTTTAAAAATACATGAGCCCAAAAAGAAAAAATAAACGGACTCGAAAATAATAATTAAAATGCCAACAAAAAGCTACAGCATTGTTAGTCAATTTTAGCAATTGGCCAAAAAGGCAAAAAAAAAATTTGCCCAAAAAAAAGGCCTCCGTTTTTACAGCACATTTTAAATTTTTAATTGATTTATTATTTGGTCATAATATTTTATTAAAGCCACACAAGCAAATAACATAAAATACACAAAAGCAATAGCAGGGCAGGCTGCGTATTAAGCAATATACGAGTAGCAGGCAGCAGGAGCCTGTCCTTGGCGTTAACGTTGGCGTTGAGTAAGTGGCCACTGAAAAAACTGAGCAACATATTTGTGTGGCTTTGTGCAGGCGTTGCTGTTGCCACATTTCATAATTGCCTCGTCATGAATAAAATATGCAGCTACAATTGCAATGAAAATAAATAAAAAACAACCAACACTACCCGGATGAAATTGCGAAAAAAAATAAAATAATAATTATAAAAAACAAAAACCTCGAAACACATGCATTGCACAATTTAATTAATAAAACAAAGTTAAAATATTTGATTAAATTGTGTAAAGCCAAATATTTTTCATGTTGGTTGATTTTCTTTGCGTTTCCGTTTTTTGTTTTTTATTTATTTTCAATATTAAAACGAAACATGTTTACGCGCACAAGAAATACATTTAAATTATTTAATTTATTAAAACGATTTGCGGTGCAACTGATTGAACTCAGTCAAATTGATTTTACGTCACATGAGCGCTCAAAAGTAGGCAACAAAAATACAGTATGCTTATTAATGCATTGAGCTCAACACATTGGGAATAGTTTGGATTACAAAATATTTATTTAGTTGTCCATATTGTACATAAATTAATCAGCGTGTACAATGAAACGAAATACCGCATACGTATAAAGCGGGCGAAATGTGTAAAATGAAAATTATTACAATTGATAAAAGTTCTTTAAGAACAGATTCAGTCGATAATTAAGGCAGCTTAGATCTTACTAAAACTTCAATAATTATTAAATGCAAACAATATTTAATACTTTTGATGGATTTCGACTTTTCACATAAGTAACTTAAGTGCCAAAAACAATTAGCTGCACAATCCACTTAATTTATAAAAATACTTTACGGTAATAATATTAAATGATTTATGACTAAACAAGTGCCTTTCCATATTCCCAACTCATTACAGGAAGCGTGTCAGAACTATGTGCGCATCATGGTCGTGCCCTCGCCAGGGCGACTTTTTGTCTGTGGCACGAACTCGTTTCGTCCCATGTGCAATACTTACATAATCAATGAGACCAACTATACGCTCGAAGCGACCAAAAACGGGCAGGCGGTCTGCCCCTACGATCCCCGACACAATTCGACGTCAGTGCTGGCTGGTAAGTCAATAACCAACTACAATACGAATACAATGTACTCAGCTGCCATAGCCCAAATATGGCTGCAGCCATTGGCAATTGAATGCAATTGCTTATGTATTTTTATTATGTGGATTATTTGACAATGCATATTCTACTCAATTTTTCATTTTATTTTTCTTCCCTTATTTATTTCTTTTTTCTTCTTTTATTGCCAATTTATGCCACTTTGTACCGTGTTTGTTGTGCCATTTTGTCATATACGCAAAATGGTGCATGGCGCGTGCGGGATTTCCGTTCGACGCCATTTTACAGTAAACAAAACAAAATGAAAATACAAATCGTGCAGCAAAAAATGAAATTATTGAATGTGGCGCATACATTGTTCTTCGTTTTGGATTTTATATATACACACAAATCAGATAAAAACTCGTCATTCATCATTTTGTGGAAAAATATTTCAAAGCCATTTGAAGCTTCACAAACACTCGGTGCATTTTTTTGTGTCACGTGTTTTTTTATTTTATATTTTTTTATTTTTTTTTTTTTTCATCTTTTGTTTCCATTTTTTTGAGGTATTGTTTTGTTGTTATAGATTGTTTATGGCATTGTTGTTGGAAGGACATTATGTTGTCTGCGTCAGGGATTTATGTAAGGAAGTAGTTAGAAAGGCGGAAGTATGGTAGATGAAATGCTATAATAGAAGCAGTATGAAACAATAAATAGAGAGAGATAACGAAAATGAAGCTCAATAGGATATCTGTTTAGATGATTTATACGAAACTCTAGGAGTCACGCAACAAACTCAATAAAGGTGGGCAACAGGTAAAAGGAGTCAGATAAATTAGAAACTGAGTTTTAAGTACGATAAGAAGTTAAATAGAAAAATAAAATTTAATATACATAGTAAGTTACAAATTCTGTCCAATTGTCTTAGAGATGTACGGTAACAAAGGCGATAAGGCGTCAAATACGCCATACTGTATTTAGTTGAACTTTGTATCTCTCCAAAGCTTATTTCTTTTGCTTCTTACCAAATCCAATTGCTTCATCTTCACACTCACATTTCCACTTTTTTAATGTGCAGTTATGCGTTTTCTTTTTGATTTTGCGAAATCCAATTTATATCGAATTTGGTTTTAGTTTTGCAAAAAAGTTTCGGTTTGCTTTTTTTACGATTTATTTTTATCTCTCGTTCTGCATTGCTATATTTATTATATATAAAATAAATTTATTTCTCTACAAAACACGTAAATAAAATTTTATGTAGTCCGAAATCGTTGCAATTTTGCGGCGCATTTCGCTTCTGTGGCAAACTGCATATCCGGATTTTGGCATTTGTCTAACATTTGATTGAAATTTATGAAATGCTGGCTGCAATACAATACACTACGGTACAGTGCAGTCTGCAATACTGTGTCTGTGTCTGCTTTGTGCCTTGTTCGTCTGCAACTCGTTCGCGTACAATCAAATGATTGATGATGAGCTTGTCTACTGAGACCCCGACTTTACATAAATGTAGTTTTACTTAGCTTAAGGCGGATTCGAAAATGATTTTCTCATTTTCGGTTATGAAAATCAATTCAAAATGCTTTGTTAGCAAAACATTTACATATTCTTGACAATCGGTTAAAATAATATTGCATTTCTGAAAATGGTAATTAGTTGATAATTGTATAATAGGTAAATACCTAATAATGGAAATAAGCAAGTTATTGGCTATCATGCAGAGAAACATATGCTAACTGATGACTTGAGTTGACACCAAATATCTGAATGTACGCTGAATATACAAGGATATATATTAAATAAGCAATTTGTAAATCATTGGATGTCAAAATTTTAAGACTGTTTACGCTCTGAGTTCACATTCTCCAACTCCTAGTTCTCAATTTTAAATTTGAGTTTAAATTACTGGTTTTGTAACGACAAATTTATTAATATAATACTAGATGATGTTGATATCCATATATAGTGCTACATTAATTCGATTTCGTATTTCATCTGATATTTTGGTTAAGTTTAGCAACTGTAATAAAATAATATATTAGAAGTTTAATATAGTCCACAACTCTTTCAAGTTTGACCACAACAGTGAGGCACAGAATACTGCGCCATAAACCTGCCAGTATGCTCTGGCAGTCTACAGTCACTTGTAAAATCAAAATTCTGTTAAAGTTCTTTAGTAATTTTTTTATTCAATACTAAATCCCGCATGCCTGGCCCAGTATAGACTCACACTCGATTAAATCAAACTGACTACAAACGGTGCGTGAAAAGTTTAGCTTAGTTCTGCAAGGCAAATAGCAGCAAATGTAGCACAATGTACGACACTGGCCGGCATATATATCGCACATGCATGGCATACCTTATGGCTGTGCTAAATTCCAAAACAAATATAACTCGGCCATTCTTTGCAGGTTTGCTTCGCCTGCCACCCCCGCAAATGCCAAGAGTTTATGCATAAAGTAAAAACCAGGAGGCAAAATACGCGACCATTTTCATAACGCTTTAGCATACAATAAATTATTGTGGTGCAAGTTTTGCTGCGGATTTTGTATTCGCCGCAAATGTGTGGTGTGTGTGAGCTGTGAGGTAAATATGAAGCTGGGAAAGGCACACACACACCGACACATGTGCCAACTGACAAGTTGAAGTCTTTAGCGCCCGCGGTATTGCACGAAACTCGTACGTGGCCATAATATCGATGAACACGCGTCCATAAAGTTTTAAAACATTGGCTTAGCTGGACCTGGCTAGGTCGAGATAGGCATGGGCACGGCAGCTAAAGGGAAGCCTGTCGCAGATAGGCATGTGTGCGGCAGTTAGGGAAGAGAAGTCTAGAGCCAGAGCGGCTGTAGCGCAGCATAGCAATTTTCTGCAGCATATTTCACCTATATTTGGTGTTTTTTTTTTTTTATGATTTTTTGTCTTCTACTTTTTTTGCGAGAACTTTTTGTAGCATACTTTTAAGCAATTTTCAATATGGCGCGCGATTTGTTTGTGTCGTGTTGTGTTGTGTTGTGTTTGGGTTTGAGTTTTGGCTGTGAGTTTGTTGTCGCTGCTCGTTCTAATGTTGTTGTTGTTGTTGTTTTCCATAAACGCTTTTCGGGTCATAAGAGTTTATCAAGGATGTGTTGTGCATGGTTGCCGCCGCTTCCGTGCCATTGCCATCCGCCATTTGGTATTACTTTATTGCAGTTATGATGGCGTTGATGTTGATGTTGATGCCAATGTTGGTGTTGCCGCCGATGCTGCTGCTGCTGCTGCCACTGGCAACTGTTTTTGTTGTTTGTGCTGCTTGATTTCATTTCATGGCGTTAAATTCCCTGTTTTTTATTTTTATTTGATATTTTGGTTGTTTTGTTTTCTTGTTACATATGCTGGGCCGCCATTTTGTTGTTTGTTTGTCGCACTGATATTTGCACTTTAACGCACGCAGCCACTTTGCTGCCGCAGACGCAATGCCTGCCAATATTAGCATGTGGCCGCAAAAAATGGAGCAGCGGCTCACAGAAAAAAAGACACAATTCAATGCGAAAAAATCGAACGAAAACGATTTCTGTTTAGATTACAAATTGGTCATGGCATGTAATAAAAATTCGAAAAAGTTATCAATTCATTGCCTCTATTCTGTTCTTGTTGTTGTTATTTTTTTAATTTTTTGTGTGTTTTTTTTTTTCTGCTGCTGCTGTTGAAGTTGTCGGTTGTCTTGGTGACAGTGCAACGTCAGCGGCGCTGTTGGGCGTGCATGTGCGCCGAGAATATTGCTAACTGGCACAGGCAATATAGTTTCCATTTTTCTATTACAAAGCGTATTTTCAGTTTCAGTTTTTCTCCCCCACCCAACCATTTCTTTTTTTGTTTGTGTTTTTTTGTGATTTTCATTCTATGTGCATTTTTTTGCTGAGCCAATTTCATTGTAAAAATATTTTTCTACTCATGATGAAGTTTTCCAATTGAGTTTTGCCAATGTATGGCGATGGCTTGCACCTTATTGTTGTTGTTGTTGTTGTTCTTGTTTATGCTACTACTGTTGTTTTTGTTGTTGGCAAAGCTTGGGCGTTTATTTGGCACGAATTTATTTTCCGTTTTAAAGTGCACGGCGCAATAATCAAACACGAAATAAACTTTTGCAATAAAATACCGTATACGTACAGCGCATACAAGGCAAAACAAAAAACAAAAAAGACAAATCAGAAAAAAACGTCAACGTCAACACAAAATGAAGCTAAAAATGTTTGCTTCGTCATTTAATTCATTTAATGGCTTCGTTGTTTTTGTTGTGGATGTGGTGTTTTTGTTGTTGTTGTTGTTGTTGAAATTGAGTAATTTTCAGTATTCCATTTTAGAATATTTGACAAACAAACGATGATTTATGCGCACGCAAAGTTTTGAAGTATGCAAGCAGCTTAGTGATCACGCAAAAAAGAATTAATAAATAAATAACAAAACAAAAATGATTAAAATTTTTCTACGGAAATATTTCAATGTACGTATTTGTGCGAAACAGTTTTTTGAAAAACCAATAAGCAAATTCGCAAAAGCAAAAGCACACAAAAAGCAAATCGTATTAAATGCCCACTTAAAAAAATATCATCTCCGTTAAATGCATCAAAGCGTATCTGATAAATTTTATTTGCAGAATGCTTATCAAATGCTGAATTGCAAAACAAATTTGTTTGATAGCACACAAAGCAGCTAAGCTAACGGCAAAGCAAGTTGGGAATTTGTCACTTATTGCCGACCAGGCACTTTCTCTTATACATGCATAGGGAACAGTTCCTATATTAACCAAGTAGTCCGAGTCTACAATAACTTCAAAGCAAAACTTGCTTTTAATTTTTAAAACAGCGTGCGGTCTCTAAGGGATAAAAGTCAACTGAAACTATTTTTCTGGAAATTCAAATAAAACTGGCAGCATTATCTTTCTAGGTGTTGAAAAATACTTAAAGTTTACACAAAGTGTTCAGTCATAAGTATATCCTGGGTCGATTAAATCATTATTTTTTTCAAATCAAGTTATTGAAACATTATCTGTTGAAAACTTTTTTGGCCTTACCAGATAAGATTCTCGTATCTCAGACGATTGACTATCAATTCAGCTACGTAAGCTTTTCTCTTCATGGATTGTGTGTAGAAATAAAGTTTATAATCGACGAGTTTTTAAATAATGCATAACTTGTTACCTTTAGTCTACATTTTATTCAGAAAAATTATAAAATATTTTGCCAAGCATATTAAGCGAAAGAAAACGCTTAGCAAAAATATTAAAGGGCTTTTTGCAACCAAAGTATGCTTAAAGTGCTCATGCATATAAAATATAGTACATATCAAGACGTGCCCATACAGTAAACAGTCTTAAAATGCACTTCAAACTGTTTGACGTAAGCTCATTTTAATTAATTAAAAGTAAATGCCAGAATCCTTTAAATGCGACGCGATAAAGCAAATGTCAAAAGTAAATCGCTTCAAAAGTATGCAACAAAGTTTTCATTTCTTACTTGATGGTTCTTTTCTCTTTGGCTCAAGTTTTTAGTTTGTGCTGTGTGTGTGAGTGTGTGTGTGTGTGTTTACAGCAAACAAAACTTAAATGCCAAATGCGCACTACAAATGCTAATGCCAATATCTATTTTCATAATACCGTAACAATGATTCCGAAGCCGCTTTATAGGCGCATATTAATTTCCACTTAACTTGCGCATAAAAAACAACCCGAAAAACAAATTGCTTTGGGTCCAATTTTAGACGTTTCCAGGCAAATGCACAAACGCGATTAAAAGCGCCGACGAAAAATGCGACGAAAATTTTCGTACACAACAAATATCAAAAAAAAGCAACAAATCTAGCATAAAAACAAAAACAAAAACAAAAATCCAACAGCAAGGACCTTTTTCCCGGCACAAGGCACAAGGCAGCAGCGAACAACGAGCAACGAACGACGAACATTGTTGATGATGTCAAGCAACGCCCGTTGTGCAAAATATTATCGCAAGGACATTGATGATGGCGGCATTGAAAGGCTAACGTAAGTCGGCATATTGCGCCATTTGCATGCCAACAGACGCCCAACTGCCAGCAGCCCGGCCCCGCCTGCCGCCTTCGTTGCCTAAAACGCTTGGCCTGTGCTGCTTAAAGCTCCGGCCTGAGCCTGGCGTGTTACTGCTCAA
The DNA here is from genome assembly GCA_037044495.1 of Stegana nigrithorax. Classification (NCBI taxonomy): domain Eukaryota; kingdom Metazoa; phylum Arthropoda; class Insecta; order Diptera; family Drosophilidae; genus Stegana; species Stegana nigrithorax. Next base: position 170,634 of record JBAMBQ010004457.1, on the reverse strand, counting down.
GTGATGTTGCTCCTGCGATGGTTGTTGTTGTTGTTGCTGCTGATGCTGCTCTTGCTGCTATTCGACATGGCTTCACTTAAAGTTTGAATTTTCAGTTTCAGTTTTTTAGCATATTATCGGACTTAATGCGTATTTGCATATTTCGACGCAGCGTCAATGCTGCGCTGCTGCTGTCAGCAGGGTCAGGACGCAGTCATCAGTATGTGGCAATGACTGCGTGTGTGTGTGTGAGTTTGTGTGTGTGTGTGGCCAAGTCGATGGCACTGAAAACACATTGACCTTTCGCTTCATTTACATAAAGGGGATGTCAGCTTAATTGCGTTCATATTACAAGCTCATACAGTGTCAGTCACTCAGTCAGACGCAAGCCAAACACTCTTAGCTCAAAATGAATGCAAGATATGAGCGCGAGTCAATTTTTTGACTATTTTTTTTTTTTATCCTTTTTTTAATACTTTGAATGGGGTAGTTTACTTGCAAAATTTAACTTATGCAAATTTGATTACATATGCAATTAAATGACAGGCCCGCATATTAGACGTGAGTCACGCAGCACGACTTTTTTATGCATGTTAAGTTGCGTCTAATTTGGTGGAGTCATTAAATTCTAAACCTAAACGGTTTAATTGTTGCTGTATGCTATTTGGCTAAAGTACATTATAAGTGTTATGTCTGTGGGTGGTATATGTTATAAATTTTAATTAGAGGCTTAGCATAGAGGCATGAAATTGTGAGGACTTAGGTTTGCATAATTTGTCAGTATACTTCTGCCGGCACTGGCATTGGCTTTAGAGCAACTTTGTTCTAAGTATTTACTTTTAAGCGAAGAGTACTTAGTGGGTTGTTTTCGAATACTTCTTATTCGTTTGCTTAGTTAGCGATGCATGGATTTTCTACTTTTAAAAAATTTACTATTCTTCATTAATGTACTTTTGAAGTCATATTTTTTGAGAGTGTTTACTTTCATTAGAAAGAAGTAATTATATATCTTCTACTCTCTATTAAAAACTCGTCGTCTTTTTATTTCTATTTCATTAAGAGAAACGTTGTATTTTGTACTTCACCATTTTCAAAATGTATCTTACTCTCTTGCCACAATTGTTTTCTCTTCCTGTCTCTCAATTTTTATAGATGTTTCATTGTGTGCAATTCCTAGCGAAAAGCTCCGTTTTTTTCAGAAATATCTTTCATTCTCTTGGCAACAGTTTCTTTCTCAGGCTATACTTTTTTTAGTTGTTTACAAATTTAAAACTTCTGTACTTTAAGATTCGGTTTAGCACTTCTTAAAACTTCCCATATCGACTGACTTGTAAATCAGTTACACTGCAAATTGGCATAAAAATGCATGCCAGCGACGGTTACCATGCTGAAATATGAGTACGTAGAAAGAAGTGTTGTTGCACATTTACCCAAAGAATGTCAAAAGTTTAAGGGTAAACCAAAGTTGCACAAACATATGCCATAAAGCAGCCACTCACCTGTGTCAACTTGGCCCAACTGCCAACTGAAGTGAATGCGCAACGAAATGCCAAAATTACAGCATAGCTTTAACAAAAACTTGTGCCTTGCCAAGAAGTCGCATGTATAAGCAAACAGCAACAACAGCAACAACAACAATAATAATAATAACTGCTTAAAAGAAAATATACGCACGCGCTTGGCCAATTTCAAAAGCAAAAGAACACACTCAACTGCGCCGCACCGCACCTCACTCACTGACTCACACACTGACTCACTCGCATTGACTCACTCACTCACTCACTCACTCACTCACTCTCTCACTCACTTACTTACTTAGCACAAGTTGAGCACAAACCGCAACAGCGTCTGAAAAGTTAGTTTCACAATTAAAAGCAGAAAAGTTTGGCGCAAAACAAAATGTTTATTGCAAAGCGTTCTCTAAGTATAACAAAGCGCGGCTCGTGCTCATGCTCATGCTCATGCCACAAATATCACAACTAAAAAGCATTTTCATATTTTTTGTTTTCGTATTTTGTTGCAGCTCGTGGCGGCACGGGCAGGGCGCAAAATAAATCTGTGGCAGCACTTAATCGCATTTGAAACTGTGCCGCGCACTTTAACCCAAAAACAAAACGACAAACGTAAAGAGAAGAGTTTATGAGAGAAATTACAAAAGCAAAGCAAGAAAATTAAAAAACAAAAAAAAAAAAAAAAAGAAAAGCAAAATAACAAAAAAAGGCTAGCAACGACAACGAAAAACAAAAAAAAAACATAATTAAAATGTTTTGCACAAAACGGTTAGTAGCACATGAACACACAGCAACAAACAACAACAACGTTGCACATGCGGCAGCGTGTCATGGACCTACAAATACACATGTAACACATGCATGTGAGTTGCCAAGTCATATACCTTTGTGTGTGTGTGAAGGTTTTCCTGTTGATGTGCTCGTGTACTTTTGCTCATTACCAGCGCAATCAGCGCGAGGCAATGGCTTGTAAAAAAAAAAACAAAAATAAAAAAAAAATAAACAAAGAAAAAAATGGAAAAACCATTTACATCACTTAAAACGGTTTGCACCCGCTGTCAGGCTGCAAAATACACTAAGAGAAATTATTTAGGTTCATTTGTAAAAATTAAAGTTAGTTTCATCAGGTTCGATTTAACTTTCCCATATACACATGTATAAATGACCTTAATTGAACATTTCCATATTGCTAAGGAAGCTTATTATCTTAATCTCAACAACAAATAAGCTAAAATAAAACCTGAAGACATCTTTATTTGAAGCTTCTTGAATCTTACTTTCATTGTTCAAAATTGCCGATTTTTTTCTTATGCGTGTAGAATATATAAAACGACATATTCATATTGCATTATCAGAGACAGAAAAGCAGTTAAATTTTATTTAAACCTTTATGTAGTTGAGGTCTGAGTTTTTTTAAAATTTATTTGTAATTTATTGTGTAGCTCGAAACTCATCAATTAATTTGACTTGTGTAATGAACAAAAGACTTCAGAGCATTGCGTTTTAAACTGACTACTGAAACGTCGCAGAATCAGGGTGCAAATTCCAAAAAATAGGAAAGATTACAAATTGCATTCATATATTTTACACTGACTATTTTTATAAAATTTTTAGTTATCGGTAAGATAGGATTAACTAGTAAATCTTCTAAAACTTTTACATGCGATTTATTAAAAAAAAAAAAAAAACATATCGTAAAGTAGTTTTTAATTGTTCTGTAAATGGACCGAACTCAACTGTTCTTGGCGCATACCATATTTCTAGCCAAGTATACAGATTGCTTTTGGGTACCTTTTATTTATTAGTAAAAGCGAATCTTTATTTTATGTGTACTTAGCAATAAACATGGCAATAGACAATGCAGTAATTGGCAATTATGCAGCATATGCACAGTTATCTATGCTGCCTTCATAATTTATGAAGTTGCACAAAGAATTCAGTTTAATATAATAATATATTTATGACTATAAGTCTTCTAAAAGAAAGGCCACTTTTGCAGTAGCTAAGACTGCATTACAATTAGAATAAACTGCAACTTGCATATGCATAAATTATTATTTTCTATATGTAAGCGAAAACAAAGGCATCGCCCATGATTTACATCCAATTTTATCTCAGTGCACACATACACACAGAGACACTGAGCCTGAAATGTTGCTAAAATGAGTTTTTCTTTTTTTTATCCAATTCTTGCTGCGCTTTGGCGCTCATTGTATGTAGAAGTATTATTTTTCTTATACATTCTATTATTATTATATTTTGTTCATTCGATGTAGCGTTCACTTTTTTGCCACTGCCATTGCAGCGAAAAATGAAACTCAAAGCGTATTAAGTAAATAAAATACATGTATAAGCAAGCAGCGCACACTTGTGCCTGTGCGAATGGAACTGAAGAGACAATGGAGGGGAGTGAGAGAGAGAGAATTGTTTGCTTGCATGTAGTGCAGCATCCCTCATTTATGCATACATGTGTTTCCGCATTGTTCTACATGTTTCCTTTCTCTTTTATTAATGAGTTTTCGTTTATTTTATTTTTTATTTTTTGGTTCTTGCCCCTGCCTTCGCCGCTTTACTGTTGACTTTAACTTGCTTGTACAGTGCTGCAGTTCCGCTGGCAGTGCTTGGCACAGTTTCCCGCATCCTGCTGTGGCTTTTGCCTGCTGCTGCCTGCCTTGCGTCGCTTTTTACAATACCCTCGCATCCAGCAAACAGTATTATTATTTTTATTTGCGCCCACTTCATTTGTTTTTCATACTTTCTTAGTTTTTTTTTTCGCCCCTTTATTTTTTTTTGTTGTTTGTACTTCTCATTTCTTGCTCTTTTTTTTATTACTTTTTCTTGCATTTTTCTTTACAGTTCATTGATATTCACTCAGCACTGGGTGCTAGGGCTGCCAACAATAGCAGCCTGCAGCAGCTCAGTTTCTCGCTCATATGCTGTCAGCAACAAGAGCTCAAACACCTTATTTAAAAATAAGAAAAAAAAAACACACAAACACTTTGCATGTTGCAACTTTTAAAGCTTTTCTTTATTCATTTACTCTGTTTTTCTTTTCTTTTCTCTCCTACTTGTTTCCTTTTTTATTTATTTTTTTTTTTCTTGTGTGTGTGTATTCTTGCTGTTCATCGAATATGGATTGTGATGCAATTAATTGGAAAAACGCATGCGATTTCCCTTTGCTGCTGCTTTTGTTCGCACTTTCGCAACATCATAGCAAATGGCAAGCAAAGCACGCAGCCAATGGCACTGGACTCGCACAAGTGCGCATCCTTTCTATTCGTGCTGTACAATAATTCACTGCGCGACAAACATTGCTTTGCTTTATTCCTGCTTGCAGTTTAATTTAAATTATGTTATATTGTTGCATTGACAAAAAATAAAATAAGAGACCTTCACGTATGTAATGCTTTAAAACATGTTTGCTTTTGCAATTTTTGGATATTCAGAAAAAATAAGAGTTATGTGCACATACGTTACATAAATAATAAAAAGGATTTGCAATCAGTTTTTTATCAGCTATTCATTATAATTTTTTTCCACTGAAGTTAAAATTGCAGTTTTACATTGAAAGCAATAAAGAATATCATCGAACCCTGGCAGCTATAATTCACAGCAATGAGCATGCGACTATTTCCGATGGCACTAAAAATGCAAAAGGGTGCATTTACTCATCATTTTATTTAATTTAATTTGAGATACACCAAAGATCCACGTTGGTTATGCAGTCCAGCCGGAGCACGCCACATTTAAGTCATTACTCTTCAATATCAATTTATATAATAGGCTGACCCTAATAGAAACTCTTCTCGATCATTCCCTGACAGCTAGACAGAACAGTTATTTTTTTCTTCATCTTGTTAAAGTTTAGGAGATTTCGGATGCACGTACTCACAACATCGTCTTCTTTATAATTACTGCTAAGTGCATCCATTTTGTCTGTTAGAATGAATTCCCTGAAGAGCCAAATTAGGTCGGAGTATTCCAAGGCTTAGATTGGTGTGATCCAAAGTTTATCTCACATTTAATTGCCTAAACCGCCAAAGAAGCAAAACATACAGAACGATATACATCTCAGATTATTACACAAAATAATATATTACAAAATTTTGTCTGACCAAAGAATTACTATAACTAAAAATATTTGCCTAACATCAATCTGAAAAACCAAATAATTAATTATAGACATTGCAACACATGCTTGCTTATAGCTATAGTTCTAAGCTAACATTAAGTAAGAAAATACAATAGATGAATACATAAACTTAGCATAAAATTCCCTTAAATTGCATGTCATTACAATATGCCAACCGTTGCCTAAGGTTCTTTGTCTAAAATGTAAACCGACATATTTCTTTCAATTAATTATTAAATATAACAGCAGCCACATTGTTTTTTTTTTTGGTAGAGTTATTATAAAATTTTGCCTTTAATCGCCGTTTTAATTATTAGCGAGAACAATTAAATTTTCCAATAATAGTCTTGTTAATATACCTACTTTTGTGGTTACATCGTTTGTAGGCTTAGAAACTGTTATTTGATATTTTCTCATTTTAAAATTATGTAACCAAAATGTTGGCATAACTTTTACATATTAAATGCCTACATAAATTTAAAATATTTTAAATTCCAATCCGGTACCTTGTGGACAAACCCACATTGTCATAATTACATTTAACAAAGCTAATTAGTTGTCGTTAATAATATTGTATCCATTTTCAATTATGGAAAATTTTCAGAAATCTTTATTGTGATTAACGCTTTGTAATGTTATTACGTAAACCAAGCGGGCAGCAACCCACACAAATCTGGCATAATTCTAACAGCCAAGTGCAACCACGCAACGTTGTCAATATTCATTAAAATTGCAAAATGCCGAAAATGTTGACTTAAAGCAGATTATGGAAATTTCATTAAATATGAGAATCATTGCAGGCCACACCGCACAGCTCACAAAGCTAAGCAAAATGAGAAACCTAACAAGGCTAATGTATCCGAACTTATTGCATCGAATGTGTGTCAATGGAATTTTATGTTATTATTTGCCGTATATGCGATTTATATGACTAAAATATACAGTTTATCGATTTATAAGGCAGATTGCGAGGGTTGTTTCACATGTACCCGAACTTGCACAGCAAGCCTTTATATTTAAAAAATGTCTTTCCTCAAGTAATCTTCGTTTAGCTCGATTTACTTTTTACATTGACATTCAAAAACTTCGATACTTTTCAAAATTAATCATTTTTTTTAAGCTTTTTATATAACATTTTTTTTTAATAACAAGCATCAGGTCGGGTAGTGATTGAACTACCCTCGTAAGTTTTTTATATAGCGCCAGGCACTAAAGTACTTTACAATGCTGACAAGGAGAAAAAAAGAAAGTCCACAATGAAACCTAAGAAAAAAAGTTGACAAACTTCGGGAGAATATTTTTAAGCACAGCTAATTTATTTAGACCACTTAAATTAGCTTGAGGCAGCAAACCATAGCAAACAAATGGCAGGTTATCTAAGGAACACGATAACAACCAAGTTTAATGCGCCCAAACAACAAATTTAAAAAAAAAAAACAAAAAAAAATTACGAATGAAAATTAAAAACAAAAAGCAAAAACAAGAAAAGCAGACCCAAGTTAATAACAATGGACTAGTGCAAACGCTGATGTGTTAGACAAGAAACAAAAACGACAAGCAAAAGAAGAACAAGGCAAGCAACTGTCAGTTTCATAAAAGCAAAAAAGAAGCTAACAAATGTAACAAGAACTAAAGAAAATTTGCTAAGACCAAAAAATAAGAAAAAGAATTAAGCACAAGACAATGCGAGACAAAAAAAACAAACAATTACTAAACCTGGCATGAAAATGTTCAAATGAGCTAACGATGAGTTTGAAAAAATAATTTGGTGTCTTTCTAAAAAGAAAATGGCGGCAAACGCCATAAAAACGGCGGAAGTACGCGGTAGCGGCGTCAGCAATAGCAACGGAAACGGAAGTGGAAGCGGAAGCAGCAGCAGCATCAGCATCACCACCGCCATGTTGACCCTTTTTCCGCACCATGTTTGGGTTATTATTATTTTTGTTTCTTTCTATTTTTTGTTTTTATTCTTTGTTGGCGTATTTGGTTTAATTTCACTTGTTATATTTTTTGTTTTGTCTTAACGTTTTCAAAAGGTTAGCTTGCATATATCCGCATATAAAATATACATTTAAAGACGACAACAGGCAAGCATGATTACAGCAACAATAACAATGCCAACAATAAACAAAAATAAAATAAAATTGCGTAAAAAAAAATGAAAGCATTAACAAGAACAATTAGTTTTAAAATCCATCAAAAGCCGAATCTCAGTTTCATGACTCACTGCACAGTATGCTGTTAGCATTCAAAAATGTCCATATGCGATAAGCTAACTGCAGAATAAGCCTGCAAAAAATAATTCTTTGCTGCTGTTACACTAATTGATATAATATTTTGCGGTAAATGACACAAGCAAGCGCACAAAAAATTAAAACCAAAGAAAACGTTAGCAAACTCTTTATAAAAAACTTATGGCGACGCACCACAGTCGAAAACTAATGCATTTTTCTCTTAGAGTGAGGCAAGCAGAAGCCACGAAGTAAAAGCTATCTAAGTGACCTTGGTATTTAAAATATTGTATAATAAATGCAGATGTACTTGAATTTTATCAGCATGCTCACCACTGTGCCTGTTGTCTATTAAAAACTGCCAGCCATTAAAAACTGCACTGCAAGCGCGCAAAACAAATAAACTAAAAATCAAACAAAAAGTAGCACAAAGCCAAACCTTTCAACTCGACGCATGGTTGCTGGCATGAACAACGAAGTAAAATCAACAAATAACCAAAAGAGAAGCTAAGCCAACCCAAAAAAAAAAAACAAAAGCAAACAAATTTAAAAAGAAAAAAAAAACAACGAAAAAATTGCTACTTTCGCTTTATATCCGACTCATTTATTTTCAAATTTCGTTAGCAGCTAAAGAAGAAGCCACTCATGTTGCTGCTGCTGCTGCTGCTGCTGCCATGTCTGTTGCTATTATAAAACATTGCTGTGATTTTTAAACAATTTCTTATTTGTTTTTTTATTTTAGGTTTTTTATTGTTTTTTTTTTTTCTTTTTTTTTAACACTGACCAAGTTAACCCGCTTTAGCAATTTGGCAGCTTTAATCCAACGTTTTTCTTACGGCTGCTGCTGACCTCCGCATCAAAATTTATATAAAAACATCGAAAACAAGTAAACAAGTTTAATGTTACTTCCTCGATTTTTCGCCTTTTTTTATACATATACAATATATACACGCGTACATCCTCTTTGTTATAAACACAAATCTGTAGCACAGCTTGCGCTCATTAACGTTAAGTCGTTGCACAACAGAAAACCACCCAGGCCCGAACCGGCACGACCCGACCAGAGCAGACCAGTTCCAAGCAATCCTACGTAGTCAACAACATAATACAATAGCATAACGCACGTAGTCGCCCGCCGCCGCCCACTCAAGGCAAACCCAAGGCAATTTATTTTGTTACGCCGAGTGAGAGCTTAAGCGTAAATCCAACCAACAGCAACAAATAAACAGCAAGGAAAATAATAAAAAAAAAAAAGAAAAAAATAAAAGCGTAAAAACGCAAAGAATTGCAACATTAAAATTGAAACTTGTTTACGATATGCGTATGGCCGAGCTTGAGGGTGCAAGCCGACAGTCGAGCAGCCGAGCAGGACATGCGCGCTGAAGTAGCGACGAGCGAAAAGAGTTTGCCAAACTATGCGTTGAGTTGTGGTTTTCCTGTGGCAAGTTGCTGTGTCTTGTGTAATGCATAAATATGCGTATAATATTTTTTTATTAGTACAACGGATGGTTGGCGAAACGCAAACAAGCAACCGCCAGGACCCAATGCCAAACCGAAATCCTTAGCAGCAAAACATTCTGTGCCGTGCGAAGACGGTTTCACTTACATGCGCTTACAGCTGCTTAAAATGCGCGCATTGTCTGGCGTTGTTGTTGTTGTTGCTTTTGTTGCTGCCACTTCTTAGACTGCGTGTGCTATGCTTGAGCAAAAAGAGATAACTTCAAGATTAATGTCCCTTGTGGCTTTTGGCTACAGTCTTTGTCCTTTTTTTGCTGATTCTGCTCTGCATGGGCGCTCATTATGTTTTGCATTTGTTTTATTGTTGTATTACGCTGCCTGTATAATAACAGCAACAAGAATAACTGAGGCAGCAGCAAGCATTGCGTCATCAACATCATTGTCATCATCATCATCATCATCATCATCATCATCATCATCATCATCATCATCATCATCAGCATCAACATCAGCAACGAATTCCGCCCTCAAAAGCTTTACCGTGTTAACACTTTAAATTATGCATTATCCTGCGTCAGTTTAACATAACGTTGACTTATGTGTGTATACGCCTGCACTTGGCCTTCAAGGCATTTTAATATGCTTGAGTCGGCATTTGGGTTTTAATTTGTTTAAGGTATATTTTTGCAAATTTGAAGAACTAGCAAAAACTTTCACCTTTTGTGTTTTTAATCCTTTAAGCATACTTCAACTTATTAATCAGGTAATTCAAACACATTAAGCAAACACTGTGCCTTATCAACTTGTCATGGCATATGACAAAGGTCTGCGCCAAAGATAAGCAAACAACTGCAGAATAAGAGATCAAAAACCTTTTACTGCATGCAGCATACCCTGCATTCACTTTATGCCTAACCTTACTTCGCTTAGATGTTGTTCATGCCATATAATAAACATATTTATGGTGGTTAAGTTTCATAGTGTTTTCAAATGCTGGTGGGGCAGCAACGTGAGCTGCTTATCGCCTGTCACAACAAGAAGTAAACGCAAAGCAAAAAACCAAATGACGACTGTATTGCGAAACTGGCAAAGTATGTAACTTCTTTTCACTTTGTGTTGACACACTTCCCAATAAGTGATGATGCGCCTATTCTACACATCCTACTCGCACTAACAGTTATCAGCCTTTATTCTAATCGGAACACTGCGATGTACTATAAAGATCCTGAAACTATCATTGAAATCAGTTCAGAACTAAATGGTTCTCTAGCCAATATATGTGCTAGGTGGGCCTTACCTCATAAGGAACTGTCGAGCCAGACCGTTAACTTATATTAAGACAATATTTCTGAATAGGAATATATGGTAAAAGTTTTTATTTAAATACTTTACTCCATATACTGCTATAGGATCTCAAACTTAGAAGTTATATATATGATGCGGCTGATCTGAGATTCAATTAGAGAGTTACTTACAATCCTATTGATGTTTAAACTCTTCTTAAAATTGGCTCAGATAAGCTATATTATAAGCATCACAGAGGATTAGCATTTGCACAATCTATCTTATGTTGACTTACTTCATAACATTTTGCATAATGAGTTTACCAAGCGTTAATGGCTTAACAGTATACATTGGCCAAGACGACCTCATTTGGCTTATATGCATAGCAGCAACTGCACTGAAAGAGTTGCCAGTCAACGGCCGTAACTCATTAGATGTTGTCGTGTCAAAGCGCGTGTCTCTTATGCGTTTATTTGAATCGCCATTAGATACTCACGTACATTAGCATATGTACACATAATTTTAATGATATGTCTACATAATAATCACACATTCAGGCATGCGTACAAACAAATGCCAATTATGCAACGCACAACTACACAACAATAAGGTACAAAGCTGATGTCAAAGCGCACAGCAAAGTACAGACAAAAGAAAAAGAAAAACAAACAGAAAAAGAAAAAAATAAACAAATAAAAAGAAACTTCATTAAATATGCGACACTTGAAATCCTTCTAGCTGTGCTTCCTGACTGTTTGTCTGCTATAAATCATAGGCGAAAAATATATAACAGCAGGTTTTGTGAGCAAGACAAGCAGACAAGCCAGATTAAAGCAGGTATAGCTAAAACAAAACAAAAAAAAAAAAACAAAAAAAAGAAAACGAAAAATCAAAAAAAAAATAAATAAAGGAAAGAAAGGAAAACAAAAGCAGCACAAAGCAAAAAAAATAGCAAACAATGCTTGCATATATATATTACAAACGCAAAACGCATAAGGCTTGCTTGGATGCCTGCCTGCTTGGCTTAACTGTGAAACAAAAGCCTATGTGGGAAAAAAGAAGAGAAAATGCTGCGCCTGTGTGTATGCTATGATTTTTGCTACTTGTGTTTACTTTTGCGCTTATGTGCGTTACATGTGTTACGCTATGGCCCGTGCCTGCTCCCTTCCGCCCGCGCTGCCTGTCTGTGCCACAGGTCTGCCTCCGACTGTTTGTCTGTCTTATGTTAGACTTAACGCACAAATAGACTTTCGGTTTTTGTTTTCAAGCTCAGACAACATTGTCGCCATTGTTTTTAGCCGCCCGCGTGTACGTTCGCTCGCTCGCTCACCCAGCGTTTCACGTCATTGTTGGTTTTATTTAACAATATTTGCACAACTACTTAGTGCATGCCTGCGCATACGTTTTGCACATTTGCAAGCCTTAACTTATGCGGCTGCTTCTGCTTCTGCTTGTACTTTTAACGGCAAACAGTCAACGTTGGCCACATAAAATGTCAGGCACTGTTTGCCCATAGCTTTGCCTGTAACTAGCCTGCGCCTGAATTATTATTGCCAAGTGGCAACTTTACTGTCGCCAATTGGCTCGCTGCATACAGTAAAAACTACTTTTAATGTCAGCGTTACGAAACGACATAGCTACAGAATCAATCCTAAATTTCTCTGCTAATCGGTATAAAGGCTAGTTCAATTGAACTGGAACTTTTTATTTTTTTGTTATTTTTTTTTCCTGCTGACAAAAAGTCAGTAAATATTTTAAACAAAAATTAAAATCCCTTTAAAATGTCCACTCAAACCATATCTTTTCATATTTCATGTATTCGCAGCCATTTGTGTGAAAAATTATTTAAACTGACTGTAAAATTAAAATTAGCTAGTCGGAGGTCCGTTTTGGGAATTCTTTTTCTTCATAACCTTATAAACGGTAACGTTTATTCTCCTCTTCTGCTTGCGAAAATTAATTTTAACGTGCCCTCGCGTACAACCAGATACTATTTACCTATTAGACTAAACATTGCACGATCATCTTTCTTACTGCATGATCCCTTTTATGTTGTGTGTTTGGCTTATAACTCTAACTATCATTTATTTTCTAACATAGCCTCTTCTTATACTTTGAAATCTCTTCTTACTCGTAGATTTAATGAAATTAGAAATGAGATAGAATTTTAATCTTATTTTAATGTTTACTTTAATGTATGTATTAATTTTAATTTAGTTCTTTAGTTTTATTAATTAGTTTTTGTAATCTTTTAGTACTAATAAAATTTGCTAAGTAGATAAAGCAGCTGTTGACCATTATCGGTCGTAGCTGTGGAACAGACACTAGGTCTGGTTTCGTAAGTCCTCTTGCTTGGTAGTGCGCTACCACAACGTCTGCGAAAAAAAAAAAAAAAAAAAAAAAAAGCTTTATGAAATCCGATTTAAACCAGTCGGACGCTTTAATTAGAACCGCGTAGTTCGTTATAAACAATAGCCACTGTAGTTTACAAACGAATGTTTCAGCTTTAATTTTGCGTCAATTGCATAGTTTTGCTCAGCTTCAGGAATGCCACAGTTTAGTTGTGCCTTGGTGTGCCTTGTTTACCTTAACTTGCTGTCTATAGAAAGCGGCCTCGTTTATACTAGAGTATGACATGTTTGTGGCCTGGGCCATGTGCTGTGTTCACCTTGCCTTAATTAATCTTAAATATGTGTTCCTATTAATTACGATAATTGTGCCACATAAAACGCGGCAATTTTGTCTGTCCGCATGACAGCAACATACGCAAGACCGCACAAACGCCGAAGCCAACTACTTGGCATTAATTTTTCCCTTCTTCTTCTTTCGCTTTTTGCTTTTTCTTCTCATTTTGCAGCTACTTTGGCAACATACCGAGGCAACTCCACTTGCTGGCCTAGCCTAGCCGGGGCTGCTCTGTGCGCGTCTGGTCTGGCCTACTTTGTATTGTATGATGTTGTTTGTCTGCTGCTGCTGCTCCTCTTGTGCTGCTGCTCCTCCTCTGTGCTGCTGTTTTGTTTTGTGTTGTGTTGTGTTTTGTTTTATGTGCTAGCTTCACGACGCTTAATAATGCTCATTGCTCAGCCAACAAACAAGCGTCCCAAACTGCCGCCATAATGCCTGTGATAATTTTTTGTTGACTTTATTTGCCAATTCATTTTTTGGGTTTTTTTTTTGGCAACAGACAAAATGACGTCAATTTTGTTCACTTTTAAGTCGTCTTTGTCTATGTTGTTGTTGCTGTTGTTGTTGTGCGTATTTTTTTCTTATTTTGCGGTTGCAATTTTCGCCCATATTTGTCTTATCATGCTTTGCTAATTACATTTCACTTGGCATACTTTTCACTGGCATTGATAAAAACCAGCACAGCGGTGGCCTGTGCAAATTGCAAAAATAAAAAAAAGCAACAACTTTAAAATCGTTTTTGGCCACATTTTTGCCTGATTTCATTTGCGCTTTTAATTGTGAATTTTATTTCCTCTTTGTTGTTTTTCTTTTTTTTTTTTTTTGCAATTAGCATAATTTGCTTTTTATTAGTTTACATTGAATTTTGAAATTTTTGTATTATTTGGCAGCCTGTTTGTGTTGTCAGTTACTGTTGCCAACTGTGCAATAAAGCGTTAACAACTTCAAATGAGTTGCCATGGCGCGAGTTAAGCTGAATTGGGCACAATCCGGGGCTTAAGTGATTAAAACGATTGCATTGGCTGAATGTGACTTTGAAGCATGCTTCGCGCTTTAAGCTTAGAGGGCGCTTAAGGGAGGCGATTTCAATTAATGCCTTAGTGTCAACTAGGTCAATGACTTTTGACATTTATTCCCAAACATTTTTTTTCATTACTTTGGCAGAAATATAATTTTAAGCTTTAGCAATACAAAAGTGAACAGTCATCAAACACATTTTCATCTAATAGTAACCTTAGGCTGCGCAGTGAGGATCCTTTGCCAGATTCAAAAATGTAGCTTATTTAATTTTCGATTTTATACCGCCAACTCCTTAAAAGAATAAACAAAAATAATTTACTACATGGGGGTAGTCTATACTCACTAATGAATTTCAAAGTCTAAATGAAAGATGGAATCACATAAATAAAAGAACACACCATATGACGGGATGCGACATTATGGAATTCTCCAGAAAGTAGCATAACCTTAACGCATATTAGTTTGCCGTTAGTTAGATTAGTCTGCGAAGAACCTAATGCTTAAGATCGAAATTCATTAAAGAATCAATCAGCACAAAAGCAGCACTCGGAGGAACTAATAACTGATTCATTTCGCTATTTCTGTCCGAGGAATATAAAAATGATGTAGTATTTTCCTCTGTTGTGTCATGTGCTTAAGTAGGCTAGGAAAATATTTGCAGCGACTTAACCCAACCAACCCACCAACCAAGAAAGGCCCACTCACAGTTGACTTAGTAATTAATTACCCTCGTGTTCTTCTCGCTAAGTCAGCAACGTCACACAAGCCACAGCAAATGATTTGCTTTTAGCGATTTTTACTTTACGCCTGGCGTAGACGGTTTATACGCATTCTCTGAAGCTTCGCAAGGATTCCGAAGACTTAAGGCATCTACGTCAACATAAGCCACACGTTGGTTGCGGCTGATGTGGGTGTGTGTGTGTGTGTGTGTGCGTGTGCGTGTGTGTGTGAGTTTATATTATTATTTTTGCGAATTGTTACCCTTCATATATGCTTTCAGTCTGCTGCCAATTAAGCGTATGCCGCTACAAATGAAACCCATTAAATCTGACTACTTCTTCTTGCTTCCATTTCACAGCTTACTTTTGCATGCAAACGATTTTCATATGCAAAAAGTGTAGCTCAAATACATAAAACATGCAACTACTCGCAACAATCGACGCTGTCACATATAACGAGTATCAGAGAGCAGGCAAGTGCTTGGATAGCGCAACTATCGACTAATGACTTCCTTAACATTTTTCAACAATGTACAAATGCAAATTTTCGCACATAACTTGTGTGAGAACTAAGCGAAAGCGACTTTGCCGCCGCAAACTATATGACTACAAGTATGAAAATCGATTTAAGCACATGAAGAGTTTATCGAACTCGCACTGTGTGTGTTAACAAAAATGAAAAAGAAAAAAAAGGATGAAAAGCTAAATAAATATGCATAAACGTTAGCAACTGCATATGACGCGGTCATGCATGTAAGACAGTGAAAAACTTTTATAAGCGTCACATATAGCGGTAGACAGGCAGTCAGTCACACGCTAAGCAGGCACACATACGGAGAGACATACAGACAGACATACAGACAGGCAGACAGGAAATGCAACAAAGCACAAGGACTATTGCATAAATTGTATGCGAGACGCAACCAAATCATATGCGGCAATTATATGCTAAAAAATAAAGCAAAAGGACGGATAGACAGACAGATAGACAAAAAGACAGACAGACAGACAGTTAGAGAGGCATGCATAAAGTTAACAAAGTTGTTGGCATGGCAGCAGGAGGTCATGGCAGCGTCAACAACTAACAAACGCGCAAAGTCATGCAACAAAAGTTGTGAAGTTGCAAAAATAAAAACAAAAACAAAAAACAAAAAATAAATAAATCCAAAGCAAAGGGGAATATATATAAATAAAGTAAAAAATCAAAACTGGCTTGTGGCATGTTATGTTAAGTCACAGCACGACAGTTTGAATGTGTCTATGCTGTGCTAAGGCAATTAAGGGGGTTAGGCAAGGTAATCTGCTGTGCATAATTTTTGCACGCTAGATTGTCATTTAGAACAACTTAAGCAGAAAATTGTGACACAGAAGGAAAAAAGAGATTAGTTTCTCCCTTTGGGCTAAAAACATTGAATCATTTATATGCCTTGTAACATAGATTTTCAAATAACAACAACAACAACATATAGGTGCATTTTAAAGATAAATTTTTTAATTACAGTCAAGCTTATGCAACTTACCAAATGAAATTCACTAAACATAATTTCAAAGATGACTTTTCAATTACGAACCTTTAGACTAGTGCAGCATATAAACAAAATAAAAACTAAAAAGCAAAGCGGATCCATCTAATTGAAATTTTCTTTAGTTAGTTTAACATTGAATACTCTGGAATCCTGCTTTATTGCTAAATGTGGCTAAATGCAACACATATGCATGCGAAATGTCATTAATATCAGTTTATTGAGGAATAAATAAGTCAAAGTAAAAATTATAATCGGCTAAAATACTGTGCATGATACCCAGTCATAAGGCATATACATTAATGCAAAATGGAAAAAAAAAGTCAAGCTGCTACAAAAACCTTTTTTTGTTTTATTTCGCCGAAGCTAGAGTATATAAGCCAACATTGTCGGCATATGGCTGGTGCACACACATGTTGTCAATTGCCCAGGCAACAATAATGCTAAAAACAAACTACTTATAACTGCTACAAAAACAACGGCAACTACAACAACAATAATGGCAATAATGCTAACAGTAACACACTGCAAGCAACTAAACATGGCTAATTTGCGACTCACAGGTACAGCCGCAGGCACAGACGTCACGAAAAGCTGCAAACTAAACCAATTCCAAAGCACCTTAGCCACGCCCATGCGCCACCCACAGCCATAAGCTGCAATCTCAGCTAGTGAAGTCAACGCCCGCGCATAAATTTCATTTCAATTGTTAATTACTTGCGCGCTCATAAATTTATAAAACGACACACAGAAAAAAAAAAAAAAAAAAAAAAATTGAAGGAAAAAAAGCAAAATACATACAAAATGGAAAAAAATTGCCACGTAAACTCTGCTTAAGCCAGCCAGTGTTGGTAAAGTGCGCATGTTGAGACTTTCTGCCACATTTGCATAATGTGTGCGTAAATTATGAATTGCCGAAAATGTTTTATTTATTTATACAATATGAGTACATATTTGTTTGTAAAATAAATGTGCACCCCACCCGTAAACAACAACAACAAGAATTAATGCAAAATTTCCATATTACACTGCAAGTGTTGGTTAACATTTACTGCTTTTGCTTGAATTTCTCTTTTTTATTTTTCGTCTTCCCCTGCCAATTTTCGCTGACTTTAAATTTTCTGCGTATTAAAAATCTCAGCCAGACTTTAATCCTATACCTGGCACTGCGTTCCCCCAAGTTTGTTTGAAAATCGTTTTATTGGCCGTTTGCTCCACCTGTCTGCTCAGCTCCTGCGGCACACAGTACGCCACGCACTCACCCACACACCCACGCACCCACTCAGCGTACGCGACACGCGCCTACTGCAAAGCCACTTGCGCTGTGATAGAAAATTAGCATTCGTTATTTATGACCCCGCATGAGGAGCAACATTGCCCTGGCGCAAAGCCTTAGAGTGCACTGTGCGAAATCGGCATCAAGTGCTCAGCAATGCTGTAGAATTTTCATACAGAAATACAAATGTTGTTAGCAGTGAACTTCAAAGGCACATTTTTTAATGAGTTGAATTTTATGGGACAAATTATGTGATAGAGCATTGGCATAATAATATAAAATCATAAAACGAAAGTAACATTTTTTTTTCTTGTTTTTTTTTTTTATTGCTAAGGTATGCCACCTTTTGTTAATTATCCATTATAACATGCACGAACCAAAGTAAACTGAAATGACATAATAAAATATTTTACTCACAGAAATAATGAAATTTACTTCAAAAAAGGTGCATTAACATTAAATTCTTACTGAGCCCAAGGGGATGTCTAAAAATTGTTAATGGCAAATTGACATGTTAAATGGATTAAAACGTAGTTCAAATATTAAAATTCACTATGCTAATTTACCTCTGCATTAGAACGATAACCTATTTTCGTCGCACACTTCCTCTTCGCCTGCTTTATTGGCACAACTCCTTGGGGTTAAGGTCCAGCTCTCGCAATTACATATGTGCCGAAGCCGATGTTTGCAAGCTTAGACATGGCTTACTCTCTTATCTGTAATCTCTAAAATGTCGAGAGGAAGACGTTTGTACAGAGAAAAAGCTTTCTTCTGTTATTTTAATTTTGCATGTTTAGGGAATTCTTTATGCCACAGCCACCGACCTTAGACATGTCTCTGATAAAATGCACTTAATCATGCTTTGTCAACATGCCTAAGCACTTTCGATAACACGAATGAGCTACCAAAATATGATTTAGCTCGCTGTATAAGCAATTTTATTTCGCAGCAATAATTTCAGCAATTAAATTTTTATAAAAATATGCGTACCCAGCCATTTGATCGCAACACATAAATACCATTTATATTCTTGCCAAAAAAAAAAGAAAACTGTCGCAAAGGCGAAAGCCGCGACATTGATTTTCACAATAAACATGACTCTTAACTAAGTTTGCAAGGCACAATTAACCAAGTCATGCTCAAGCACTATAAGCAGCAAAATTAACTTAATGGCGGCGGTACAAACTTTTCTCACTGTGTCTGCTCTGCGCACTCGAACAACACGCGGCGCTCAGCCCACCCGCGGGTGTAGCTGGGGGTGGGGGCGCTGCCTACGCACAGTCGCTTAATTTATGCTTACCGCTTTTCAGTCAGTACCAGCCGAGGCGGCAAAGACCGGGGGCCATTTGCGTTTGTTATGTGCGCCTTGGGGCCGAGCGTAGCGCACAGTGGGCAAGATGGTCGCTTGGTTGGCTGGTTAGTTGACTGCGGATGAGTGTGTGTGGGTGTGTGGCTGTGTGGGTATCTGGGTGTGGGCTGCTTGCTGGCATGCTGACTGGGATCTAGGTGCGGTGAGGCTGGGTGGCAACTCTATCGCGTGGCTTGGCGTGCGGCAAAATTAATTTGTTGCAGACGACATTTTTAATGTGGCTTTTCGTTATTGTTCGTTTTTGTTTGTTGTTGTTGGTGTCGCTGCGTTTGTTGTTGTTTGGATGTTTGTTGTAGCTTTTGCTCGACGGTTCGTTGGTTTGTTGATGCCTGCTGTTTGTTGTAAGCTGCGCTGTTGTTGTTTTTATCATTGTTGTTATTTTTTAGGCGTTTTATGCGCAACGCGTTTTTGTCACGTAATTCACATTTTATACTGACTGCTTTATTACGATTATTTCAGTTTTTTCGTGCTTGTTGATTTTTTCTTCTGCCGTTTTTGTTTTGTGTTTTTTTTGCTTTTGTTGTTTGTTATCATGGTATATGGTGTATATTATCGATTCACAGCATACAGAGATTTCACACCAAAAGCGGAAATCATTATTTCTCTTATTATTATTATTAAAATTTTTTACTTTTTTTCATTTTTATTGCACACAAGTTGACTTGGTAAATAATTTGAAATACTTGCTGTTATTATAGCGCTAAAAACAATTTCCTGTCATTTTGCAAAGTGTTGTGGTGCAAATGTTGTCGTACTTGAACACACACATGTGCAAAATGTGCCACTTAACGACTTAACAAATGGCAACCATACAAAATCTCAAATATTTTACATTAAGCAAATATTGTCACATGTAAAAGTACACACGTGTGCAAAACTCTGAGCTGCTTTGCATACTCGATTGATATGCATACCCATCTACTAATCTGCCAATTCGCAAAGTGAGAGACTTTTAACAAAAATTGTAGCATTGAAAGTAGACACGTGTGCAAAAATCGAACACAGCTCTCTACAAATAAGCTAAGATACAACAATGGGCAATAACGTGCTTAAACGCTTAATATGCATACCACTGAGCCAACCAACTTACCTTAACATGGCTGTCTGCAAAAATCATTAGGCAGTCACGGCAGACATGTCAGGCAAGACCCGATAACACATGCTTAGAGTCTAAGCCTTAAATGCGACATTGTGCCTATACTCGGAATTTAGTCTGACTCGGAGGCTACGTAATTTATGCAAAGCAAAATTCGAAACTTAAAAAGAAATATGCACACAAAAGCCTAATTCCCATTTGTCGCATTGTTTTGTTATAAATAAATTTAATATTCAAATATTCATAACAAAATTGTATTTTCTACCAAAATAATCAAAACAATGCAAAAGAACAATCAGCAGGAAAATACACAAAAATAAAATAAAAAAGGGAAAACAGAAAACAGAAGTGCAAATGAAATGTTCACACTTAAAATATTTGATAAATTAAAAAGATAAAAGTAACAAAAAAATAAAAAGAAAACAAAAAAGGAAAAATGTTTTCGTAGACTGCATTTGTCTGTTATATACTATATGTAGACGTCTACATATAGAGACATTGCTTTTATTGTCATTGTTGCTGTTGTTGTTGTTGTTATTTTTTGCTTGAGCTTTCGTTTTTGTTTGCTCTTAATGTTTTAATAAATGCGCACAACAACACCCAACAAAAAAAGGCGACTCAAATGAAAAATGCAGAAACACAGTCGGCAACAAAAGAAATTGTTAAGCAACAACAAAAAAATAATTGCCCAAAAAAGGAAAAGAAAAAAAAGTTGAGAAAAAAAATATATAAATAAAAAAAACCATGAAAAACGTCCCAAATTTGAACTCATCAATGCTGAGTTTAGTAAAATAAATAAAAAACATTTACTTCGCGCAGCAAATCAAACAAATGAATAAAGGAAACGGGGGAAAAAAGTATGAAAAGAAAGAAAAGTGAAATAAATAAATAAATAGCAGCATAAAAAGCGGCATGCGCCAAAATGAAGCGATTTTATGCAGCGATAATGCCTGCGCCAAAAACTTTTCCGGCAAACGAAGACAAGCAAGCAAAAGGCAGGCCGCAGGCAAAACCATTTCCGGCTAGACAATAAGTGACAGACAGAGATACCAATATAACAATAGCAATACAGCGCACATTTGTTGTAGCAGTCACATAGACAAAAAAAAACAAAAACAAAATGCCGCAACTCAGACAAAGTCGCAAAGCTACATGCATCCTATCCGCCGATTCGCCACGCTCTGACATTGCCGCTGGGCGCATCAGAAACATTTCTGCCAAAAACCAAAACAATACTGTTCCCCAAAAATATAAGATAATCACACAAAGCAAATGATATTAACAGCTCAATGCGCCAACTCAATTTTAGACTCACCTATACGACTCAATAGAATGGGCAAATACGTCTCTGCTTACGCGCAAAGTTTCGCATTTGACTTAATTAAATTGAATGCGCAACATTGCTGCGTGCCAGTCAGTTCATTTGTTGCCTCAGTGTATGAGTCTGCGTTTGAAAGCGTGTCTGTGCACTTGCCCAGAAAATCGCAACGCAATTTGCCAAATGTCTCACAAGCATAAGTGTGTATGTGTGTGTGTGAGTGTGCATGCGAGCTAAAGCCATTGCGCATTGGCACAGCCCTGTCTTTATCACTCCACGGCGTATGTGTAATTTATTTGCATACAAATTTTCTAAGGTAACAATTGATTAAAATATTTGCTTGCTTCCGCTTTGTTGAGGCCAGCAGCGATTTACCAAATAGTACTCGTGCATACGCAGGCAGGCAAAAGGCACAGTGCAAAAAAAGCACTTACTGACGTAAAGAAAGACCGCAAACCGTTTGCCTTGGCTGCGCCATAAACTCGCATACATATTGCCATTGCATACTTTTGGGGGCAGCATCCGACTGTTGCTTTGTGCTTAGTGCCTCATGCTGTTGCTGTTTCTGCTGTTGCTTTTTTGCCTTTCTTTATGCATGGGCAACAAACTCTATTACAAATTACTCTATGTTAGTTGCACAGCATCACATGTGCAGCCATCTGTGTATGTGTATATATAATCTACGTGTGTGTGCTTATGCATGTCTCGTTGTCATTTGCATACTTTTGATTATAAGAAATTGGCGTAGGCAAATGGCGTATAAACTTTGTTCGTCAATGCGTTATAAAAAAGAAACTTTAAATTTGGCTTCATGCCAAAAATATTTTTAAAATTCTTACACATATCCCGGTTTTTTTTTTTTTTTTGTTTTCTTTTAGTTGCGGTTTAATTTTTCAATTTAATTTATTAGCTTTGCAGAAAAAATTTATTTATACGAAATTGACAGGGAAATATAAATTAGTGACCTCTACTACAAAACATTTATGTCGAGTACAGATGCACATATAACATATTTGAAAGCAAATCAAGAGCATTCTTTAACTTAGTTTTAAGTTTAAAAGAACTTTTTTTTTATTTTCTTATTTTATTTTGTCTTTATCTCTTTACAAGCTGAAACTCACACTATTATAACCCATGTCGCATAAGAC
This sequence comes from Stegana nigrithorax, assembly GCA_037044495.1. NCBI lineage: Eukaryota > Metazoa > Arthropoda > Insecta > Diptera > Drosophilidae > Stegana > Stegana nigrithorax. Next base: position 147,885 of record JBAMBQ010004457.1, on the reverse strand, counting down.
TTCCATTCAAAAAATTATTTATAAGCAGTCTAAGCGCCTTTCGCTGCCAGGCTGTCAATGGTTATCCATGTGTTGTTTAGTTCCATTAAATGAAGTGTTGTCAAAAGTAGTGAGTTTTTTATTTATTGTTTTTCAGCATTTTTTTATGCCCTTTTTATTTTAGCCACTAATTTATTCAAAAGAATTTTTAATGTAAAATATACCTATGTATATATGTATATAATATTTATTTTTTTATTTTATAACCTAAAACAAATGTCCTTATCATGGCCGTGAGTTTACTTATTTTTTATAAAAAAATTTTTGTTCATTCTAAAATCTTTAATGTAACCTAAAGACATATTTTAACTCTCTCGCATAATCTTCTCTTTACAGATAGCGAATTATATTCGGGTACCGTGGCCGATTTCAGTGGGAGTGATCCCATAATATATCGTGAGCCGTTGCAGACGGAACAATATGATAGCTTAAGTCTCAATGGTAAGTAGCTTGTCAGCTTTGTGGTTGTTGTTGTTGCCGTTATGCCTCTTTGTCGTATTTTTGTTTTTCGATTTGACAAAATGACCGCAAAAAAAGCATACAGTAAACCAAGTAAAAAGCTGAACCTATTAAATTCAATTCGATTGTGCAGGCATTTTGTCTTTTGCATATTTAAGTAGAACCCGCAATGTGAAATCCTTGTTTTTATTGTTATTATTGTTGTTGTTGTTATTGTTGTGTCTTCTCTCCCCTTTATTAGTCTTTGTTCATGCTAATGTGGCCTTGCGCTTTTGGCATTTGCCTATGTGCTGCCGCATACAAATAGGCAACTCGAAATGTGAATATATCTATGCAGCAGCTTATTTTGCCTGTCATTTACCATGCCGGGTCATGTGTAGTTCATTTCATTATTCATATCGTAAGGACATTCGAACAGATATACATATGTACGCAGGCATATACGAATTCAATGCGAACTGACACTTTTTGCATATTTTAGTTAAATATCTTGTTCGGAGTTTGTATGCCCAACTATGTTTTGCATACTATGTCTGCTCATGTGTACATAATTTAAAGTCTATTTTTGGGCTCTGTTACATTTGTTCTGCAACATTTTTGCACATTTGGCACATTTATCTGAAGTAATTTAATATCATGACAAAAGATATAATAAATAATGTTTATTTTATTTAGCATATAAGAAATGTCTGCTTTTGGTTTTAACTAAATAAATTTGATACTACGCATGCATTAAAATAATCACAATTTAATTAATTCTCTTGCTACAATTTTAATTAATTATATTAAATGTGATATTTACTATTGGCATGCGAACTGCGTCTATTTAAATATCGAATTTAATTTAGTTTATTGAGTTTACAAATAATTCCACTTAAAATCAATCAGAAAAAATATGCACAGCCAAAACGTCGCGTGTGCAGCTGCTCAGTATAATGGTTTTTATTCAGCTTAAAATAAGCAAGATAATGCACTTATAAAGTCTCTCTAGAACAATACGTTCATATGGATTTTAGAAGTCTTATTCCTTTTTATTCAAATTTTTCAAAACTTTCATTTAAGCAGCTCAGTGCTTAACATATCCAAAGTGACAGGAAGTAGGCTTTTACCAATAAACAATTCCAATTACACCAAACAGCGGCTATTTTTTCAAATTCACAGCTTGAGTAGGAAACCCTTTAGAAGTTTCTGCAAGGAACCCACTAAATTACAAAAAACGCAATTATAAATTTTAGTACCTCATTCACAAGTACGAAGCCATTTTACATTATTACACATGCGCAGCAATCAACCTACATTTTTTAACATAAATCTGCCACATGTGTTTAACAAAACCACGCAACATTCCGCCTGCGATGCACATGCAACAAATTTTAAATACCTTAACTATGAATGTTAATTAAAGCATAACTTTTATGCAAATATGTACTAACATTTGATGAAATATCTTAATAATAATTAATCAAAATTCTCATAATTCTTTCATTTGCAGCGCCAAATTTTGTTAGTTCATTCACGCAGGGCGATTTTGTGTACTTCTTCTTTCGCGAAACGGCTGTGGAATTTATCAACTGCGGCAAGGTGAGTAATGCCTACAACCACAACAAATGCTCCACAAAATCCCCCGCACACACGCACACACATGTCCGCGCAAAATTAAATGGCAGCGCCATGCCAAACGCATGTGTCGAAAATATAAATACAATGGTGGAAAATAAATACAAACTCATAGGATACTTCTGCTTGCCACACGTGGAATTTGGGCATGCCATGCGCACGAGAAATTCTAATAACGGCATAAAATTTAATTAAGGCATACACGGCAAATAACAGACGACAAATCTATAAATGTATTGACAGCACACAAGAAAAAAAATAAAAATAAGTTATATATATAGTTACAGTGATGTGGAAAATGTAGGATAGCCAGGTTTCAACTTGAAACCCATGTTATGGAGCCATTAAAAAATAACAGAATATTGTTAGTTATAAATAAAGGACGAGGCATTCATTATTATTTTGCGCAACAGTGTATATCAAGGAGTATACATATAATTAGAGAAAAAAGCAAGCGGCGCAACTCATTTGTGTGCGCTACTATTTTATTTATTTGTTATAATTTGCCAAACCATAACCCAAGCGGGAAGGCAGGGGGTCGTGCACATGAGCGCGCAAAGCAGGCAAACTGCCAAGCTGGCTGCCAACCGCGCTGAGGGGGCTGCCAAGCGGGTTGTGAATAAATACGCTACCTTTTAATTTGGGCACTCGGCATATTTTCGATACCGGTGCTGCACACACGCACACTCACTCATACACACATACTCTCACACTATACTTTGCCAGTTGTGTGCCGCCATGCCGTTTGTGTTCATATTTCCGGTTTTGTGGCTTTTTTGTATTTCTTCTTTTTGTTTTTTCTTTGGTAAATATACAAAATGGCGCACGATTTAGCAGCCATGTAACGCTTTTGTGTATTAGTTGCGTGCGATAATAGCGTCGCAAATATTTTCGTGTAGCATTTTTCATGCTGCAGTGTGAGCAAAATGCCTAATGGCAATAGGAACTATTCGACACTCTACACGTGGCATGCTGTAACTATCGGAAAACGTATTTCACACTTTCATTATTTGCATTTCGTATTTTAGAATTTATTTATTTGTGCACAATCATGCATTAATTCAAGCCAAATGCATTCCCTCTCTCCCTCTCCCGCAATAACTCTGTTCCACTTACATTTCTTGCTTGTTTGTTTTTTGGTATTTATTTCCGCACTACTAATTTTTGCAGGCGATTTATTCGCGTGTGGCGCGTGTCTGCAAATGGGACAAGGGTGGCCCGCATCGTTTCCGCAATCGCTGGACATCGTTTCTGAAATCGCGGCTCAATTGCTCCATACCCCACGATTATCCGTTCTACTTCAATGAAATACGTAAGTTGTGCCTTTTTCTTATCCTATACATATATATACATATACATTTTTTTCTTTATTTTCTTTTTTTTTCTGAGCTTTTGTATACGTATTTAGTTTTGTTTGGTTGCGTTTTTATTTTATTAGTTTTTATTCCTTTTTTTTTTTTTTTGTTTTTTTTTTTATTTTTTTTTTTGTAAATAAATTATTTTTCGCCCTATCGAAATTGATTTTGCCATTTTCTCTTTCATGTCTCTGCTACTCTTTGGCGGCCATTTTTCAACGCCATCTTGCAACGGAAATGCCAACATCGTCGCTATGTTTGTCCTTGACTGCCTGCGCTCGTTGTCTCGTTGTTATTTATCGTGTGCATTTAATAAATATATCTCAACATACATAAACTTGCTTTTCGGGCTTTTCGGGCACAACGGCCAATGCTCATTTCCGTTGCCGACATCGCTTTGACTCTGCAACGTAACATCGCAACAACGCTCCAACGATTCCATCGGCTCCATCGACGTCCCTCCCTAACACCATCGCCGCCGCCATCGTCATCACCATTGCCGTTGCTGTTGCTGTTACTGTTACTGTTACCGTACGTCATTATGTACACCGCATGCTCGCAGAATCGGCCAGCCATCTTGTCGAGGGACAGTATGGTCCTTCCAGCGCCAAATTGATTTATGGCGTATTTAATACGCCAACAAATTCAATTCCCGGTTCGGCGGTTTGTGCCTTCTCATTGCAGGTGAGTGAGCAGACAACCCCACTTCAAAGCAGACGCACACACACACATACACACAAACACTGATTGCCAATGTGGCTTGACTGCTTCGTTTTGATTTTCTTATGCTTACATTTTTCTAACAACAATTTTTCCCTTCTATTTTTTTATTTTCTGTTTTTACGCTTTAATTGTTTTCCAATGCAGGACATCTCGGATACGTTTGAGGGTAATTTCAAGGAGCAGAGCGGCATCAATTCGAACTGGTTACCCGTAAATAATGCGAAGGTGAGTAGCTTACTTTGTTTTTGCGAATATGAGACTAAAACAAAATACTTCACTGTATCAGTTTCGTTTGCGTTGAACCTTTTTGCATTATTTCAAGCCAACTTGGCAGGCTTGACAGATTAATATAATTAGTAACCTGAGAGTGTGACACGCTACAGTCGTCACTAGATATTTGTGCAAAAGAGATAAGTCAACGAAATTTGTTTCATATCTATGCCAGATTGCAATCTTATTTCAAAAGCAGAAATAAAGCCTATTTGGCTAATGTGCAGTTCGCATATGTTAGTGTTCATTAAAAAAAACCTTTTAATATTCTATAAACCTCCAAGCTATTCTATATGCTACTGGGACTTGCAGTAACAACATTAAAAGATTTTCGTAAGGACTATGCACTGTAAGAATTCCTTTATTAAAACAACAACTGAAGATATCGTATCGCCTCAATAGATTTACATACAATATATGTATATAAATGCAAAAATTTACCATTTTCAATTTATTAGTAATAGTTTATGTATCGGTTATGTTGAAGTAACTATAGTGCATCAGACACTCAAGTCATAACAGACTTAAAGCAATCCATAAGAAAAACTAAATAATACTTAGCCCTTTGTTTTTTTTTTTTTTACACTTAATCGTTTATTGAACCTTATCTTGAGCGTCAGCTGACCTTAACGCTAAGCAAGCTTGAAGCTTCAACAAAGTCGATTTCATCAATCAACGGCTGGCATTTAAAACTTGAACTAAGATGTGCAATTTAAAGTTTTCCTTTTAAAAACAAATTTGCTGGCTTAGTCATCAGCCTATCTCTGTCAGCTCCCTTGACATGCTGCAGATTTCAAAATTTTTTTCCCACATCAAATTTTATATTTGCATTTGCCTTTGCCTGCTTGAAGTTAATTTAAACGTTTAATATATGTCATAAAAAAAAGTTTAACAAAATGGAAAAAAAACTTTTTAGCTGGCAAGACTCATATAAGCATAAACTAGACTACTTAAATTTAATGACGCAAACTTATATGAAAGGAAATGTTTTCGGTCATACATGTGCGAGTTTGTCTAATGCACAGCTGTCGTCACAGAATTTATTACTTGATTTTGGCTTATTCTCAACGCAGCAAATTGTCTAATAAATTCTGAAAAATTGCATAAAGATTTTTTTCCCAACTAGTTTTAGTCTGAATACTTCCACACGCACTAACGGCGGCAAAGCGAACAGCTGTCACACATCGTTTATCATAAGCACTATGGAAATTTCACTGCAACACGATAATGGCAAGGATATGCGTGTGTGTATATATGTACATAGGAGTACAGATTACATGCATTAGAATTATTTTCGAATCGTGAAGTTTTGGTGCAGTTGGGAAAAGTTGGCGTCGACGAGGTATTTGACTATGCGCCCATGCGCCATTTCTGTGCTATTCCATATGCGAATGTCTCTGCCCTCTGACATGCTGTTGATGCAGCTTTGGACGTCATAATTTTCTGCTGCATTGTCATAAACCGCGAATCGATATTCATAGAGTCTACAAGCATGTTTTGACTAGAGTAGCTCTTTCAATTTTTTTATTACACAAACTTCTTCAAAATGACGCTTTGTTTTATATTCTTATAGTAAAAGCGGAATACTTATGCTGACGAATTTCAGTCAATTCACTAAAGTGTGCTCTAGTAATCTGCGAATATGGACTGCCCTTAGATTCGAGCCAAACTTTCATCTCATCTATTTGCTTCTTAGTACCCTCCAATTCGCCAACCATTGTGCCTTCCGGTGATTTCATCACCCAGCCACGTACGCCCAGCTTAGTTGATTCTAAGGCAGTATATTTCCGAAAGTTCACAGCCTGCAATTTGCCATAAATCTCGTATTCACAAAAATACAAAGGATCTTCTAACTCCGACTCCACCGAGTCTTGTTCCGGCAATGATTCTGGCTCGTTGTCCATTGCTTCTTTCCGGCTTAATTTGTTATTAGGTACAGAAGTATTTGAGTGTTGTTTTTAATTTCTGTTGAATTTTTTATTATGATTAAAAAACAACAAGCAGCTATGGTTATTACATTTACAGAGTAGTGTGGACTCGTTTATTGTTTTCATAATGCAGATAGGACATTAAATAGCTGCATGAATTCCTAGAAATCTACGAATATTGGAAAATGAAATTCTTTCCTACTTTTTATTTTTTTTTTTTTTTTTTGTAATTGAATTTAGTGGATGGTACGTTCTAAATGTCAACATAAAATGGAAATGAATTAAACGGCAAATACGCCTCGTCATCTTCGTTGGCATATCGTTGGCGTAAAAAGAAGCCATTCTTTCTATGGTCTGGAGTAAAAGTTTTTCGTGATTGAGAACAGTTCCGTTGATAATGCCGGATGATGCTGTGAGAAAGACTGGGGATACCTACATGCTGCAAAAAAGCTTCAAATATTTTCGTACCAACTTCCTCCAAAAATTAGCCAGTCGGAGTTAAACTATTTAACGTTTATCTCTGTGAATTTAATATGTGCACCACGTTCCAGACAGAACTTTGGAAATCGAGGGTCAAACAATTCGGCAGAAGTAATGCTTTATAATAATCTGCAAGGATTAGACAGGCAATCGATTTCATCAATGAAAATTGATGTAAAGTTGACAATTTAATTTAATTTCTTAAAAGAATCTCTCCTCAGTAAATTCAATAAATTGTTCTTAAACGATAGTGTTAATCTTTTGCAAATCAGTCGACAAAAAAAAAATTATCTTAAGTCGAACACTCCGCACTAACAAAGTACACTTAATCGCTATACAATGCTCAAATCATGACATCTAAATCAGTTATCGAGGAGCACTCTCGTGTGCATATAAATAATTGCATTCAACAGTTCTGCACAAGAGCCAAGTATGATTTTAATAGCAGGAACACGCAACGACGCACAAAGGTCCTTTTATGCTTCTGCTGCTGCTGCTGCATCTGCGGCTGCTGCACTGCTCGACTGGACTCATGCTTCATAGCGAAACGAGCCATTTCCGTTGGCTATTCATAAGCCGACAGTCACACCAAGTTATGACTTCTGGCTTCACTTGCACACGGAACGATTTGTGCAGCAGGCCCATAAAATGCGCACCAGCAGCCTGCACACACACTCAATGCATCCTTGTTGGCCCAAAACCAGAACCAGAACCAGAACCAAGCGCAGCAGTGGCCAACAGGCAGCCAGCCAGTCTGCGTCTGCGTCTGTGGCGCTGCTTGCTTCGACTTTGCTGCACAATTTCCGGCAGGACCATTAACTGCTGCTTCTGTCGTGCCACTGCAGTTAACCAACCAAGATAAAGCAAAAAATAGAAAAAAAAAATAGACAAACTAAATTTTAAATTGCATAGTGCACACTGCACACTATACGACAGAAAAAATATTTATTACGCCATTTTTTTTTTGTCTCTGATGTTCTCTGGCATTGCCTTTGTGCATTTGCTGTGCCCCATGCATTGCTTTAACGACGCTGCTGCTGTTTTTTATATTTGTTTCTATGTATTTACGATGTTTTTTTGTTTTTTTTTTTTTGCAGGTACCCGAACCTCGTCCCGGTTCCTGTCACAACGATTCACGAACACTTCCGGATCCGACATTAAATTTCATCAAAACACATTCGCTAATGGACGAGAACGTTCCGGCATTTTTCGGACAACCGATTTTGATGCGGACAAGCACAATGTAAGTACATACAATATATAAATGTAAACACACACAAATACACACGTACATGCTCGAATACAAGCATGTGTAGCATGCATGCACTACAAGTCCAAAACTTCACGAGTATGTACACAAGTTGTGTACATGCTTATATGTGCTGCATACTTTGTGGCTGCACGTAGCGCAATGTCGCAAAAGCTGCGATGGCTGCCGCGGCGTGGTTTGGCTTTTTTCTCTACAGCGCGATGCCAAAATTATGTTGCGCCAATGTAAATATTATTGCGCAAAAGCTGCCGCTGCAGCAGCAGCAACAACACAAACAACAACATGTAGTACAACAACATCTTGAACAAGTGCGTCTAGAGCAACAACAACAAACACGTGGACAACTTTTGTTGCCTTGCACTGTGCGCATATCAGCACTTGGCTTGCAGCCTGGGTGCTCTGCCGCCCCGCTTCCCTGCAGCTGTGGCTCATTTCGTAACACTCACAGCAAAAAGTAACCAAGCTACCGCATTATGAGTAGCGACATGCAAGCCGCATGGCTTGACCACGACATTGTCGTTCTTGATTGCTCTTCATTTTACTGCTTTTTCTTTTCTTGTTTGTGGTGTTTAAAATTTGCGTTTTTTTACGTATTCTATTATTTTTTAAGCAGCACACATATTTTCGCTGCTTTGTATTTGTTTAACTAAAATCACATGTACGCAATAATCAAATTACATGTGGTAAAAATTCAAAATAAAAACATGTCAACACAATAAGATTTGATTACTGTGCGGTTTGAATAATCCGTACTCAGCGTTAAATGCTCAGATACCGAAACTATATGTTAGCAGGAATCAAATATGAGAGACTTTTTTGATATAGTCCATGAAAACTAAATACGAGGCTTATATATTGTATATGAATTTATTTCAGTGTATTCTTTAAACTACTTCCTATGTACTTTTGTTTTTTTACACCTACATGTACCTCTAAGCTTCTATATAACCCTATAGATTTTAAAAATTAGAAACACAAATTGTGGCATTTTAAGCCTTTAACTCAATAAATCCATTTTTGCAGCCAAAACTTCTGGGACGACTAGGTATATTTAAATGAAACAGGCATATTTGAAATATGAAAAAAGAAAAAACAAAATAGACAAATTCAAAATAGAAATCTATTTTTAAAAAAAACTTACTTGCCCCGGGTGAGGATCGAACTCACGACCTTAAGATTATGAGACTTACGCGCTACCTACTGCGCTACCGAGGCTGTGAGCACCTTGGAAATTGTTTTATTATATGCACTTGCTTTTTTTTTTGCAGTACACGTCTGTATATTTTTAGACATGTATATAGAACACATTCAAAAACACATTTTATGCTGATAAGAAGGCATGCGCATTGTATTGTTTCATGCAGTCACTGTATATATTTTTGAGATTTTGAATAGCAACGCAGATAAACAACCTAGATAAATTTAGCATTGCTCATTTCTAGGAAATTTATTGATGAAGTATATACTCACATTTTAAACTGAATCACCTATGTATATTATCAAATTAATAAACCGTGCAAAGAATGGCTCCAACACATTTAAGACTACGATAAGAACAAGCATTTATTTCAGTTTTCATGTCGATATATGAGACCTGCTTAATTAATATTCAGTATTTCTTGCACTCCAGCCAACTACCATTACATATCGCAAATTTATTTTTCTAATTGTATTGTCTAAATCGGGGTCTAGCAATCAATTAGAAACCTTTTGTAGCCAACCTCTCTTTGGTTGTCTCTGCATCAGCTGAAAATCTACTACTGCTACTTTATATGTAAAACCTAAGCAGTTACTTGTGCATTTAAAGTGCAACCGATTTTATTGTAATCTTGCATGTTGCTGCACAGCTGCCAGGCTAAATCACAATTCATTGGCCAACAATGCACATAGCGCTTTGTCTCGCTCTTACACAGTCTCACTCCTTTGCTCTGCTTCGGCGCTATTGCTGAGATAACACAAGCCACAAGCAAAGCGCACTTATGCATTTTTCAATAGCCAAGCGAATGCATTTCTAAGTCGACAGCCGAGCAGAGCAGCGCAGAGCGCTGGAGTGGAGAGGAGAGCAGCAGAGTTCAGTGCACATGTGCAAAATTTAAAAATTCAATTTTGCAGCAAACTTTTGCCGGGTAATTGAGTCACAATTACAGCTTTCACAAACAAGCCAAAAACGCAGCCACTTGTGCTATAGTTTTGTGTGGTGTGTGGGTGTATGTGTGTGTATGAACTGAGTAAATCACAAATGTGTAGCAGAGAGCTGAAATGAGGCAGCGCAGCTCCGAGCCCACCGCACTCGGCATGTCTTTGTAGTGTTGGCCAATGCAGTAAGTCACTTTGTGGCACAGCTAAGCAACTTGAGTGCGCGCCTCAGAGGGTGGAGCAGGAAGCCCCAAGCATATGCGAGTAGAAACTTATACGCGTACAAGTATTTTTGATGCGGCGAATTGAATAAATTAGAATGAAATATGGAACACGTTCGCAGCATTACCAAAAACTAAAATTTGTACGCCATAATCTACGGCAAAGAGCTCTGAGCAGGGCTAGAGGGAAGGGCAAGGCAAACGAGTTATAGCCAAGTGCATTTACGGCATGTAGCCACAAACAGACAAGTGGACAGACACACACACACACAGCAAGTATATGGATTTCAAAATTTAATCATGCCCAACTCAATTGAAAAGCAAAAGCAGAAAAGAAGAGAAGATAAACCAAACTTAGTCGAACACATTTGAAATTTATATTTCGACCTAATTTAATGCACAAACTGCTGCGCGGAGTGGGGTATGAGGAAGACGTCTTGTTGCACAATGCTGCAATGCTGGCCGCGCTGTGGCCAAGTGCATCTTGGCATGTCTTGAGTGAATGCAGCCCCAAACAGTAAATGGAGCATATTCATGCATAAAGCACCAACATGCGCGCCACAGACATAAATCTTGCCCAGCAGTGCAGCATCACAGAAGCCGCATACAAAATGCGACTGCCAGACGGACTCCTTGGCTGGCAATTGAGGAATGTTACAGCAGCAGTGTTGGCGAACATCTGAAATGGCTGCCATGGCTGCATGTGGAAGCAATGCAGGCCCTGGGTGCACGAGCATAGCGCTGGAAGACGTCGTAGCAAATTAGCTGCTGACAGCTTGGCTTGGCATTATGCTTGCCAAGATGGCAGCGAGGAGCGCGTGTGTGTGAGTGAGTGCGAGCATGCGGCAAACAACAAATTGCGGCCAATAAGAAAGGCTATTGTGTGGCGACTTGGCTTAGATATGTCAGGATTTAACTTTGTGCTGCTACTGCTGCTGCTGATCTGCGCTGCATTCATTTAGCAACTGTTGGCTGTGCTTAAATTAAAGTTGACCGCAAGCAGCGCAAGGCAAGTGCAGAAAAATGCTGACAGTGAAGTAAAGTAGCTGCGCTGTCAGTTTAGCAGAAAGTCAGCTGTCAAGGCTAATTGCATTAATTTTGTTTGTAAGTGTCGCATGTTACATATGCAAGTATATGCACGAAAATAAATGGGCTTGCGTATTTATACACATTTAAAAGCCTAAATGGAAATTTTATGGAATTTATGGATTTATATAATTAACAAATTGTTTTTGTTGGCTTGACTGTGGTAGGTTAAATTAAAAATAATTAAATATAAATTCGTTGACTCTACGAAGGAAAACCGTGGCCAATACACAATGTCAATACATAAAAAACGAAAACCACGTCATTCCATTTAAAATATTTTCTAGCAAACTTGGGAATAATTCGGACTACAAACCTAGGATGAATGCCAGAAAATAACTTTAAATTTTCTATTTCTAAACTTCATTTGTTTTTGACACAGTTTCAATTTAACGAACTTTAAAGCGTAAGGTTAAAGGTTCAAACCCTCATGATAGTCGTCTGCTAAGCGCTGACTAAGTTGGCAGAAGTAAATTTTTAAAGCTCAAAAAAGATTCCATAAATAAATGATGTAGTATGTAGAGGAAGAGGGAGCACCCAGTTCGATCTATTCATTTGTAACACATAATATAAACAGTTTCGAAAGGTGAACAATATGTGCGTTTGGGGGAAATAGAATAAACTTTGAATTTATTTTGATTTACTAAGATTAAAAAGAACCGAAAAAGTATAATTTTCAATCTCCTTCCTCGTTTTATGAAAAAATCAAGAACACTTCAATGCTGCAATTATTCTGCCTTAAAGCTGACCAACAGATCTGGTAAGGTCACTCATCAGCAGACTCTTCCCATTCCCATTCAGTCTCGCTTAAACTTGGTAACTGTGTTAAACAATAAGCAAAGAAAAAATAAAAAATTCAATCTCTTAAAATTCTTATAAATAAGGCAAAGAAAACAAATCTTAAGCAATTGTATTAATCACTGCAAACTTCTAAGCAAAACTGTATTAATGAATCTCAACAAATAATTACAAAAAAGAGAAAAAAAAAATACAAACCGCATGCAAGTTTTTCTCCACCTACCATCGACATCAACACCTCTGTATCTCGTATATATTTAAAAAACTTTTTACAAATTGACAACTTTACAATTCAAATATATTAAATTATTCAGTGCCAGGCCAGCAACGGCCATGGAGCATAAGCAAAACTGTTTCAACGTCTAAGGTCGTGGCCATGTGCACACAGGCAAGCCACAAGCCAGCAGCCAGCAACCAGAAACGTGCGGCACGGCACGGCTCGACACGACTCCACTCAAACAGCAGTTGGGGAATTCTGCTACAACGCCGGATATTTCGAATCAAATCAAATATGCACAAAATTGATTACAATTTGCGTTTGACAGAAATGAAAACGAAAACATAATTTTGGTAGCAATATTATGTGTACACAAAAATGAATGGAAAAAAAATGAAAATAATGGAAAAAAATACAGCAAAACCGGACGCAACAACGCAACGAGGCAACACTTCCGGCGTCCATTTGCTCTGTTTGCTGATAATGAAGATGTACACAAAATCGAAACGATTGGCTGGCCACTAATTCACATTTGGCATCGCCACTGAAGCTTTAAGTCTTTAGTAAATATACCCTATAGTACTTATATACCAACTTACTTTAATGGCGGCTTAACAAATTGCTTCCGCTTGCAGCCGGAAGTTGCCTATGCTGGATTAAAAAGCATAAGAATAAGAAAAATCACAGTTTCCCTGTTTAGCTTTGTGTTCTGCTTAGCAGTTAAAATGCGCTGGATTTTGTCTAGACTAATAAATCCATTGGCCCTTATGAGAGTTCTACTTTTTATTGTTGACTTCATCGGAGAGGATATGCTGTGACGCAGCATGATATCAAAAATTATTGTTGCATTATAGGCTCAGGTTTTTAATTGGTTATTCAATTCTCATTCTTGCTTTAAAAATACCTGCAAAAAGGTAGATTATGTTTTCAGTCGACTCTGAATTATACAGTGTGTTAAGCAGAATGCAAATAAAATGTTGGAACAATATAATACCTATTTGATTTCATTTAATCCTCGATATTCCCATAACTTATCAAGCTATTTAAATTTCCACATCACATATAATATACTATATTTCCTTTTTATCAAAGCTTTACTGTACATTTGTAATAACAAAAACTAATATTCCTAAAATCTTTTTGCAAATATTCTATCGAAAATTCGTATTAAGCAGCTTAAAGAAATCAAGCATTAAAAGCCGAACTAAACGTAGACTACATTAAAATATAAAACAGGAAATATCCCAAAGTGCTTTGTGTGTATCTGTGTGTATTTGTGTGTATGTGCATTTTTATCCTTTTTTCACACATGCGACCAATATATTGTATGTATATAGCTCCACTGTCAACCTGTGTCAAACTCGTTGCATATACAAATAACAAAATACATTTTTTATACAATCATCAAGCCAGTGCCAAGTGCCATTAAATAATAAATAACGTAATGCAGATACAACATATTAGCAAATAGTTTTAGAAATCAAGCGAGAGAAACCCAAAATTGAGTTACGCATATTAAACCCATTTGGTAACAACCACACAACGACAACAACAACAAACACAAACAAACAACAAGAAATTTGCTTTTGGCCACAAAATGTGACAAATTATAGATTTAATTTAATACGGAAAAGCAATTCAAGTTTTCAAAACAAATTCCATGGAAGTGAGTGAGTGGATGAGTGAAAAAGTGCAGATGTGGGATAGAATGGAATGGGATATACAAAACTTAAATCATTGAAAATTACGAAAAGTGGAAAGCTTATAAAATTTAATGCCCAACAAAACTACAGAAAATGCAGCAACAACAACAACAGCAATGTATATATGTATTTACAACAAAAGTGGCAAAGCATACACAACAGAGCAGTCGTGTAGAAAAGACTGAAGAAAGCGAGCCAGGCAAGCAAGTAAGCAAGCAAGCCAGGAAGAAGCTGCAAGAAAGAAGCAAGTCCTGCCAAAAACTTTTTTAGCCAAAATTACAAAATGGCGAAAGAGCAATGGCAACAACAATAACAATGCCAAATAACAACATCCAAGTGGATAGAAATCTTACAACAATGGCATATCAACTTGAGGAAACAAGCGACAGGCGACAGGACAAAGGCAAAGGTCCAGAGAACAAGCAGATGGCAGTTGGCTAAAAACTTCTACGTTTCACTTTTTTTTTTGCTTCTTTGTATCTATGTTGTTTTTTTTTTTTATTTAAATCCTCTCCAAGTGACTCATATATGTATGGTGACACAAAATGAGAGAGAAAAAAGCAAGTAGCAATTTTTGTGCTTTTCTGCAATTTAAGTTTTTTATGAAAATACAAAAAATAAAAATAAAAAACAAAAATAATAAAAAGAAAAGTTTTTTAGGAGGAGTAGCCGGCATTTAAATGCAAAAGCAGCTCAGCCAGCCCAAGGTATGATGTGCTGCCTGGTGTTAATGTCCTTGCACAGTAGCCTGCGCATGGAGACTGCTAAATTTTTAAAGTTAAGCAGTGTTGAACATTTAGTGTGCTTACTGTAGCACATTATTTTGCTGTGTGGCTGTCCTTTGTTAAAAAAATATTTGCTGCGAGTCAAGCCAAATTGAAGGTTGCTTGAATAAATGATGTCCAGACGATGTTGTCATTGATAAGCACTGCCAGCTGGCGACGTTCAGCAGCAAGCACACGACAGTTTGAATAAATAAAACGCTTCAAGGGTTTGGTTTGGGTCAGATTGCCAGTAAATATCGACACTGCTGTGTAGCATAGTTTGCCAGTTTTAAATCACAATTACTTAAAGCAAATGCTTTAAAAATGATCAGATAAACTACGAGATGAAGAAGAGGCAGAAGTACACAATATAATTAGGCAGTATTTTAAGCACCTTATAAAGGTGTGCAAAGAAGACAAAAAGGCGACTCAAATGACGCAAAATGAATTGAAGTCAAAGCACAACAGCAAGCCATCTTTTCGCAGCTAAAACATCGTTCATCGTGATTTTAACAATTCAATCTTGAATACTTTACTGCTGTTTGCTTCGCTTTTTTTTGTTGTGTTTGTTCTTTGCTTTTTTTCGTGTTATTTTTCGCAAAAACATAAACAAAGCTGCAAAATCAAACATAACAACAAGTGAAGTAATATTGTAATTTCAACTCATATAAAAACCAAAAAATAAACAATTACTTCTTTGATTTTATTATTCTATTGTGCTGTCTGCAAAGTGTATGAATATATAGATACTACACCAAAGCAAAGATTATGAAGGAGTGAAGAAGATTATGTATATGCAGCAGAGCACTAAAATTGCCTCTGTAAAGTGTGAAGCGCCGGCGTCCAGGATTAAATACGAAGATCCAAAGTTTATTTCCGCTAAAGCTAATTTGATTAAGATTCCCTCTGATTTTGTCTTGTCTAGTCACATGCACTATGTCAGTTAGGCTCTCGGCGGTATTTAGTTTTATGCCAATTTTTATTTTTTTATTTTTATTTTTTTTATTAAAAATAAATTCAAGTATTATTTAAAAAAAAAAAACTAGCACTATAACAAATCTTTTTAAATTTTTGCTTACCTTTTTGTTTTTTTATATATTTGTTTTTTGCCTGCATTAAAAACAAAACACTGCAAGATTTGCCACAAAAGGAGTTTTCATTTTAAAATTGCACACATACGAGAGCATCTAAAACTAAAATAGAGTTTTTGCTTATTTAACATTAAAACAATACGTTTGACCAATACGGAGCAACTCTTTGGCCCTCTGCCGTGCACTCACAGTGCTGTGCTGCGAGCGGTTTGAAGCGTGCCATACGCCATATAGCAAACACCGGCCCCCGCCTACGCCTGTGCCCCCCTGGATATTGGCTGTTGTTGCCACTGCAGAATATTATTTGCATTTAAATCGAGCGAAAAACGAATAAACAAATGAAGTTGAGTAGACAAATACAATGCGGACGACATAAAGCAACAACAGCAACAACAATAACAATGTCAGCCATAACAACAATTACAATAACAACAACAACAACAATAACAATAATAATAACAATGCAAATGAAACAGAGCGCATCCAAAGCGACAGCAGCAACATTTTCCATTTTGCAAAGGCAACTCAAAAAGCAGCAACATTTTTGTGGCAAAATCAGTGAAAGAAATGTGATGTTGCCTTTTTCATTTAATTTTTTTCATTTTATTTGTTTTTATTATATTTACTTAATTTTTGTGGTATTTTTTATTTTATTTTATTTTGTTTTATTTATACTTTTTTCATTTTCTTGTACAGACACAAAAATGTTGCACATACGGTCTGCAGGTTTTTGTCGTTGCCATTGTGGCTTTCTTGTCGCAGTTGTTGTTTGTTGTTGTCAGTGGTTTCTGGCTTTTGTTTGTTCATTTGGTTGGTGTTCATTATTGATGGTCTCTCTGCTTGCAACAATTCGCTGCAATGCAACAACTTTTCATATTGCCCTCGATCTGCTCGCCACAAATCTTTTTCGCTGCTGTTCAGTTTTAATTGCTTGCAAACCGTTTTGCAGTGTGCAAATATTTATTAAAGTTTTTTTTTTGCACACACATTTGTTTTTGTTTTTTTGTTGTTGTATTCCACGTTTATATGCATAAATAGTATTTTTAATAACTATTTCTCTCTCTTTGCTTTCGTTGCAGCTATCGCTTCACACAAATTGCTGTGGATGCGCAGATCAAAACACCCGGCGGCAAAACCTATGATGTCATTTTTGTTGGTACAGGTGTGTGAACGTTTTATTACTCAATTGTTTGTTGCTTTTCTTTTTAATTTTTTTTTTTTTTATGAATATATACAAAAATATAAATCGCTGCGTTAATATTTTGACAAGTTACGTATATGTTATTCTTTACTTTCGTTTATCGAATTTTGAAAATTTTCTATGCAAACTTTTTGGCAGCTTGTACAGCTTTGATTGCATAACAATGTCATGGCAGCTCACAACTTTTATAATTAAATTTATTAAATTTAGAACTTCATCAATTTTTCACAACGATGCAATGGCAATACACGAATTTTTCAAGCTCTTAAATGCTAAACTGTGTTTTGCGGCAGCCACTTATTTTGAAAAATATTTTAACATAATATTTAATAATTAATGAAAAAGAAAGACTTACTTCTTATTAAAGGCATAAATATATGTAATCATAAGTGGTTTTAAAGGAAAACTTAGTTAACGCAGAAATAGATGAAAAGGTAATTCTTCTTTCAAGAAGCCAATTACTCAATATATCCTTATCTCAGGCCTAACCCTTTGTATATGCAAAAAAAACACTGAGAATTGCCTTTCAGGTCATTATAGGATTTTTGCTGCTGAAGCCGACATAACATTATAAATGACATCTAATAAGCAGTGCCTACAAAACCTCTCCCCTTAATGTTAATGCCGCCAAAGCTACCCAAACTGTATATTTTAAGTAACCTTAAAAAATGCAGAAATAAGCAGCTGACATTTAATTGCGTAAAAATATATTTCTATGGAAATTGTCTACGTATATTTATAAGTGTAATTCGCTTAAAATGGATAAAATTTACATGAATAAATTAAATTATTTTTCGCACTGCAGATCATGGTAAAATCATAAAATCCGTCAATGCCGAATCGGCTGATTCACCCGAGAAAGTAAGCTCCGTAGTCATTGAGGAAATCGACGTGCTGCCCAAAAGCGAACCCATACGTAATTTGGAAATCGTCCGCACCATGCAATACGGTAAATTTGTACCATAATTTATTTAAATAAATGCCAATCCGTTTAAAGCAACTGCCAATTAATGCGAAAATATTCCAATTCGTTCGCGCGCAGATCAACCGAAAGACGGCAGCTACGATGACGGCAAATTAGTCATTGTCACGGATAGTCAAGTGATTGCGATACAATTGCATCGATGTCACAACGACAAAATCACCAGCTGCAGGTGAGTTTAATACGCAGCAGATGATTTTAATTTTGTAACAGCTGCAACAAAAACAAAATCCAAATGAAAAAAAAAAATTATATAAAAAAAGAGAGTATTAAAAAGAAAAAAAAATATTGTTGAATGCGTGCCAAGCGCTGCAGGCAATTGCAGCATATGCAAGCGATTTTATTACGTTACGTATATGTATACACACAAGTTACATTTACACATGCATACCAGAGCGTACGGTGCACACACACAGCACTCACTCACCTCACTCTGTCTTTCTTTCATATGACATGGCGGCATGCAGTGAATGTGTCGCACTGCAGGATCCTTACTGTGCCTGGGATAAAATTGCTGGTAAATGCCGTTCCCATGGTGCGCCACGTTGGCTCGAGGAGAACTATTTCTATCAGAATGTGGCAACTGGACAACATGCGGCATGTCCCTCAGGTATGCATGTAGCAACACGGAGCACGGGGCACGGGACACGTGGCAGAGCTGCGCGCATTTTTCCAATACACTTCATTAAGCGGAACAACGCAGCGCAGCGCACTCATGTGCCGTTTACCCCAATGCTCCCAGTGTCGTGTCGAGTCGTTTGAGCTTAAAGAAAATAACAAATTGCATTAAAATATTTTATTAAATTTTATATATTAAATTTATTTATTATTACATGAATTTATTTATTTATTTAATGTGAACACGCCAATAGGCAAAATAAATTCAAAGGATGCCAATGTTGGCGAACAGAAAGGTTTTCGCAATGATATGGACTTATTGGATTCACGGCGTCAGAGCAAGGATCAGGAAATCATCAATATCATGCAGGATAAAAACTTTGAAGGTAATATGCAGCAGAAGTTGCCTTACGCAGTTTACCGTTAACATTTTGCACCTGTCTGTTGCCTTTTGCCTGACTGACTGCCTGCCTGCATGCCACCCTGGCTGGCTGCCTGGCTGCTCGGCTGCCTTTTTGTCGACATCGCGCTTTGCCTGCATTGCATGTCTGCCCACACACCTGCCCAACTAACTACACCAACTCTCTTCCCAACTCTCCGTCTGCTTGCCGCAATTTCCTTGCACTTGCCTTGATTTTATGCAATATGCTTGCAATTTTTTACAACAAATCTTATTTTTTATGCTTTTCTTATTTTTATTTTTTATATGTTATATGTCATCATCATCATCATCATTATTATCGTCGCCATCATCATCTTGGTGAACGTTGTCATATCTCCTCGTGCTGCTCGCACATTTTGCTTATTGCCACTTTTCGCTTTACGCTTTTCAATTTCAAATTCAATTCAGAAATTGTTTTATTGCTTTCGTCTCATATTGTTGCATTATGTCACTCACTTAGCTGCCATTATTTGCTGTTTATATTTGATAAATTTTATCATTGCCTCGTTTAACTTGTTTAAGCCGCTTGCCATGTACATTTTCCAATTCAATAAATTTGCTTTGTTGTGTTTGATTTTTGGTTTTGCGGCTGCTGTCATCTGCACGCACTTCGTCTGTCATGCCCTCGAGCTGTTTATTTGTTGTATTAAAACTAATTGTTATAAATTATCATGAATGCGTCTGAATTACATAAGCTGTGTACTTTAATATCTGTGTTATGTCAATTGTTCAACTTTGTTACAGTTAAAATGTGACAAACAAGCAAATGATTGGCCAGTCAGGCAACAATTTGTGTACATTTTTGCTATTTGTTGTCACAAAATTTACTCAGACTCGCAGCAAGATGACACTGCAAATAGTTGATAAATATGAGAGACAACATAAAAGCCCTTTCAAACGCTTCCTCTGTAAGATGGGAGTAGCTGCTGACACCTCGCAAAAGGTATTTCCATGTATATGTGGGCTTTGGAAAAACGGAGCCCAGAACAAAACCAATGAAGGAAATTTTGATGCAGAATTTTATTTCACGCTTCTGACGAATGAGAAATATTAAGCATTGTGCTTTTAACAAAAATTTTGCCGTGATATGTTACTGCTACTGTTGTGCAGATCAATTGTGATAATCAACTAACAATAATCAACTTATCTCACTAATATTTATTTATTGTACATACATTTTATTATAATGTTTTCATTTTTACTTTAAAAAAAATAGTTTTACATATATTTTTAAAACTTTTTGTTCAACTTTAGTTCAAAAAAATCTGCCTAAGTATTTGCATGCATTTAAAAACTTTGTTGTACATATAAAACAACAAATACAAAAAAAACAAAAAACAATTTTAGTCGCATTAAGGACATGCAGCGGCTTGTCAAAATTGACATGCCACGCCATTAAAAAAAGCAAATAGAAAATAGAAAAATTGTTTATAATTTATTTTTACATTTAATAAGCAAACTGGCAGCCGCTTTGCATACACTTAAGCCATAAATAATCATTATTGTTGTAAAACAAAAAAACAAAAGAAAATCTTGTTGTTGTCAGAATATTAATGTAAAATATTTGATTTTTTTTTCTATTTCTTTTCATACCCAACCCTACTTTGTTTGATTTTACAACAAAACTAAATTCGAAACAAATTTTTTAATCTGCTACACGCTGCCACAAAAAATTTTGTTTGGCGCTGTGTTTGGTATTCGATGTGTGTTTTGTTACTGTGGCAACTTCGATGTTTGGATGTTTCTTGCTGTTGTGTATACACAAATTTATTTATATATTTATTATATGAAAAAAATATATATTCACATATAACGAACCAATTAACTAAAACAACACAAAAAAAAAAAAAAAAAAACAAAAACCAAACATTTGCAAACAAAAACTAAAATAAAACGAACCACGACCACAACAACAACCACTTTGGCGCTTATACATTATGGTTAACTGTTTGCTGTTTGTTAAAACCTGTAAAAAAACACACACACTCGCACAAACGATACCCAATCAACACCACACTCCAACAACACCAACTACACCTACAACTGCAACAACGTCGCCCATAAACGACACCTGAACTCACTCCATATGCCAACAACGAATGACGTGCAATAAAACAAATCCAAAACAAAAACACGAACACATAACCACAAACATACACACACAACTAATTGCCAATTAATAAATGCTTAACTAAACCAAAGATCCACAAATTTCCGCAGATATTATCAATGCGCAGTACACGGTGGAAACGCTGGTCATGGCCGTCCTGGCCGGTTCGATATTTTCGCTCCTCGTGGGCTTCTTTACAGGCTACTTCTGCGGCCGCCGCTGTCACAAGGACGAAGATGACAATCTGCCCTATCCGGATACGGAATACGAATACTTTGAGCAGCGTCAGAATGTGAACAGGTAACTGTCAGTGGACAATTGGCTGTTAACACGGCCTTGCCTAGTTACGTATGTGCAGATCAGACGGTTCATTCAGTTTTCCATCCTCTTGCAGAATACAGGCCGAGCCGAAACTGCTGCCACAAGTGGAGGAGGTGACATATGCGGAGCCAGTTTTGCTGCCACAGCCGCCGCCGCAGAATAAAATGCATTCGCCAAAGAATACGCTGCGTAAGCCGATCATGCAGGCACATCATGCCGGTCCCAATTCCGAGACGCTCTTTCAATTCCAACCGGATGGCTACAACACAGCACAGCAGACATATCGTGGACGTGATAATTTCGGTACTTTGCGTTCGCATCAGGTGATGGTCAGTATGGCTTGAATAAACCAGAAAACCCTACTTTCGCACTAATAATGCGATTTCTTCAATACAGGGTGACAACTATCGACGCGGCGATGGCTTTTCTACAACTCGCAGCGTCAAGAAGGTAAGTTCCCGTTAATTTTAGCCTAATTAATGTTTGTTTGTGACATTCGTTCGCTGATGTTTTGCTCCTTCGATGTTGTTGAGTTTGATTTGATTTGTGAACAATTTAATTATTTACTTAGACTAATTAAAAATTAAACATTTGTGCGCTTGCATTGAAACACTCGTATGTAACGCTGTCTCTTTCTAACTAACTAACTATATTAACTTACTTTATCTAACTTCTTTGTCTACTTATAACTCTGAACGTATCTATTCGTATGTGTCTCGCTCTCTAATGCTCACTCAGTCGTCGATTGGTGTATTTCTACTAGTCAAATACACACACACACACACACACTCACCTAACAGTCGTGTAGTTTTGTGTTTCATCTGACTACTTAGCAGCATTAATCATTTAATTTTTTGTTTCATTTCTATGCCACCTCAAGTCTTCATAAATGTCAGCACTTTTCTTAATTGTTGTATATGCATTGATCATAAATGTTGCTTTTAGTAATGTCACCGCACGTAGGAAATTATCGCATACATATAGTCATTTATTTTTTTTTATTTCTTTTATGCATGTAAACAATTTAGTAATCTTATTTTTTTGCGTAGTAAGCATTGTTACAGCTTAAGCTGTAACTGCGAGATGTCTGCCAACCCATCCTAATTTTATTACCTTCCGCAAACCAATTTCATCCAGCTTCTTCTCGGTTGGTATTTGAGCCTAACACTTCTAGATCTTAATGTTGTTCTTATTTCTAAATATCCTTTTTAATCCTGGATAATAATACCGCTTACTTGTCCTGTCTGACACCAGGCAAGTACAATACTTTAGTAAGTTCTTTCTTTTTTCCCTTATCCCTAGGATGTCTCAAATACCATTCATTATACTTTTGGCTTTATTTACAAAGACCACTATTTATTTTCATAGTTCCTAAAATGTTCCTAAGTATTCTTAGAATTGAATCAGTTGTTGGAAAAGCATGTTGCATAAAGACAGTGACTATGATGCTGTTTCTAAGATGTTTTTCTTCAAGTTTCCTCTTTGTAGCTGCAATTCAGTGATTAATGTGCGAAACTCTTTTGCGATCTGCGCTTTCAACCTTGATAAGTCACTTAAGCTAACATCTTTTTGGTGCTGATGAAGTTAACTCTATTTTTTTATTAGGGCACAATGCGCCCTGCTTAATGCCTGTGGTTTTTCGGCTGGTCCTTCCTATGCCAGCTATATGTGAAATGTTGAATATCGAAAAAAAAAATAAACTCGTTATGCCTATGGATTAGAAGAGTCTTAGTGCCAAATTTAGTGATTGTAGGTCTAACCGTTTCCGAGATCCGTGCGTTCATACGGCCTTTCGATGCTGATCAAGAATTTTGTGGGATCTGCCACGCCTCCTTCTACCCATTACATACATTTGCACAACTTTAATATACCCTTTACCATTTTTTTTTACAAGGTATTATGAAGGATTTACTTATATATCTCCATAGACTAACTATAGCCCAGTTTGATTTATCAAATTGCTTCTTCACATATATCTCTGCATCTTAAAACTATATTGCAGATATCTCCGGTTTCTTTTTGGTTCATGTTAAATAGTTATTCTTTTGGAGTTCGAAATTATTGGAAAAATTTATTTTAATATAATTGAAAGTTTTTTCTGTTAAACCTCTTAAACAACCTCTCAACATTCATTAACTAACACTAAGTATTGTAATAAGACATATGTAGAATTCTTTTATTTAACCATGCATAATCATCAATATAAAATCCTACATTAACCAGCATGCAAAATTCATACCTACAAACATATAACATCATCATTAATATGGCGGGGTTTTACTCTTCTTTTGTTTTAGTTTGGTTTTGGCATAAGTTAACTGCTCCTCATCCACATATCACTTTCAAGAAATACACCAATCGTACTGAACTGAGTTAAGCTTGAAGCGACCAAAGACTTTTCTCCTATTATGCTAACAACAAAAAAAAATTGTAAATTCTCAACGCAAAGATAGTCAAAAAGCAGAAAAAATTCTAAAAATGCAACGAAATCGCAAAAAAAGCTAAAACAAAAAAGATAAACAACACACACAACAAAAACTCTATACTATCTTTTCTCTTCTTCTTCCCTTTTTTATTAGGTTTACCTTTGAGACGGGAGTGGGGCGGCTGAAACCAGTCAGGGACTAATTACCCAAAATATGGTAAATACTTACGAATTTCTAAAGCAAATTTCATTTCCTTTGCCTTTGCTTTTGCCTTAAATTTAATTTCATTTTTTTATAATTTTGTTTTCGCGCCGTCGCTCAAAATTGTTTGTAAAAACTTTTAAAAATGATTCCTCATGTTAACACTTTGCGTTTCGGCCGACATCTTTGCGGCAACGCAAGCAAAAATTTCACATCAAATATTCTACTCAATTTGCCTAAATTAATTTTTGTAAATTTCAACTGTTCCGTTGCGTTGCGTTGCTTTCTGTTACGTTTAAATTTGTTACTGGCATGCGTTTCTGTTTATATTTTTCGATGCTTAAAGAAATAAATCTTTTTTCAAAACTAAATTGTAAAATATTTACAACACGATACCGAAACCGTTACCGTTACCAAAATCAAAGCAAATTAAACCAAATAGAACACAACAATCAGCCTGCCTGCGCCCAACTCTTAATAGTAAAATAAAAAACAAAAACCAAAAACAACAACAATAATATGCGGCCTCCATGCACTCTAAGACGGACGTCGCTTATGCAGTTATGAATGTCAAACTGTATGCCTAAAACTGTAAACATAAAACTGTCTAAGTAAAACTATTTAACGCATCGCAAACCAAGCAACAAAGTGTAAAAAACCCATCAATATAAAAATAAGCAACTGTTACCCGTACTTTCTATACCTCTTTATATGTCCAAAACTTTGCATGTCTTCCAAAAATTTGTTACAGCCCAAAACATGAATTCCAGTTAAATCGAACACGCATTCGAAAACACTTCCCTTAGTGACCACCATGTGTGCATTTGTTAGTCTTAGTTAACGAATACATATTTAGTTAAGTTTTTGTGCAGTTATTGTTTACTTATATTCAAATAAATATATATATTGCTTGCAATTAGTGAAGTATACCATTTATATGCGATATTCCTTATAGTTTTAAAATTAGTGCTTAATTAATATTTATAGTAGTGAAAGAAAAATTCGCTGCTGATTACTTTTTAAAATTTGTTTGATTTAGGCAATTATTATAATTTGTAAAAAATTTGCGATTTCATTATTCAAATATTTAAAGCATTATGACAAAAAATCACACCAAACCAATAGGCAACCTTTTTATTTTGTAGCATTTTAAGGGTACACTCAAATTCTCTAATTATTTACTATTTTCATATAGTATGTATACGAATTGATTATATTTTGTTTAAATGTATTAGCTAAAATACGAAACTTATTTTTAAGATAAAATTCACATATCTTACTGTTAGATTTTTAAACAATTAAACTTCCTGTTAAGCCTTACCTAGAACGCATAATTTGTTTTCTTTTGAATAGAGAGTTTCCTGCTAATAGATAAGCATTTCTAACATTTTTAATTAGAAATCAATCAAGTTCGTCAATTTTTGCAGTATATTAATATTTTTAAGAATTGAATTAATGAATGCCATAAATTTTCGTTTAAATACACATATGTAAAATTTGCGTCAGTCTGCAAGTTTCGTTCAAGTGAATTTAACTGATTAACTACATTTCTTCAGCCGAGCCTAGAACGATGGGCTTTTTGATTGAATTCATAGAGTTTCAATCCAAAAACAGAATTTAATTGGACACACTTCAATCAACACTCATATTTTTAAGTTTCAACCTTGGCTTTTAAAAAGCTACAGATATATACAAGGTGAGTTCCAAAGTAAACAGTAATTGCGTTTTAAGTGTCAGTATGTTTTTGTCATCGGTGCAAGCCTTTTGAATGGCCTCTACGTCTGCATAACGCTTTCCTTTCATCGGCAAATGCATTTTTCCGAAAAGGTAGAAGTCGCACGGTGCCATATCAGGTGAATACGGGGAGTGGTTGATGGTTAAAATGTGATTTTTGGTCAAATAGTCGGACACAAGCGTCGATCGATGAGACGGCGCATTATCGTGCAACAAACGCCAACTTCCATCTTCTCGCACCGATGACAAAAACATACTGACACTTAAAACGCAATAACCTCACTTCCAATAGATGAAATGTCATGAAATTTTTACTGGAAGTCGATAAACGATAGCAGATTCTAACGCACCAGTTGACATATAGATGGCGCCACTAGAGGGCGCTAGATTCAAAAAGTCCTGTTTACTTTGGAACTCACCTTGTATTTATTTATTATTGTTGATTAAATTATGATTAGCGTTAAAAATTAAATTAATACATTATAACATTCTTTAAGCAGGCAAGAACTGGCATAGTTTAGATAAAGCAATACAAAAATTACAAGCAAACGAGAAAAAGAAAAAATGAAATTGCTTGTTGCCCTTTACTAACATGCTGCAGATGACAGTAGAAACCCAACTTAACTAACAGTTACATGCTGAAGTCAGCATATGGCAACGATTTTTTTAAGTGTACACTTAGCGACTTATGATAAAACACCAATAATGCTTTTTTTTGATATTTACCATATATACATACATATTGTATAAAATCCACACAAACCAAATTGCACTTTAAAAAAAAACTTTCAACAATTATTTAAACTTAAACAATTGTAAATAAATTTATAACAAAACACACACAACATTTATGTTCTTTTCTTTTTGTTTCATTTTCTTTATTCAACAACAATCAACCAACCAATATCAATCAATCAATCAATCAATCAACAAAAAACAAAATGGGAAACAAAAAAAAATCTCACTTAGGCTGTTAATGTAAACAACACAAATACACGAAACAGAAGTCTTGGTCGCGCAAGAAGACAGCCGCCCCGTCATGGTATTGGTAAGTGGAACTCATAAAACCAGCATCACCTTAAGTTTAAAAATTTTGTTATAAATTTAAAAATACACCCACACATACAACACACATACACATCGCACACAGATGTTACTTTTACGTATTTTCGACTGTGTTCAAACACTGTTTTTGCAATCTCTTGTCACACTTTTACTCACTTTTCTGCCAATGTAAAACTGTAAAACCGCAAAACTGTAAAACCACCAAACTGCTATACCACAAAACTGTAAAACTGTTTGACTGTTTAAAGCATTTTTCTATATTATAACTATTTATTTTGTCTTTGTTTTTTATTTGCTTAAACTACAATTACAAAGTCTTCTGTCACTATCTACGTGTTTCGCTTTTCTATATACGCCTACAACCAATAACACGCTGCACAACAACATTTCATACACATGTCAACTATTTCATGTATTAACGAATTTTTCATTTAATTTGTGTGTAATTATTTATAAGCGATTTAATTTAATTTTTTTTTTGTTTTTCTTCTGGGTGTGTAAATGTTTCCGCTTCCGTTGTCGTTGCCGTTGCAATTGTCGGTAATGAGTGTGTGCATATGCGCGCGTGCGTCGTCTGCATGTTGCAACAAATTACGCACGTAATACATTGCGTCTACGTTATGTATTTATTTATGCATTTATATTGTGGTTTTTGCTGCTTTTTATATTTCTGTTATTGTATTATTTGTTTTTTTTTTTACCCTCAACTTTATTGCCACAAAATATTTTCACTTTATATTATTTTTTGCATTCAATGTTTGTTGTAACATGCATTCGCTTTACTTGCTCTATAAGATGTATATGTGTGTTGTCACTCTGTGTGCGTGCGTATGTAGTTGTGTGTGCAAATTTTGTTTAGTTTTTTGTTTTTCTAATATTTTTTTTACGCTTTTACTGGCGCATAATTTTCAGAATTTTAGTACCTGCAGATCTGCAGTTAGACAAGCAAAATAATTTAAATATATTTCATAACAAACGATTAAAACCTCCACAGTGGGTCATACCTGCTGATGAGCCTTTACACTGCACATCAATTTTTACGCTGAACAATACTAAAGTGTTCTAGGCAAAAACAATCAAAAATTCAATTAAATAATCAAAATACAAGCAAACGATATTATAAAAATAAAAACCGAATCCCTCCCAGGCTAACATAAAGTAAATGACATATTATTAAGCCTCATTAGCTAGAGACTTGAAATCGCGTAGGAATTTCCAACTAACCTCTCAAAATTGAACGCTGATAATGTATTTCCAGAGAACTTGATTTGATGAATATTCACATAAAACGTTGATTAAAAAAACCTTCCAAGCCTGCAAACAACTCATTATCAAGTCCTTGTCTACAAATAAGTATGCATGAGTAAAAAAGCAATGCTGCCCTATGTTATGCTAATTTATAGTGCAATGCCAAAAGCGAATTAATTTTAACAGCTGCTTAAACTTCAATTTAGCAGAAGTCCTTTTGAAAAGTATTTCATGTTTTGCACTTTAAAAACGTGAGCAACTAGTCACGCGTTACACTGCACAATAAAATGCCAGACGCCAGACCCGGCATCTTTGCTCAAAAGAGAAAACTCAAATGAAATTATGCGCCAATAACAAAAACCTTAAGTAACTAGCCACACGTAAATCGTTTTATTTAATAAAGTTTTCTATTAACGAGATACTCTTCTTTCTTCTTCTTTTGCGCTCACTTTTCACAGTAACTCAGCATCGTTCAAATAGTCCACAACACTCCAGCTCCGGCTCTTCGCCAGTAATGTCCAATAGTAGTTCTAGTCCAGCGCCACCATCGAGCAGTCCTAGTCCGCAGGAGAGCCCCAAGAATTGCAGTTACATTTACCGTGATTGATTGATATGTAATACCAAATCGATGCCACTAATCAAGCCAACAGCAACAGCAACAGCAACACCAACAACAGCAGCAGCCACAGCCACAACACCAACAACATTGCCAACAACATCGAATGCTGCTACCAACAACAGCAGAGCTGCAGCTGGCAAGCGCCAAAGCAGACCAACAGCCAAATCAATGCCTGTCACGCCCGTGCAACCGAAATCACCGTGCGGCAATGCATACTTCACCGACTTTGGCAGCGACAACGTCTACGATGTCTACGAGTATGTGCCGCATGCCGCCTACGCCAATTACGTGCAACACGATGAGGACGATGTCATCTACGTGGACGACGCTGACGATTATATTGACGATGATGACGACGACGACGAAGACAACAACGCAGCTGGCAATGGCTTAGATGATGAAACATCATCGATGGCCATGATAACACCGCCCCCGCCCTATGATACGCCGCATCTGCCGCTAAACACAACCAGCGGGGGTGGCAGGAGGATTGTGCCGCCTCCGCCGCCACCACGTCGTTTTCTTTTCGGTAACCGTGAACTGTTCAATATGAGCCCCGCAACGCCCAGTGGTGGCAGTTTGGCCAGCGCTATAACGCCCACGAAGCTGAGCGCGGCGGCGGCAGCCATGTTTGCGGGGCCACAGATGGCACAACTGAATCGTAAGTGGACGAATTTGCATCGCAAGCGGCGCAGACGGAACAGCAGCACCGATGACTCGAAGGAATTGGATAAACTTGTCTTGCAGTCTGTCGATTGGGATGATAATGATATGTATTAAGTGGATGGGTGGGGAGAATGGTGGCGTGATTATTGTGGCAGGTCCTAGTGTTTGCCGTGGCTGTTTGTACTGCATTGTGTTGAATTTTGTGGCATATTTTAGGCAGTTTTATTTAAAATTTTTTAAATTTAATAGATTTTTTTAAGGCATTTAGTTGAATTATTTTAAAATATATTTTCTGTTAAAGCAATTCTTGTTTAGTTAATTAATGCATTTATTTTTAAGAATTTATATTTGGCTTATTTTATTTTAAAAAAAGAATCAATAAATTTGTAAAATTAACAAACTTCTGTTATGCTGCGAAATTCCCCAAAAAACCAAACATGTAAACTGCTAATCTAAACTCATATACGAAATATAAAAATTCTTTATTGCTAGTGATTTAAAAAATATATTAAGCCATAAATTATAAAACAAAATAACAAAAAAAAAAAGAAATTTATTAAGAACAAATTGTAATTTCTGTAAAAACTAAACCTAAATCTAAAAACATTAGCCTGCGATATATTCAACAAACATATTACGCAAAAATTATATACACACAATATTAGTAAAAATAATTTGAAAACATTTATTTAAAGAAGCCAGTAAAAGTAAAGATAAAAAAAATCAATTTTAGAAGCAACTTTACATGTTTGAGCCAAGCGCTGCGTGCATGCAAGAAATTAATAAGAAAATATTTTTAAAAAATTACGACAGCATTTGTTGCTTAAATAAAAGCGAACCGTCGTTTACATTGAAGTTATTTGCATATAAAGCAACAAACAACTTGCAAAACATTTACGTAGCAAAACGAAAAAGAAAAACAAACAAAAAAACGAAAAACATGTGGCAAAATTTGCATGAGAAAAAAATTTATATAGAAATATACAATTATTATATACAGTAAAAAAAAAGAACAACAACAAATAGCATTACATAAAATATATACATGCATATATATATAAAATTATATAAATAGTTTTAGTTATTATGCATATAAAGCTACATAAAACACAAAATCGGTATGAACTTCGGCAACATTGAAAGTTGCATTGCATAACAAAATGTTAGGGACTTGAGCCGCTGCAACAATGTAAATAATTAATTAAATTTGTATACAAGAATAAAAGAATTTGCGAGTTTAGCAGACATTTTTTTGCATTTAAAATAGTTTACATACAAAAAAAAATATATACACAAAAGTACGCTTAAACTTGTTTTACACACATGCGTAGCCATGAACAGTGAAAAAAAAATGAAAAACTTAATTAAACTTAAATAAAATGAGAAAATAAATCAAGTTAATGCAACTAATAAAGCATGCAACAGTTGTAATAAATGCAAATAAAACTAACTAATTACGACAACAACTACAACAAGCCATGCCAACATACCTTTTTTTTTCTTGTTTTTCTACGCCGCCAATGTTACACTCAACGCAGCCATGCGCGACACGACAGAAATACTCGCAAAGTTGCATAGTTTTGTAAAATTAAAAAAAAAAAAACAAAAACAGTTTAAATAATTTAAACACACCTCTAAAAAATAATGTTAACAACAATAGTCAACTAAATATGCCACAATAGATTTTAGTTTACATATTTGAGATTTAACTTACTTGCGTAGCTTGAGTAGCAACACATACAATTTTTGTATAGTTTATTATATTTTATATTTGTATTGAATTCTAGCCAAAAGCGCGTTGGCTTGCGTTTTGTAAATTTCTTAGGCATAAATTGCTAACTGCAGCCTGTATTACTGACTGGCATTTATCATGCTAAGACGACTGCTTGCAGTTTCTTGGCTTGAATATGCTTACTAAAAATAAGTGAAATTTGTGCGTTAATGTGCCATAATTAAGCGTAATATAATGTGCATGCATTTGTATGCATTAACAATAGTTTGTTTTGCTTTTTTAATTAATTAAATTATGTTTTTTTTTTATGTAATTCAACGAATACGAATTTTCAGTTAATACAAAAATCAAATGTGATTTGGTACAAATTTTTCAAAAAAAAAAAAAAAAAAAAATAAAATAAAAAAAAAACGAAACTGTAATATGTATGCAGTGAAAGCTAAAGTTTTGTATAATAAGCAACAATTATGTAATTTAAATATAAAACTATGCACTAAAACTAGTTCTTAAAAATAAAAAATTATTAATCGCGCAGTTGCACTTTTTTTACAAGTAAACAACAAAGCAGCAAATAAATAAATGAAACAACACACATGTGTGTCACTGTAAATACATACAAATAATAATAAAAGAAAATGAAGAAAAAAAGAACACACTGGAAAGCGCAAATGGCTGCATATACACATAATTAAGCATGGCAACAACAACAGCTACAGCAACAAAAGTTATATAATAAATAAACTAGTACACTTCTGCAATTACTATTAAAAAATAAATAAATAACAACAAAAACTTTTAACTTTTTATACCGCAAAATGCATTTAAACATAAACGAAAACAAAAAGCAGCCTAAAAACAAAAGAAAACAAAGCAAAATTTTGTTCAATAGCTAACAACAAAGAAGCAAAACACTGTAAGCATATTTAAGCAAAAAGTAATAACTTATTAACAAACCAAAATAGTAGCGCTAATAAAAACAAAATCAAAGAACATTTTTCCTCAATAGCGTTAAAAAATTAATTTTAAATTCATTGAATAATGCAAGAAACGTTGCAAATAAGTAATGCAAAATAAAGACAAGTGGAGAAAGCGTAGAAATATCTAAAGCAAGAAATATTTAAACAATAGCATAAAAATGCATTGTAAGCAAATTTATATATATATATATATATATTAGCATTCATTTTTATTTGAAACATTTTAACAAAATGCTTTAAAACAGGACAACTTCTCCTTGGTTTGTAGTTTATGCTGCCATAATAAGATAAACTAAACTAAACTTAACTAAACTGCAAACGCAGCCAAAGTCAAAATTGCAAGTTGTCACGTGTTTCATTTTTATTTTTAAGTTAAACATATAATTTTGTACATAGTTAAGCCTTACAATTTGCGTGTTTTCATTTTTGTAAACATTTTTTAATTAGTTGCAATAAACTATTTTTATTTCATGCATTTGTCATTTATCTTTTATTCTGTCGTTTATCTTTATATTCTTTATATATTTCAATTTTTTTTTTTAGTATAATGGCAACATGCCAACAGAGAAAAGCATAGAAAGACAGGAGTGCGCCAAACGTGCCACATATTTGTGCAAATGTGCTGCCAGCAATGTTTACCGAATATTTTTTCGAACTATATATGGGTTACCCTATGTTAGAGGCTATTTCATTAGTTTTTTTAAATTTATTTTCTGATTTTTTTATCTCATAATGTACTAGGTTAGAAAGGCTGAATCATAAGCCTCAGGACAATAGTTCTCTTTAGCTTCTTTAATTTTTTTGTTTTTTATTTTTTCTCTCATGTATATGGACACACTGAGGCCAGGAAATGCATCCAATGACCAACTTTGTGGTATATGTGTTTTTGGATTTTTTGAATATAGTTTATTTTATTTTATTTTACTTAGATATAACATTGTTTAACTGCTTATTTATATACATTTTTATATATTTATTATTTTGTTTAACTATGTAAATATCTATTTTGTTAGTTATTAAAGGCAAAGTAAGCAATATGAATATACGAACTAGGCGCATATGCAGGCACTTGCAGATAAAAAGCGCATGCATTAGCAACTTTTATACACTACATAAGTTACACAATAGTAACAACACTTAAGAAGAAATCCAAAAAAGAAACAAAAAAATATTGAAAGTTAAGTAAAATTAAATTAGAACCAGCTACGATTCGAAGGTTTTATGATATATGCCTAACATTTAGTACTACTACAGTATATAATAAAAACAAAAAAAAATGAAAAAATATTATATATACCTTTAGTAAATAAAATAAAAAATTAGGCAGAGCAAACGTGGGTATGTCTCGAAAGCTTTTAAAAAAATCTACTGCAGATTTTCTTTATTTTTCTAAACCTAAAAAATCAAAACAAAAAAAAGTTAAGATTAAAAAATCCGAGACAACGGCGTCATAGACAAGCGACACTGCATAAGCATATAAACTTAATAAACTAGTGACGCATTAAAGTTTATATATAAAATTACCTTACTAAACTTATTACGAAAAAAAGGTGACAACTTTTTAAACTCATTAAAAATTTAAGTGAAAAAGCAGTTTGAAATAGCGAACGCATTCAATTTAGATTTAAAAATAAAATTAGCACAAAAGTTGCAGAAAAATTAAAAAAAAAAAAAAAATCACCAAATCTTTCTTCATTAACATAATTATATATACAAGTGCTTCTTACATAAAAAAAAAAAACAGAAAAACAAAATAAAAAAATTATTTATACATTACTACTAACTAAGCTAAGCATTATTATTAAAAAAAAAATTATAATAAAAATAAACTACATACATAAATAATAAAAACAAAACCTTAAATAAATGCTTAAGCGTTTTAACAATATAAAAACTTTATGAACAAATTTTTTACTACGCATTTTTGTTCTGTTGGCATGCGTTTTAATTTCCAACAAGAAGTTTATTGATTTATATAAATAAAGCAAATACGTTTAGATTTTATAATTAGCAAAGCATTTAACAATAAAAATGGCAAATATGTTTTGTAAATATTTAATGCATTAAAAATATTTGAACAAAATATAAATAAAATAAAATATTTTACATTATTGAAAACCACAACACAAAATTGATTTTCTTTTTTTGAAAAAAAAAAACAAACAAAAAAAACACTTGCAATAACAAGCATAAAATAATAATATTATATATCTAATTATATCTAAAAAAAAAAAAAAAAAACAAGCTCATATGCCAGTTGAGTAGAAATTGCGTTGTTATTTGAAAAAGCATTAAAACAAAACTTAAAAAAAAATATGTTAAATTTCTTAGTAAGTAAAGCATAAAAATAAATTGTTGATAATATAGCGCAAGAAAATAAAAATGAAATCAAGTGAAGAAAAACATAAACAATATGAAAAGCAAACAAAAAACTAGCAAAGTTAGAAACAAGCAACAGCGATACTTCCAAGCAACTATTGAGCTAACAACAACAACCACAACAAAAATACACAACAACAAACACAGAGACACAGAGACTCACTGTACAGTAACACATAAACTTACCCTAACGTTACTTACACTGAAAAAAGTATAACAAAAGAAAAAATCAACTTTCAGACTCACTCACTGATACTTTTAGGTAGCATTTAATAAGCAGTTATTTAAAGTTTACACAATAAAAAACCAAGAAAGTTTTATAAATAATTAATTAAATAAAAGACAAATACTCTTAAGTAACAAATTGCAGAAGAAAAGAACGAAATCAGCAATATATGAAGAACATAAAGCAAAAGGCCAGTAAAAGCGCAGGCAGCGCTAGGGTTTTCTTTTTCAAGCAAATGTAGTGATATATAATAAAACTTAAAATAAAATAATACTAAAATAAAAAAGAAAAATCGAAGCAAAACAAAATGCCAATACAAGCAGATAAAATCAAACCCAATGCTGCTGCAAAACTAAGCGTTGAGTAGGATAGGGAAAGGAGGCGCACGCAATGGCCAAACTTCAGCGTAAGGACATCAGCGTGCCGCACATGTATAGCAAAAGTCAATTTCCGCATTTGATTATTATTTTCGATATACGTATATTATATACAATGCAATATACTATAACCATTGGCCACTCTCCGTGCTATATACGAGTTTTAGCGGCAAACATACACTAACTGCAGTGCATATGCACACACATGCATACACACGTGCATATGTATTTACTTTGTAGTACCGTTTTATCACTTTAGATTTAAGGTTTTCGCATGAGATTTGCGCAAGTGTTACTGCACCAGGGCTAGCCACATGCAGCGGAGGCTATGGCCATAATAAAGACTAGTTAATAAATATTCTGTAATAGATTTCTTTCGAAGTGTTACAAGTTTCGCCAAAATGAACATCAAAGATGCTTATTTTGTATATGAGAGGAAGTCTAGTGCCAGTATTGAGAAAATTTCATACTTTGATCACAAATTGATGTTCGTAGGTGTAGATTCAAGAATTCTAAATTCTAATTTTGTTTTTTTGTAATTGTCGATTTAGGTTTTTGACATAAACTAAGAATTCAAAGTAATGTCACACCAACTTTACTTTTGCCGGCATGAAAGTTTCTTGTAATAGTATGTTCAGAGTATTGTTGCAAAATGCTTTTCAGTTTGTTTATTACCAATAACCAATAAGCCTCAGTTCGTTCTGTTTACTATTTTAAATTCGTTTAATTAAATTGCCAACATGCTGACAAAGTGTTGATAATTTGACAACTACCAAATTTAGCGAAAGCCACGGTAGATCATTTAGTCAGATTTCTTCATTCGAACACCCGCTTGTTTGCGAGTTAAAATAATATTAAAAAAAAAAACTTTTTTTCAGATTTTCCACATTTCTTGACATAAATATAATTTACAAAAAACCAAAGAAAAATTAACAGCCCTTTGTAGCACTATAAAATTTCCAGAGCCCTCTTTATAAACTCATATATTTATAGTATTTTGTAAGCTATCATGCCAATTGTTATTTCATATATTCTATAGCATAACCCAACTTAGGACCATACTGATGATATGCAGATACTTGTTTCGATAATTGCCATAGAATGTGCTGCATAGAAACCATTTGCGCAAGTCTCAATGCAAAAACTTGTGCATTTTTACCTAAGTCAAAAGTAGCGCTTCGAAACATTATACAAGAAAGCATAAAAATTATTCGCAAAAAAAAAACAAAAAATGGGATGAAAACATTTTGTAGATTTAACATTTTAAAAAAATCGTTAGTAAAAGACTGAGCTACAAGAAAAAGTAAAATATATAACAAAACGAAAAAAAAACATCAAAATAAAATAAAAAAGTTTCTATAATGATTATGTTGAAAAGGTTTATTGTTTTTATACGGCAACCGCAAGAACAACAAATGTTAATAATATCAGCGAAAATGCATTTTAAATTGAATTATTGAAAAAATAAAAACAAACTTAAAACCAATCGAAGATATAACAAATGCATAAATAAATAAAAACTGCCTTTTAAGAAAATTCGACATTTATTTTGTACAGCTTTGTAAATGTTTATTTTTGATTACTATTATCATTATTATTATTATTATAATTAAGACACGTTTTAGCATTGGTTTTTAATATTGTATAAAATTTTATTTTTAAGAAGTTCCTAATAATGCATTTAGCACTAATTTAAAACAAAAAAAAAACAAAAGAAAATCATGTAAAGTTGAAAACAAAACCAAATGAGTAAAAGTTATAGAATTGTTCAATATTGTTATACTTATCTGCATTAACTGCGTGAATATAGAGAAAAAGGGAACTTCGGCATTTATTTGTCATTTTGTTTTCATTTTAAACGAAATAAAATAAACGAAAATGTATTGCATTCAACAGAAAATACTTTAAATTTATTGCGCACAAATTTATTGCATACGAAAAACCAAATGCATAATTACAAAATTAAGTTATGTGAAAAAAAAACGACAAATATTAAAAACCAAACCAAGCAAACATTTAATTAAGTAAAAGTTTGTAACCGTTATATACGTAAACAGTTGAGCATTGTTTTCAAGTATCTAAAATAAAAACAAAAAAGTAAGTTATAGAACATTAAAACAAAGCAAAACATAAACAAGTGAAATTGCAACGGAAATGTGCAAACAGAAAAGAAGGAAAACTAACTTTAACGTTTTGACAAAGAAAACCAAACATAATAAATTATATAGAAAACGCATAACCCGTAAAGAAAATTACATACTATATATATATAAATTGCTTTTAGCTTTCATTAGACTTTTAATTTAAGTAATAAACGACGAAACGCAAAACATTATACACACACATACCAGTATAAAAGATATTTATTTTTAATAATTTCGTTCTATGCAACAAACAAACAAAAAAGAAACAAAAACAAAATAAAACTTAAAGCGTAAATAAATGCGAACAAGAACAAAGCATAGGAAACAACTGTTAAAAATCAAATTTCAAATTATTATTATTAAAAAAAAAATAAACTAAAACCAAAAAGGCAAAGCAAAACAAATTGCATTAAAAATGAAGTATTTAAATATCAACATTGAAAATTACTTAAATAGCAACGCATACAAGTTAAAATAAAAATAAATAATTAAAAACAACAAAATGAACGCAGCAGATTCAAGCAAATTGCATAAAGAACAACAACGTACACAAGTTAAAAAGAAACAACTACATGAACAAAAAACCAACAACAACAACAACAAGAACAACATAAAACATTAACAAAACACAAATTATTATTAATTATTATATTGTATTATTAACTAAAATATTTAGATGAAATGAGAAATTCTTAATTATATAATATAATATATTATAGATACTTACAAATAAAACCAAAACATGAAAACGATTGAATAATAAAATGAAAGATTACAAAAACATAGAGAATATTATATTAAAAAAAAAAACCAACAAAAAAAAAAACAAATAAGCCGAAAGTCTTTTCAATCCGCCTTTCAGCACGGTCCTTACACTTAACTTGATAATTATCAAACATAGCCTAAGAGAGGTAAGGTACTACAATATAGTGGCATCATATTCGCTTGTAGCTCCAGGCAGACCTCCCATTTGCGAAACCTATGGCATGGCTCATAGATCATATGTAAGATTGCGTATAGTTAGAACCTTGCTAAGATTTGCTTATTTTAATTGCTATTTAAGGTTTGCATATTTTCTGAGTATTTATAATTTTTTTAAGAGAAACTTCTTGAACTAATTGAATAGCTTATATTTTATTAAATTCTTTTAAAATGATTAAGATTTCTTACACCGTCGAATGCTGCGGAATTCGACAGAAACTGATTATTATTCCCCATCGCAGCTACTTTGATATAAGTAGGTCAAGTGAAAGAAGAGAGTGACTCTCGCAAAAAGAAGTCACACTCTCAGAAAGCGACTTTTTGAATTTCAGTTTGACAGACTAAGAACTGGAAGAACTATACGAAATCACAGTCTAGAAGGTCATTTTTGCCATATGCATGCAGAGCATAGAATACTTAACTAGAATGGCCAAAAGCGAATTAAAATGTGTTTAAATTTTTTAATAAATAACGTGTTCATAAATAAATAAATTATAATAGTTTATGACACAGCAACTCTTAATATTTAACAGCAAAAACGCTTAGCGTTGTACTAATTCTAGATCTAGGACTTGCGATTTGATTTACGTGCTATAAAGACCAGCTTAGTGCCGCGGCCCTCATTGTCATTTGAATCCTCAACTTCTTCCATATCTTTGTCGTCGACATCCTCATGTGCATATGAGTTTTCAAACTCTTTTTCCTGATTCAGCTGCTCATAGAAAATCTCATTAACCAGATTGTAGCCCAACTTCGTTTCACGCACAGCAACATTGTACTCATCGAGATAATTATCACCGAAGGTAATAGTGCGATCAATTTTAATATAGGGACCAGTCTCATCGGTCATTGTTGGCCATGCGGGCACATTGGGTGCCTTGGGAACGCCCGTGCTGGCAAACGAGGTCCAGAGTTCAACCAGGCGACGAGAAATCTTGGTATCACGATTCGAATTCAGAACACTGTAACGCGGCCATGGGAAGAGATACAAATTGTCATCGGTCAGAGAGACACCAAAGTCAAAAGGCGTCTCGAATTGATCCTCATCAGGTGGCGAATAGCGATTTTGTTCACCTTCATAATCGAAACTGTAGAGGTAGGTGCTGTTCGGTAGTTTCTTGGCATTCGCCTGCATCACCAAAAGTACCGGATTCTTGAAAGGTATCGTGCTGCACATCTGTAATGCATAGAAAATTTTAAAGGATTTATGAGAGGTTTAGTGTTTTTAATATTTGCTCTTCCTATTCCAACACTTACATCAATCAAGCCTGGGGTCAAACGTTTAAATGTGCCATTCTTAATATCTTCCGCTGTGAAGATCTCCTCTTGCGCATACTTCTTCCAAGCACCGGTGGGATCAGCGCCATTTGTCTGTTCAATAATATGCTCAATGTATTCCATGCCGGTCATGGTCTCATCAATAATCGTGTCATTAAAGCTGTCGATGAAAATATCTAAGAGTAAGAAGCATTAATGCAACTGGAGGCTCTGCCCACTGTAACACTTCTCCACATGCCTACCTTTTAAGATGAATGTGCCCGCGTGCTTAACACTGCCGCCCATTGTGGGATAGGCTCTGAACTTCTCAGCAGCTAGCAACTTGCCAGGGTGCTCGGGCAAAACTCCAGATGGTCCTCCAATCACCAACTGTACACCGCCATAAGAGCCAATGCCGGTGGACGCTTTGTTATCGCCGTGTGAATTGAAGGCATCCAACAGAGCTGTGGCATTTATGCGGCGCATGCATTTGTTCAGAGCTTCAATCTTATTCACGTTCTTACAGCCTGCGAGGCGTGCAATGTCCCTTGTCGCCGAAATGGGCGCGTCAGTGATGAACGAGGGTGCCAGCGTTGAACCCGATTGATAGATTACACGATGGAAGAGCCCATCGGGCACCAGAGGACTCAGCGTCAGCACATTGATCAACGCCGAACCGCCGACTTGTCCGAAGAGCGTAACACGTTTGGGATCGCCACCAAACGCTGCGATATGCTTCTGCAGCCATTGCAGCGACAGTATAATGTCATGCACAGCTGCATTTCCGGGTATGTCTTCCGACATTGTGGACAAGAAGCCGAGCGGACCCAGACGATAGCGCACAGCCACAAGCACAACATCCTTTTCCAGCAGATATCCTGGTGCTGCTTCGACAGAGTCGCCGTCATAGAAGAAGTCGCCGTGTATGTACACCATCACGGGAGCGCTGCCTTTCAGCTAGTGTACAAATTTTTAGGTATTAAGCTATTTAGAGCAAATGAGGCATGTATACCTACCGACTTCGTACTTATAGTTAAACGCAAGCAATCCTCGATATCAAAGTTTTTCTCCAACATGATTTCGAATTTATCCAGATTCTGTATAGACGGACAACCCGGATGATAGTAGTGCGAAGGTAACACACCCTTCCAAGGATCAGCGAGCTCAGAAGGCTGGAATAAAAGTAATTTCCCTTATGGTTTATCAAATACTGAAGTGTATTTTATATAGGAATGTGGAGATAATTTTTCCAGCAGTTTAAGATATAAATATATCTATAAAAATTCTCCTATATCTGATTCCCTCCTTAGGGTTAAGTTTGGTTATATTAGGAATTTAATTCGTAGTCTCCTGAAAGTCAAAGTATCTAAAGGATGTGCAGACAATCATAAATCTGCATACCAAACCTGGAACAAATTAAATTATCTAAGATTTGAAGAACTAAAACTAAGTGACCTAGAAGGGCATACTAGCAAAAAATAATAAAAAGAAACCAGTATTGGTATGCTTCTAAGAGCATTGAACTCAATAAAATCAAAATTTTGTTACTAAAGCGCTTAGATGGTCAAAACTTTAGTAATTTAACGATTTTTTCAATAAGTAAAGATCATAGAACTTACCTTAAAACGAAATGGTCCCACTGGCGATTTACCATAGGGTATATCCAAGAATTGCAAGACATTCTTGCCCGTCCATTCCGTTTTGACTATGCGTCCACGCAGACGACCCAAATTCGGTACGGCTTTTGTGAAAAATCTGTGATCCTTTACAACTTTCTGCGGACGTTGTTTTCGCTTCTTGTTTGGTCCATTGCCATTGGCCATGCCCGGCCCCTGTGCCTGTGCTTGTGCTTGCGCCGGTCTAGGACGTTGCTGGCGCCTGACTATCTGCTGAGGCCGCTGCTTTTGCTGCGCATCGCTCAGTGCAGTACAAATCGCCAGGACCACAAAAATCAAACTGAGTAAGAAGCTTAATTTGGTCATCTCAACGCTTTGCCGACGTTTCTCCAACTGATCTGCAGAATGGTGCTAGACTTCAAAGGTAAACTTTCACCAGACGCTTTCGCGGCAGCTTGAATAATTCACGAGTTTGGCCAAGTGTCATCGTGTCGTGTTCTATGCGAGACCAATCGTCGTGTGATTTTGCCTACGGTGCTCATTCTGATTTACTTGAGTGCGATAGATGCTGAATTTGATTTGATTTTACGCTATTTGCCGTTATGAGGTCAAGTCGTTCCCGCTTCAGTGTGTGTTTTTGCTACCAAAGGGCGCCGATCGCATGAAACGTTCTAAAAGAAATGCAAATATTTCGCAAACAAGTGCGTATCTGAGTTTTTATGCCAAGTTAATGAAGCTTTTATGGTAATCCGCTTCGCTATCCGTTAGCGTAAGACGCGAATATTTAAAACATTCGATAACTTTTTTTTCATTTTCATTTCATTTAATAATTTGTTCCATGTAATTTGCAAAAAATTTAAAAAAAAAGATATTGATTGATGTTTTGCTCTAAGCACAGAGCCTCGAGGCATGTTACAAATTCGACTTTAAAAACAACAAAATTAACAGTAGCTGCAATACGGCTTCATTAGCAACAACAATCCAATTTGGAGCATAACAGTCCATAGCAGAAAAGTATTCTTTGTCGCAAAAAGACGAATCTTAATTCACGTAACGGCGCTTGACATGATATGCATAATGGTCTATAGAAACCGGATTGCGAAGTTAGTTGGTACTATCCTCTAGAGACGCACGTTTAAACCGGTTTAAAGCTTTTAGAAAAACTGTGAACATCTTCTTGAAATTGATTAGAGCAAAACTTAGCACTACGTAGCCAAATTAGCCAATAAGCTTTAAGGAAGCCATATCGGGGAAAACACAAACTGTTTTTCAGCTGTTGTAGCAAGAAGTGAGTACGAAAGGTCATTTAGATCAAGGGCGTGTCGCCAGACAAAAATAAAAATTAAGTTCTAGTCCAGCCAAAT
The DNA here is from genome assembly GCA_037044495.1 of Stegana nigrithorax. NCBI lineage: Eukaryota > Metazoa > Arthropoda > Insecta > Diptera > Drosophilidae > Stegana > Stegana nigrithorax. Next base: position 105,042 of record JBAMBQ010004457.1, on the reverse strand, counting down.
TACTCTCCAAATTAAATATGTATACATATAAATAATAAATATAGAAAGTCAATCTAATTTTTACAGTTAACTTATGGCATTTTGCTGGCATACTGCCGATTGCCCCTGCTTTGTATTTTTTTGGCAACTGCATTGTGCAGTTCCACATTTACTATGCGAGTCACTGCTGCTTCGCGCTGACCCCGAAAAACTTTTACTTGTCCAAGTAGAAACAAAATCTCATCAATGATTTTGCAATCTTTGGTGGCATGAAGCTGAGTTCAAAAGCGCTGCTAAATTATAGAAAAACAACTGATTCACTCCAGAGCAAACGTACTTGAACTACAGTGAGTGGCATTGCTGAGCAATTGTTGTTTACAAATAAGAAGAGAAGCAATCACTTTTTGCCTTAACAATTATTATTAATAATAAATATTATGTTACATCTGTATATATTAAAATGCATTTCACTATTCGACTAGGTTAATAATAAAATAACATAAAAACAATTGCATTGAAAAAATTGCTGTCTCCACGCATGAAAAATTCATAACTCAGCAGGAAATTCGAAAAGCAAATTTGGAGCGTCGTCTTTTCATCTCACATATTTTCTTCTTCTTGTAGATTGATGTGCGACTGATGATGTGTTGTGGTTGTTATATTTGTTGTTGTTGGTATTAAGATTGCTTAACACAATTGCAGGTACAGCAAAATTTATGCATAAGACTGAAGACGAAGCATTATTGTACACACGTCCAATGCCGCTGCCGCTGCTGCCGTCACCGGCAGAGATGTGTGTCAGCGAAGAGCATGCTGCGTGGGAGACGACGGTCGCCAATGGTTTCGTCACTTCGGCACACAACCACGCAATTAAATATAATATAGACGCACAACCGACTTTGTGATGAGTGTTTCGTTGTCATAGAAACTTGTTTGTATGGTGACATTGCCGTTTAAGACTTTGGCTGGCATCATCTGTGACTCGGGTGCCGCTTCAATGGTCGATTGCCAGGTGTTAGTCGTATTGGCACCCACAAAACCCATCTCGAAGAACCACTCTTCCATGATACGTCCCTTGAAGAGCACTTTCTGGTCCAGACGGAAATTCTCCATTGATTCGATTGTACTAAAGTTGATTTCACGCGAAACGGCACGCATATCAAGTATTTTGACAGGCACGCGTGCTTCATGCTCCATATCTGCAGCGGAAAAGTCCTTGTTGTCCTGCCAGATGATCTTGCCCGTATCCGCGTCACGTAGTATCATATAGTTGATTTGAAAACCCTTTTGGATTTTCTCACCTAAACTGAGATCGTCGGAGCCCATTGTGTGTTACACTGGCAAAGGCAAAAATTACGTTTAAAGCTATTAATTTCCAACTAAAAACACAACCAAATTCGTTCACTACAGTATCTAGCAGCAGCTGCAAGCTGACCAATTGCTATGATTTTTTCTCAGGGAATTTCTCTGCATAATGCGGGTGATTTTTGTAAGCATTTCTTAAAGTATATAAGAATCGTCATCTCGTTCACACACTCACACCGAAAGCATGAACAAGTGTGATAGACTGTTCGGTTTCAGTAACGAATCTATGTCGACAGCGTGCAGACCAATTGACACTACACATTTGGAATATATGGCAATGAAACGGGAAGTACGCGAAAAGCTACATCCGCTGACAAACAGCTGACATTTGTATTCATCCACTTGCATTCCGTAAAACACAACAAATAAAAAACTAAAAAAGTATTACAAAAAACTCATAATACACATAAGAAATCTGAAAGAACGTAAAATGCTTATTTATGGCGTTTATATCGTAAGCAAATCTGGTGGCCTCATCTTCAATTTGGATGACAATGTACCGCGCATTGAACACGAACGCACATTCAGTTATCCACTCGATTTGGTGCTGGACTATGACTCAAAGAAAATCTCCGTTGCATTTAATCGTAAAGATGGCATAAATGGTGCGTATTTATAAATAAGTGTCATACATTTTTATTGAACTCACGCCTACGCCCATCTACAGTTGGTCACGTACTGGTTGCCATTAATGGCATTACCGTAAACGGTAACGTCCTAGAGGACGGCCGCGACGCGAAAACGCTGCTTGAAACACCAGAGAATTATCCGCTGAGCTTGAAATTTAGTCGACCCAAGATGACAACAAATGAGAAAATATTTTTAGCCAGCATGTTCTATCCTCTTTTCGCCATTGCCAGTCAACTGAGTCCAGAGCCGAAAAGCTCGGGCATCGAAGTGCTGGAAGCGGATACATTCACGTTGCACTGTTTTCAAACCTTGACAGGTATAAAGTTTATAATAGTCTCCGAGACAGGACTCACTGGCATTGATCTACTGCTACGCAAAGTCTACGAATTATATGCGGATTACGTGCTAAAGAATCCGTTCTACTCGCTCGAGATGCCCATTCGCTGTGAATTGTTTGATAATAAGTTGCAAGAACTTTTGGCCACTGTTGAAAAAACGGGTATTAACAATATAGATAAATGAATATAGTTAAATATTTTGTTTTATGCGATTTTGTTGGCTACACGAATTTGGTTGACTGTGGGTATAACGACAACGAAAAATTATAGCTCTATTAGCCAAATAATATAGAGTATTCCTAATGTCAAAAATGGATATCAAAATCACACAATGTGTGCATAGGAAAATAACACATCGGAAGCATTTGATTTCAATTGCTTATTTTGCTCAAAATGTTTGTTCACACCGGTAGACTCGACCGTAGTCGGTGTTTTACGATTTTTGATTACTTTCCACAACGGATATTCCGTAAGTCACTTTTTAAATGAATATTCGTGAGCTGTTGGTTAAAGGAATTGAATAAAACGTATTTGCCTTATAAGAAAAAATTAAAAAACGGCGGCTTGTTTTTAAATATTTTTTTATTTACAATATTATTGTTTCTCAAGTGTTAATTAACAAAATTAGCAAAAGCTAGTGGCTTAAATACCTCAATTAATAGAGATAGAAAATTAATTAACTAAATTGCCTAACGCGGATTAGAAAAGGAATTTAAACTTAAAACAATTTTCAACATTTGCTTGTATTGCATAATTAATGGTCATGAATTTTCAATTAAGATTATTATTAGTTAGATTTTCAAATATTTACAAGAGTTAACAATTTCGAATACTTTCTCATATGCCATAGGTAACATTAGAATAATATACGCTAGTATATTGTTATTATTTTAAATTCAAATTACATAAGCTCTGTTATAACTGTACTTTAACTTGGTTAATTCATAACTTAATGCATTAATTCATATGTATACGTGTTGGATTGTTTGTTTATAAACTTTAAGTGGACGCCTTTTTATTTGATTTTCTTTGTGATAGTATCTAATATTGTGTATGTAGTTGTATGCCATTGCTTGCTGCTGCTGCAGAATGTGCGTAGGTACTTGTGGGCTGGTGGCCTGCAACAGGTTGTAGTAGTGTTGAGCTTTGATTGATTTGATATCTTTTGATTTGCAAACGTAACAATTTAAGAATAAACGCTAATTTACGACACCGCAATGGCGCCGGCTGCCTCGTTCCTGGCCACGATAATGCGCATACGCTCCTGCAGATAGTCACAGATCGAGCTGAACTTTTGCTGCCGTGCAACTTGCAGCGCTGTCAGTCCTTCGCGATTCTTTTTCAGCACGTCAGCGCCGGCTCCGATCAACTGCTTGCACACGGCCATATGACCAAACATGGCAGCCGCATGCAATGCCGTCTCACCATTCGGCAACACGTCCAAACTGGGACGATGCTTGAGTAATTCCGTGATGACTGCCGCGTGCCCCTTGTGCGCAGCCTTAAACAGCGGCGTGGCGCCGTCGCAGCGCACTGCATCCACATTGGCGCCATGCTGCAGCAACACTTTGCAGATATGATCGTGTCCCATTTGTGCGGCGATCCACAGCGGTGTGGCGCCATCGATGCGCTTCACATCCGGCTGTGCGTCCGCCTGTAGCAGCAGCGACAGCACTGTGCGATGTCCATTCTGTGCCGCAATAAAGACGGGCGTGGCACGATCCTTCATGCAGGCATTCACATTAGCGCCACAATCGAGCAGCTCGCGTATGATTTTCACTTGGCCACCTTGTGCTGCGACGAACAGTGGTGTGCCGCCATCCTGTTGGCAGGATAGTTCCATAAGTAACTAATTAGGCATATTGCCAGTTCTGCTACTCACCAGCGAGGCTGTGTCCACTGCGGCATCGGCTTTGATTAGTATCTTCACTATATCTAGAAAGCCGCCTTGTGCTGCAAAGAACATGGCGGTTGTGCCCGTGTCACGTCGTGCATTGGGATCCGCGCCCTGATCGAGCAGTTCCATTACGCAACGTGTGTGTCCGCCTGCTGCGGCGAGTATGAGGGGAGTGGTGCCAGCCTGTAAATACAAGAGAATATTTTTTAATGAAGCATCATAAGGCGTCGGATAGGAAAACTCTCACACAGCAACGGAATAGAAAGACAATGTGAAATGAAAAACCTAGGAAGCTTTGTAAACTAGCTTTGCAGGCTTGGTCAAAGCATGATCGGCAGCCGCTCAAACATTTTAATCAATATTAATGAGGAGGTTTAGTTGAGTATATCTCTTGGCTATTTTTAGCTTTCGTTTCATTAATTTTTTCATGGAACGTTTGCTATTTATTTTCCGAAATACGTATGACTGATATTATTAGAGCATCAGCTGGGTTCTACACACATATCTATTTTTATATGGTGCAATTAGCTGAAATGAAGTTGCAAATTGCTTCACAACTTGCCTTATCTCTTCCACTTTACTTGTAACATTTCCGATAAAAATCGGCACTTGCAGACAAGTATCTAACATCTTCCAATTTGGTGCGTTTCTTTTTTGTTTTTTTTTTTGTCTCACGTTAAATCAATGTTGTAAACGTTGAAGTTTTCACTGCCAACAACTGAATGTTGAATATTTAATTAATTCAATTAAAAGCGGTTGCCAATAAAAGCCACAATATTCAAAATTGTTTAATTGTATAGCCGAGTTCGTTCAAGTTTAACTCTGCTAATTACATATGACGCTGTAATAACTTTATGCGTTCAACTATTTATTAAATTGTTTTTATTATATAGTTTTCCTAAGTTTTTTATGCTTTTAATTATCGAATAACTATACGCTTACTTAACGTATGTAATTAACACATTGTTTACAATTAATCGCTCCGATTAGCAACAGAGTCAAAATAATATAAAAGCAGGAAAACTTACTAGAAAATATAAAAAAGAGGAAAAACAGAAAAATAACGAAAAGTAACTGAAAATTCGCGCTAAGAAATCGAAACTAAGCAAATGGCCAAATGCTTGCCCCGGCTCAGACTTCGCTTCGTTGATCGCAAATATATAATTAAGCGATAATCACTGAACCGATTTGCATGCTCAACTTTCACTAACGGGTAACGCATATACAGACATACTATACATATGCACATACGTATGCGTATAGAAGAGAAGAGTAAAGCCTATTATTTATGCTAAGTGTTGAGATTCTTGTCAAAATGTTTAAAACATTTTCTAACAAGATCTGCGCCTTAAGCAAGGCACTTGATGCACAGAATGTGTCTAACGCGTAGAGATACAAGAAAGGTCAATCGTTTTAGCCAAGAATAATGTTCTTGCTAAAGTTTTTGCAGTTTAATTTTAGTCTCATTTAGATGCATTATTTCAATTAATCGAAATTTTGAAAGTTCAAAAAAAGTTGCAATAAAATTTCACTGCGGGTATTACAAAAATGTGCCGCTTGTCCATAACACATGACTGACGTGCCTGCCAGCGCTCTGCTACGTCCAATGTAAAGACTGACTATTTACAAAACATAATAGTGAAATAAAATAAAATAAATACGTTTATAAAACACGACACGAAGCTCGGGCCCTACTAAAACCGCTAAACGTGACTGCTTGGCAATTTAAGTATTTTTGAGGTTTTGTTTTGAACCTTTTGTTTTATTGTTGTAAAAAGTTCGGTTAGCTTTGATTACTGATTACGTTGAATTGGTTTTGCGGTTGATCGCATTGCAAATTACTGTTAAAGGCACAAGCCGATCTGATACACAATGGCCTATGCCTGTGCCTGTGCCTGATGCCTGATGTCTAAGCATGAATGGTCTAAACAAAACGAAAGTGAAAATCCAATTCAATGTGAAAACTGAATAATTTGTATAATTTAAGCAAAATGCAGATTAAAGTTGTTTGAACCCAAACGCAGACAATCGACAGAACGTTGCGGGATATAATGATGTGGGGATTGAACTCACCTCATCTTTGCAGTCCACATGCACTTTGCCACTGTCGAGCACACGAACCAAGCCAAGCACGTCGCCGCGCAGAGCCGCCAAGTGCAGCAGCACGTCTGAGGGAGTTTCTTTCTGTAAATTGAGAAACGAAATTTGATTGATTATTAGATGTGTAAACAAGATTTAAATTGCGCATTTAAAATGATGGAAATTGCAAAATTTACTTTGGATTAACTCTTAAGCTAAAAAGGCCGTCAGCAGTTCCTAGACATAGACAGAAATAAGATTACTTAGACAGATTCACTGTAATTACTAACTTGAGAGCATAAAAGACAAAACTAAGTATCCTTGCTTAAAATCATAATAATATTTGTTTTCCTGTAATTGACTGAGCAGTTGTTGATCGATTACGAATTCGAATGGCACTTGGCTGTAGAAAGACAATTTTTTTTTAACATTAACATATAAAAACATTTGTTTAATCGACAAAAGACTTTTTAATTACATTTGAAACTGTTTCCATTATTAATCGGCAAAGCTTATAAAACCGAGATTTGTAAAGATCCCCATACCGATATTTACTTGCAGCTGTCTGCAGAGAAAGTCAATTGTCCTCTAGCGAAAATTTAAAAACACCTTAAGGCATTGAGCAAATGTTGCAATCAGGCAATTACTGTACGTAGTCAAAGAGCAGAAAATAAACTCCGAAAAGTGAGTTTTATCAACAGCCTAACTCGGTTTTGCATAATGAAGCCGCTCTAATGGATCACGCGAACCACCTCAAAATACATAACACATGCGCCAAAGCGCTCAGCACCGCAGCAATCCATTAATCAAAGCGCCCAGCCAGACGACTTCAAAAATACGTTTTAATTGTTTCATAAAAGAGTTTCCCCTTCCGTTCATTTGTCAATTCGTAAAATTTTAATGCACCGATTGTAACTTTTTTTCTGAGTTTTATTAGCTCATTAAGTCGGTGACACCATTGACCGGCGTAATTAGGGCGGCATTTTTAGTTGTCGCCGGTAATTGCCAAGCGGACACTGCCAGCATGGCCAAAGTAATGCATTTTCTTCTGTGTAACACAACAGAAGAAAATACAGAGAAAAACAAAAGCAAAGCCCATGTTTAAAAATGCGCTAATGATGACGCAGACAATTTGAAACTTCCGTCGCGCAGACATGACGACATGCAGAGATTCGTCAGCTGGGCTAAGCGTCGCTTTGCGTAACGCCACAAAGGGATGCACGGGCAAACAGGAAGCAGTTAACTAAGATTGCCAGCTAAGCAGCCTACTCCGAGGCATGCTGCCGCAGGTAGAGGCTGCTTAACTTTATGAATCCACGGTCTGTGTCTGCCATCTTATCAGAGTAGCCAAGCCCACAGCATTGCGACATGCTGACGCTCTATTGGAACTCTGTTTTCCTGAGCTCAGTTACTGTGGCATGTTGTGGCTGCGGCATTACGTGCACAATTCGATTGGCAAATGTCAGCCGCAGAACGAGTAGAAAATTGCACAAACTCTTGCAGACCGCGAATGCAACAGCAACATCAACTGCAACAGCAACAGCAACAGGTGTGATGAACTTTTAGTGCTTCCTCCGCAGTGCTGAGTGTTCGTGATATGTTAAGAGTTTCCCGCGTGCTGGCTGCTGACTTGCAACACTTGTTGCATGCCACAGTCGATTGGCAGCCAGCTTCGTGCAGGGCCAAAGACTCAGCCATCGTCAACAACAGCAATAGCAACCACAACAACAACAACAACAACAACTATGTTTTGACAACAACAACTGGCAGTTGGTAGTCAATTGAAATTGTCAATTGTTCTGTTTGGCATCGCTGTGAACTTACGAAGTAGTTTGGCAGCAGGGCACAGAGGTCACGTAAGCAACACAACAAAGCTAAATCGACTTAAAGTCTGATGAGCTGTCCGATCTTTAGTAGATACGAATAAAGATTGTTGGGCAGATGCCAGTTGGGTAAATAACAAAGTATCATTATTATTAGAAGGTCATGATGCACTGCGGCAATTGTTGATTGATTGAGCTGACTTCAGCTAGCTTGAGTTACCCTAAATGTGTAGTCTTGTTTATAAATTGAGCACTGCATTGCTTTTGCAGCAAAAGTTAAATGAAGGTAGGCATGGACGTATTTCAGTCTCCATAAATAATATATATGTATATGCTCCGGAATTGACAGCATTCAGTGCCTGAGAAGTCGTTTCTTGAATGTAGAAGAAGGTTTTCAGTAATATGTCTCATAATAATGAGAATAAGCAGTATTACCGGTTAAGCAAAGGGATCTGCAAAAGTTTTCATTTACTTTAATAAGTCAAACATTAAGCCTTAAATCTCTAAGCAGATAGCCTTATAACTTAGAAAACGTCAGCTCCTTTTATTTTCCATTCGCCTCAGTTCTATACAATTTTGAAAGACCACAGAAAGGTGAAGAACTGAACAAATCAAAAATTTACTTGACTTCAGCCAAAGCAGTGTATTTTCTCAAAACAATAAACGATTCTTTCATATGAAAATTTTACACTACACAACAAAATGCAGGTTCATTACGACACATGTCGCTCGCACTTATTATACATGTTAGCAACACCTGCTGTGTGCAACTCAGTTTGCGGTATAGCCTTGGCCCACCTAGGCTCTTTGATTGATCAGTTAAATGTTACACACGTATTTTACAAAATAACGGCATCTCTGATAGTCTTGTTAACAACGCAAATTGTTAGTTTCGTTTTTGTTTATGGGACTTTGTTTTATCTGTGAAACTAATCAACAAAATATGGTATACTTTTTTTCTTGCTAAAGTGTTTACCTGTGCTGTCATAAAACGTTCAAGATATTTGTTAGCATTCAATTAGCGTTATTAGTGTTTTTTTTTTATTTTTATTTTTTAATACCTTATAATAAAAATACTTAAAAGTGAACTCACCTTAAGTGACATGTTTTCGACGCTGTTATGGCATTAAGCGTGTAAAGTTTATTTTTGATTTTTTGTTTGTTTATTTTGATGATTTTCTGATTTTTTCTTCCTTTTTTTTTTTGTTTCTTTTTTTGTTCTTAAAGTTTATACTTTTATTGACCGATTAAATGCTGCCTTCGTGCAGCTTCCTTAGTTTGTTGCAGCAAACGACTTTCAAAGACTCGTTTGACTTTTTTTAAAGCGTATAAAAGCGGCACAGTAACAAAAACCGAAAAAAACTAAAAAGTATGACAACTACTTTTCTGGGACACTGTGTTCATTCGACGAATGCACTTGCATCATTGCATTACTACAAAGAAATCAAATGCCCATCCATTGCAGTTTCGCAGATGCTTTGACCGGTTCAAGCTGACAATAAGCCGAGAAAAAAGCAAACAAAAATATGCAGCAGAGTAACTGAAAGTATAAAAAAATATAAATATATATAAGTACATACACACATACTTATACATTTATAAATTGTGTGTGTGTGTGCGTGTGTGTGTGTGTGAGTGTATCTTCATTTAACTGTTCTTGCCTTTGTTACAAAGTAAAAGTCATTAGTTGCCTATGAAGTTCATTTGTTTTTTTCTTATTTTGATTTGTTTGTTTGTTGGCTCAATCGACTTGAAATGTAGTGTAAAAGTTGTTTATGTGCAGCTGCTAATAAATTGGTGCAAGTGCCACTTGGATTGGCATTAAGCTGTGCTCATTTCGAATCGGGTTCCTCTAAATAGGCTACAAGTCTCGCATAGCGACGCATCTTGCATTCTAACCAGCCGCAACAACATGAGTTGACTTTAAACGTAATTCAGATGTTTATTTTAATAAGAAGTATTAACAAAAATAAACACAAAAACGCTGCAGTCCATTTGACCGCCTTTTTAATATATTTTAATTGTGTGCCTCTGGTACAGCTGCCAAAGCAAGAGCTTAATCAAAATTTAAACAAACACAAGACAAGGTATTGCTTTGTGAATTTAACTATTAACGACTGCCGCTTCTTTAATTTAAATGAAGGAGTTTGGGTCAGTCAGCAGCACTGCCCCCATTATGGCAAAGAATTAAAGACAAGTATCTGGCAAAAAGCTTTGAATCAGTAAACATCTGCATTAACTAAATCATTTTTTGTGGTTTAGTGCAGTTGAATGAAAAAGTATTCTAATCTAATTAAAAAATCCTAAAACCTAAAACGCAAAAAATATCTTAAATTCAGTCGTCTTTTCTGAACCATGAATAATGTGCGTCTTTTTCAAAAACTCGTTCTGTCTGTGGGTTTATTCTTTTTTTTAATTCGTAATAAAAAGCAAACACCTTCATAATTTAACACAAGAGAAAGCCTAGTTGAGCTTTATACAACATTATTTAAAGCCCATAAAAAAAAGTTCTTCAACTCAAAGTAAAGCCAAAGACGCGTCACTTCAGCACACTGCGCATCTTTTATGCAAGCGACTTTTAATATTTAATAGCGCCTTTGGCTCATTAAAGCTGCTTCTCATAAATAAATAATAGAAAATGCGTATCACTGCAGCAGCTTAGCGGATATCGTGCTGTGCTGCGTCTTTCGTTCAGCTTGGGAAAAATAAACATTCCTTGCTGTGTTCGACGTAATCAAATTTGAGTTTTCATGCATTTCACGAGTAATCGCATTGCAATGCATTTTTAAACATTTCATTTCAAAAACAAAGATCGACACGGCACGCAAGACTTAATAACATTTAATGAAAAATGTTTTTGCTTTTTTTTTTTTCTAGTTTATAGTTTTTGTTTTTTTTTTTCGTTTCTCTTAATCCGACTGTTTGATTGTCTACTGTTGATTGACTTAAAGCATTTGTTTGTCTATTAATTGCACATCATGCAATAGCAACAACTACAACAATAACAACGGTTCCTAATGATTGGCATGCATATTTTTGTTAACGATGCGTTTTTTAATTTCCTTTGTTTTTTCTTCGTTTGCCTTTTTCGGTTTTGTTTTTTTTTTTTTTTTTTGTTTTAAGGCAGTTATTCATATTACATCTGTTTTGTTATGTTTTCTTTTTTTTTCTTTTTTAAGTTATTAATGCATTAGTCTAGGCCTTTCAACTTATGGGCCAGTAAGTTATTTGTTATTATTTGCTGTTGGTTTTGTTGTTATAACATTTATGCATTTTTTGTCTTATTTTTGTTTTTTAGATTTCATGTATTTTTGCACAATGCTGACATCATTTTAGATTTTATAAAATAAGCGCCAATAAAGTAATAATGCCAAAAAACGCAACAAAAGTCAGAGCTCTTTATTATTTTTAATTGTTTTGTTTTGGAATTTATAGGAATGAGAAATTTATTTCGTTTATTCATTTCGCAACTTTTTTATGTTTTGTGTTTTATCTAGTACATTTTTGGGAAATCATATTCTTAAATGTAGAAACATTTTATAGCAAAATATACAAATAAAACAAAAAATAACAGGGATCACATTTCAACATTTTTTTTTTTTAAATTTTTTTTTATTTTGAAGTTTTTACTAATTTTATGTTTTATTATTTTAATTCTCATAGTTGGCTTTATTTAGATTTTTATATTTGTAAATTTTTTCTGTTAATTTTGAATTATTTTTTACTTTTCTTAAGCCGATAGTCGTTATAAATAAATTATTAAAAAAACCGGAGTTTTTCACGTACAATATTCAAAAAGTTTGATTGTAGTTAAACTAAAAAAAAAGTTTTAAATAAATATGCATATTGCTTACTTTTGTTTTTAACTTTTAAATTGTTTAATTTCTTTATTTTAGAATTTATTTAAGTAGGAAATTTTAACATTATTAATTTTTTTATAATATATAACATTTTCATTATGTTGAATTTATTTGTGTAAACATTTTACGTGGTTTAATTTTTACGGCTTTTCTCTTTAGGTTCCTTGCCTAATGGATTTCCACACAATATTTCAACGTCTATACCTAATATTTGTTTTACAAAAGTTGCTTTGCTCGATTTATCAACAGCTAACACCCCGTAAAAATAGATTTTTGCAGTTTATCTTAGCCTGTTCAGCCGAAAGTGATCTCATTTTGCGCATAAATTTAAACACTTCATAATAAACCAAACTGTTTATAAATTTTAAAATATTCATCTAACATCAGCTGAACGTAGAACACGCCGGCTGTCTTTTATGCTTCAGTGAAACACGTGCGCACTTACAAGAAACACTTACAATGCTCCACGACTGCCGCAGAGCAACTGAAAGCCAAGTCCAAAAGTTTCTCGTTCGCTGGCGACCACCGATCAGCCAACGCGGGCACGAAGTGCTACGTGATCGGTCGGAGCGATCGCATTGTACTCTTTCACACTAAGAGTATGCGAAACTGATGTATGCGTTAAGTTGTAATCGGGTGCATTATTAACGGGATATCACATGGCAAATATTTGCTTACAAGATTTGGGTTAAATGCATCATAAATACAATTGAATGTGAATTTAGCAAAGACAACAGTTTTTGACTAAAGCCTTGCTTTCAATTAAATTTAATAACATATTAGTTAATAGATAATATCTTTAATTTTATTATTTTACGTCGAAAGTATTAGAAAGCTTAGAAGTTACGAGGATACTGAATGAAATTCTATTCGAAAATGTTTACTGGGCGGAAAAATAATTGTAGCTTTCTTACCTCCCACGCTTCTCCATGGATTGGATAAGATAAAGAAGATAGCTGAATTTTTTGGCTTCTGGTATGACAACTTCAGATTTGTTTCAACTTTTTTTAAGGTTTGTTAAAAGATGCTGCGCAATTGTATATATGTACCTATACATATTTATATTTATTTTAAAAAACGAATACATATGTACATATGTATAATAATTTATTTCAAATCATATAAGAAGGTACTGTTCACAAGTTACAGAATACTAAAAAAATCAGAAAGGGATTCAAGTTTTTTCAGAGCCTTATAATGATCGTCACTGTTTTCAATGTTTTGAATATTGAATATTGTTCTTGGAGGGATGATGAATGATTTCCTCCACCGAACCCTCTTCATCACTTTCCGTTGCACTTAAAATCGGATAGACTAATTCAGAGGTATATTGTTCAATAATTTCTTCGTCTGTAGGAATCTGTGATGTTCAAACTTTATTTTATCAGCAATTTAATGCTGAAGTAGCATTGGAATTTATTTTATTTACTGTTAACCATGTCCCGTAATCAACTTCCATTAAGTTTCGATTTTCTTAAATGTGACTCAAGAAAATTAAGGGTTTGTCGTTCTATTCGTCCTAAGAAGAACATTGGCCGAATCCAGCTTTTTTGAAACAATTCGCAATCGTTTAATTTTTTACGTCAATGTCCCAAGTTTTTGTTACATGATAAACATTTTACTACAAGTTTTGGCGCCATGGCAAATATATAGTTTTACACTGTTTTTCACATTGATTATCAATCGCGACTGTCTCAAAAGAAGTAAAAACAAATTGAAGAAGTAAAGCATTCATTTACGGGATTTCCCGAACGCAAGGTATCCAAAACAAAATACAAAAAATGAAAATATTCGAGGATTTCCCCTAAAAATTCAATTTAGAGAATGCACATGTCGAAATTTTTGTTCGAGTTATGGAGAATTTCGAGTTATGGAAGTTCGAGTTACGGAAGCAGAATTGTATGTTATTTGCTGCCTAAACGCTATTGCCACTTGTTTTAGTTCGAGTTATAGAAAATTCGAGTTAGAGAAGTTTGAGTTATGGAAGTTTGACTGAATTTCCAAAAAAAAAAAAAAAAAAGAAAACAAGAAATTGAAAGCAGCCCTCACTAAGTTTAAATATGTTTCATTAAAAGTAAAGAGTTCGCATTAATTTAGTTTTTTTTTTTTCATTTTTTTGTGTTGTACACCGACTAGGATTCGGTAAGTAAGCCATTTTATTGATTAAATGTGACTTTCAAATCTTTTGCTTTTGAATATTCTCACATATACTTTAACAAACTAGTGTTCACACGCGTAAAGTACTTTATAATCGCACACACATAGAAGTGGATATCACTTCGTTCGACTGTGCGGACTGAAAAATAGCACTAAAAGTAGTAATCAACAACGTGCCCATGCTGCCCATATCTAGGTTGCAGTGCTTATGTTGTTAGGTGCTATTTTGCAACCTGCACATTACGACGAGGTGACAACACACTGCTTTCGCTAGGCCTCCCAGTAAACGCACTCCAACCTAGAGGAGGACAGCATTTGTTAAATTGTTGTTCATTACTGCTTTTAATGATATTTAAAAGAAATAAAGTTCTCACAGCACGAAAAGCCTTCTATTTCATTCTGATACACTGCGTTTCTCTCTCTGTTTTATAAACAACACGTGAACCACAATTTGTGTGCCTTTATCTATTTTCAAATTGTTTAAGTCATGCGACTGCTGTGTGACGTGCTCATGGTGTACAAACACCAGAGCAGACTGACTTCTTTGGGCTGCATGTCAACGACTTTGCAACGTTTTACAAGTGTAAAATAATAACAACAACAACATCACATGCCGTCTTAACGATTTTTGCACAAGGAACCTTTTCTTTACCCAATACTAAAAGTAAATTTTCCAAACTATCAATGTAAAATGCTATCACGGTCCTCCATTTATTTAAGAACACAGTCTAAAGGAATCACAACATCACGTAAGTAAACCGCTTTCACAAAACGGTACATTTTCTTCCTCCATTTTTTGACAACAAGAGCTGAGGTCACGGCGGCAATAAAAAAGGCCAAGTTAGATGGTTGTGCAGAAAATCAATAGCAACTTTACGGTGCCTGAATATGACTATAAAATTAGTAATTAAATACTCGTGGAAACTCACTATGTACACTTTTCCGTATTATTTAAATTAACTAAATGAAGATTAACGAAGCACTTTAGAATAAAAATTTTGCATACCGTTATTATTTGCAGCGCGACTATTTGACAAACAGCTGACCTACAGTTTGAGCGGCACTGTAGCTTTTCAAAATAGTTTTTTAAAACGATATCTGGTTCGTTTTTCTTTTTTTTTGTAAATCACAGCTTTCAATGCAATTCACCCTGGAAACAGCAACCATTACACTGAAAAGCAAATATGGACATTTTCAAATCACTATTTCTTTTTTTTAATAATACATTGCCATAGCTGAGATCTAACCCTAAGTGCGACAAACAAGAAACAATTTACATGTCTTTTGTCCATACTCTCTCAATTTCTGATAAGGTTGCGCGATTATTTGAAATGAAAAAATGTGAAAAAATGATTTTCTTTCACAAAACAGCAGCTGTGCTGCTAACTTGGGTCAGTGCCAGGCCAATCCGTGCGTTTCGTATCATGCTGCTTCTTGTCAGCATAGAGCCTACGCAAGCTCTTTTAAACATTTGCGCGGGAATGAGACAAACATACATGCTCGTAAACAGCTAGGCAAGCTTGCCAGTCGCTAACAGCAACAAAAACGCAAAAAAACTTAGTTGAGATGCGAATTTCAGTAAAAATGCAACAAAGTGATATGTGGCGCGTGATATATTTTGATTAAAACTGAACGCGGAAAGTGCAAAATTTAATAGAATAGAAAATTGAGCAAGCTAAGCTAAGCTACCGTTTGAAATACTCATAAGCAATCGGAATAAGAAAATTATACGTATTTTTCTTATTTGTTTTATTTTTTGGTAAAAAGTGCAGTACGGGAGCCCGCATAAAAGCCAATTGGAAAAAGTTTTTTTTTAAGTTATTTTGCGTTTTGATAATTAAAATTAGTGGAGAGTAGTGTAAATTGTGGTAATCTCAGTTTTGTTACGTTCAAGTGCAGTATAATTAACTAAATGAAATATAATTTTTGTGTGAAATAAATACTGCGAAGGCCGTGTAGCAGCGCCTGAAACTTTGTTGTTAAATACGGAAGCAACGTAGCGTAGCAATTCAACATTAAGTAGGCGTGCCATATACTAACTGAAACAAAAATATACGCGAAGCAGTTGCAAAACCAATACTAATAAATACCTACAACATATATTGGATCCATTCGCAACTATATTGTATATTGATTTTCTTTACGGGATTAATAGGTAATTATCAGGTTTTTTTTTATATCATTGCTACATCAGTTTTTTTGGTGTTTTTTTTTTTTTTTAACTTTTGATTTGTACACATTGTCTGTTTTTTTTTTTTTTTGTTTTTGAGTAACTCGTGCCGAAAGCTTATTTATTTTGCAAAAAAAAGAAGATAATTTCGTGACTCATGACGTGTGCAAATGTCTGCAAATTAGTCAGCTGTAATTAATATTTACCGTAGCGCAAATGTAATTCAAATGTAAGCTTTAAAGCATATTTTCTACCTTCTGCTATGCTGGCTCTGCGCCAAGCAATCATCTCGCAGTACACACATTGTACTTATATTTAGCAATACTCGGTTGTATCTATAAGATATGCGATGAAATGAGCAACAACAACAAATACATACAAAGTGAAAATTCCGAGAGTATGTATTTGTGTTCGTATGCTTGCTTTTGCTTAGTTGTTGTAGTTGTGAATCTGATCGTTGCTTTTTAATAAGAAATACTACGTACTCACCCCGGACTTCGTGGAGGCTTGCTAGTCAGGCGGGTTTTTAAGTGCTCAACTAAACTCTTAAGTGCACATGCACCTAAAATGTACGCAAAATGTACTCGTTATGTTTGCTGCCGCCTCGTCGTCTTAATTGTTGTTATTGTTATTGTTGTAGGCGCACTCGTCGACGAGGCTGTGTGTGACTCTGTCGTTGTTGTTATACTTGTGGCATGCTTGCACGCGGGAGCGGCAGCGGCGGTCGTGGTAGTGGCTGCGTTGGCAGTTACGTCGTTGTTATTCACATTCGCGGACTTGGTATTTGTTTATTCTATCATTATTGGATACTATTTGAAATGCTTTTTATCAGCAGAGTACAAGCAGCAGCTGTAGAAAAAGTAATAAAAAAAAAAATTTAATAAATAAACTTTAGGTGCAAATATACACGGCTTTCTACTGTCGAGTCTTGTTAAATTGTTTTTTTCATTCTATTTTTTTTAATCGTATTTTTATTGTATTTGATATTACATATTTGTAAACATGGCGTCGTTGTATCTTTTAAACGATTTTTGCAGTCATGTGTATGTACTTTCGTAATACTGCAGTGTTGTTGGGTTTATTAATGTCCATCAGCATATGCTTGCCAGTGTTAAAGTTCGAGGTCTCTTGATGGTAATTGCACAATGCGTTTGCAATTTAACTAAGTGTGCTTATTGATTTGCACATGTAATGCTAACAGACGTATTTAACAACAACTTATACATATATATATTATTAATTTAATCACAAAAAAACGTGATTCATCACTGTAATAAAGTAATATAACGATCATGATCGTTACAATGCTATCCGAAATACATTTTTTAGTACTTACGAATAATATGGAGAACATTGCATCAGCTTGGTCACAAGCAAAGTGCTTTTTTTTTAATAATTTTATTTGTGCACTGACTACGAAATCTACAGACTGCGGCAGTCTCCGCTTGTATCTTAGCCCCAACTAAACTCTTATTCATGTGTCTATTAATGACGCTTATATTAAACTAACAGTCATAAATCAACCAAAAATTGGGAATTTTTTAACTCTCCTCTATATTGGCAAGCAAACTAAGCGACTTGCGTCTAAAAGTAGCTTCAAAAAATGTATTTCAATGAAAAAGTTTCGTAACGAAGTTATTCTGCTAATAGGTCACCTACTTTGCATAGATACACCTGCGGAAAGCAAATAGTTTTGTCTGCTCTACATATGTATTTTGTGAGGGAAAGCGCTGTGCAGATAATCAAAGCGGACTCCATCGTTTTAATTCAACAAGAAACTGGAAGGCAATCGCATTTATGCAAAACGCGTGTGCGTGCCTGAACGTTTTACTGCTTTTTTGTTTTACTTGGGTGATCGATTCAATAACTAGGAATAATGATGTTTGAGTTTGCTTGTTTTTATCGTAATGCTATTTATCTATGTACATATACATATGCATGTGTATCGTTGTCATGTAAGTGTACTTAGAGTGGCTTACAGTAGAGAAATATAATCAAGATTATAAATAAACACTTGAATAATGATGGCGCTTTGACTGAACAGACATGACAAACATTTCTTATGTAGTGTGAATTATATATTTTCTTGAGGTCTTAGAGTAAGCTAAATTTTGCATTGAAAATGGGCAGGTTCCTCAATAGAGTAGAAAGAGCTATTAAAAAATCTCTGTTAGGGTAACTGACTTGTGTTGATTTCTTGATCCAGTAAATGCTGTGTTTTATAATATTTTAAAAAGTTTAAAGGTATTAAAATTCATTTAAGTTGTTTCACACTTCAAAGCGAACCACCCACCCGTGTAGCAACATGACCCTGCTGCAATGTGTGTGTATTGAGCTGGTTTGACAGCTTGGAACCTTTTCAAACAAACAATATCGATTAATCCTTTTAACTAAAGGCACTCATCCACCTACGCAAGCGACCTTTAAACTTTTGTTCGAAAGACAAAAAAAAATTATAAACCGAGAGAAAAATGCCTTTAACGAAAAAGTTTTCGTGCTCCACACCCGCAAACACACACATGCACTTGCACACGGAGTGTTAGAAATTAATTACGAACATTTTCATCGATATGAGAGGTTTAATTTTTTTTTTGTGCAGAACCCAAGAAAAGCAAAGCACACATGTAATACGTAATTTGAAAAAAGCCATAACAGAAAACTTTTTGTTTATATGTAATTTTTATTTTGTTGTTATGATTTACTGTACCGACAATTTGGCATATGCCGAAGTCATTGAACGCAAAATTATATGTAAAAAGACAAAGCATACCGACAATCGGCTCAGGCCCATAGTCGATAAAATGTATGCCAGCTTTTAATTGGATTCGGTTGGCTGCTTGGTTTAAAGAGCAAGCCTGGTGCAAAGCATAAATTTGCCTAAACAGATCGACCATTACAAAGGTACCAACGTGGGGCATAAAGACACGAGTTACAAGTGCGAGTGGCTGAGATGGGTATAAAGCAGAGAAATACAGAAGCCACCGCCTACATAAAAAGAGAAACGACGACAAACATGTAAAATTGATGCAAATATAATGAAACAAAACAAAACCAAAATATTTTATACACAGACGAAACGAAAGAAAAGGAAAGAAAAGCGAAGAAAAATGCTTTACAAATGCCGTACGGATTTTTATGCAAATACAAAACTGACCTGCCACAAATAAAATGAATGCGTTGCTTGCATGTTTGCCTGACAGACCAAAGCAGCGTGGATTGCAGTGCGGAGCAGAGAAGGGGTTAAAGTGCAAAAGCAAAGTGTTTTCTTGCATGTAACCGAATATGCATAAATAAATAAAAGCTACAAAGGCGCCAAATTGACTTTGAGTCAAACACAACAAGAAAATCAGCTAGCAACTGTTGGGAGCGAGCAGCTGCCAAAACGTTATTACAAACAAAAAAATTGAAATTCATTTATGGTCAATTAAATTGAGAATTTTCTGTAAGCGAATTGCTGTTTGCAGATCACATGAAAAGTGAAACCCAATCTGTTGTCGTCAGCCATGTGCACACGCGAAAGGCAGATGCAGTCATGCCAAGCTCTGTAATACGAGTAATTGATTTCATGAGTTGTCGTTTAAACGAACATTAAGCAGAAATAAAAATACAAAACAGATTGTTTTCTTTTCCTGCTTGAGTTCTCAATTGTTGCATGCATCATCGTCTACACACACTCACTCACACACACACTCGTCACGGTTAGTCATTAATTTAAGTGCTCGCGCTCTTGCCATATGAGACAGCCAATGCCAAAAAAAAAACAATAAAAAAAATTATGATTACTCGTACGTACGTAGTTGTAGATATTCAACAATAGTTAAATATACATGCTGATAGTTTATAAATTTGCGTGACAGCATTGCTCTCGTGTCAAAAAAATAAAAAATAAAAAAGATAATGTTTTAATTAGTTTCTTCCTTTAGGCCCAGGAGCTGATAATGAACTTGTTTCACTTTAGTTTTGTAAGTGTTATGTAATCTAAGAAAGTTACATTTTTTTCCCATTAGTTAATAGCGAAAATATTTCTTATGCTTTTTATTTTTGGCGTAATAGCTTTTAGAAACCAAAGCCTGCCTCTCGCAAGTATATTGCTTAAACATATTGAAAAAAATCTCTATACGCCTTTGCTCATTTTGTGTTTATCTTCTATCCACTCTTTCTTTTCCCTTTTTATTTCCATATCTTTTCTATTTTTTTTCTATTTCACACCAAATTCCAAATTCACAAATTCCACTCGTCTCGAATAATCGCAGTATTTTTCCAAGACTAAATACCCAATAAATGTCAGTCACTTAGCCACCTTACTAATCAGAGCAGCTCGGATTTGCCACAAGGTTGCGCCACCAGAAGTTCAAGGTTACATTACTATTGTTATTGTTATATTCTGATATACTGTATATGTATACACAATACCCATCTTAGAAATTTTTTAGCCATTTTGTGTTACTAAACAATGGAAATAGCGCCTGTGTACATCGCGTGAGCCCGTGACCTTGCGTCCTAACACTGAATAGCTTGCATACACAAAAGCGCCTAAGCGGAATTCTGCATATCCAGGGGGAAACTAAGTAACGTTAAGACAAAGGAGCAAGCGACTAATCTTTGCAGCACCGGCTTATATATATAAACAGAGCAGAGTAGGCGGCAATTGCATTTTGCATATGGTAAAGTAACTGCATTGCCCGCACTTTAGTTGATACAGAAGAACAGAAAGAATTCATATTAGTTGTATAAAATTAAATAATCACTTTATCATAGTGCACTTGCAACAGATTCACTTAATGAATAACTTATTTTATTTTTTTTGTTGCTCTACAGTAAACCTTGTCCCTTTACATGATTCAACTATTACATAATCTTTCATTAGTAAAGTCATTCCCTAATCGTAGACAAGTGAATTAAATTTTAAGCAACTCATGCTTTTAGTTTTCTGCGTTCTTCTAGGTAGCAAGGTTATGCTGTAATCTATTGTTCTCACGCCTTATAGAAAAATTCAAAGCCACTGTATGCTTTTATTCTACAATATAATAAAAAAGTGTGAACCCCAAACCTGGCACTAAAGTGTAGCATGCCACGCATAATAAATTTGAAAGAATAAAAAGCTTGCATGTAACCCACGCACGACGAGCTCAGCTGAATAACATTCAGAATACACGCGCCGGAGCTTAGCACCCACTACTTGCCACCCAACGCCCGAAGCCCAACGCTTGTCATTATGACAAAACCTACTCATATTTATTTTTTACATAATGATAAACACAAAATAAAAAAAATACTGATAAAAAAAGAAACTGTTGAAATAATGCTTTCCCATTGCAGCACAAAATAAATGAAAACGAAACTGAAAAGCGTTTGTCATGCTGTGCCGTAGTAGGCCTGAGAGGTGACAGAAAAAGCACCCCTCTCCGCACACACACACACACACTCACACACATTCAAGAATTATGGGTAAATGAGTTGGGCGGCATGTTGTTAGTAGAATGTTTACTGGAATGCGGCACGTGTGCTGTCATCTGAGTAACTCTGAGTTGCCGTTTCTTAGATGGTTTCTCCTCGCATTAAGTGCTGACATGAACAGAGTGCTGTGAGCTGAACCGTAAACAACCCATAGAAGAATTTGTCGCGTGTGTTGCCAAAGCGGGGGATGTACGAGTATAAATATAAAATACTTCTACGTCAAGGTAACAGACAAATAACTTTTTAGCTTACTGGCTTTGTTTTGTTTTGCCTGTTTGGTTTCGCAGGTTTTTTCTTTTTTTCGTAGTTGCTTTGTCAACTGTCGAATCAGCGTGGGCTGCATCTTTTTCTAACGACGACAAAGGCTGTGGTTAATTAAGCGTACACATAATAAGAGAAGAAAGATTTTTTTGTTAGAATATTATATCATAATAAGCTAGGAAATTGCTTGTTACGTAATCTTATTTTCCGAAAACATATGAATAAAATTTCCCTTTTGCAAAAATCCTGTTTCATGAGAACTACAGGTTAGATATATCTAATATCAGACAAAACAGTGGCAATTAGAGAATGTCAATGGAATTAGTAATATAATATTGAGTTGTGCAGAAAGCTCGTAGATCATTGATTAATTTATTGTTATAATTGTTGTTTTTTGTTCAAATAAATCTTTGTCATAAAAACTCTACGAACTTTCTGCACAACCCTATATATTTTTGCATTGATTCCGCCCAATTACATTTTGTATATGTCAAATTTGCGAGTTATTGATGTAATTCCATTCCATTGGATTTAAAATTCCAATGTGCTAACTTTTTTGCAAAGAAATAAAATTTTAAATAATTACTGCATCAATGGAGACATCTGACTTTGCGCCCATTAAGAAGGATATATCGAAGTAAATAGCAGTTTGTTAGGCATTTGGTTAGGAAGCGAAATATCAAAGTAGTATTTGATTACCTTAAATAAATTTCAAGAATCTTTAAATTTAGAGAGACCTGCATTGACGCCATGTTTAAAAGTAATAGAAGTGATGAATAATTTATTCTTATTCAAACATTTAAAATGACTTTTAATTTCTTTTTTTTTTAATCTGTTGGTGTTAAACTTTGTACATATGTTCATTCTCACAACATCATAGAACTTAATTGCACTCACTTTCTAATACATTATTGCAGCTTCTACTTCTTTCTTCCAAAATATCGAAAGGTTGAGTCCAGTCTATTCATTGCTCTACATGCTTGATTTTTGTACAAACCTTTTTCAAGAGTTACGCGCTTCTTCCAACACTGGGCGAGCACGCAAAAGACTGTTCATGCACTGTGTGAGTAAAGCTTTTTCATACAAGTTATTCTTGAATACGTACTTGTTGAAAAGTTTTTTAATACTTCCTTTTCTTGCTTGCTTTTTTCAGTATGTGATTTGGTTTTTATTAGAGATACCGCTTTGCTTTTTTTTGTTTATCGTTGGTTGAATACAAAGTTTTTATGTTTATATCGTATTCAATGTTTTTAATTTGGTTTGAAATATTTCTCTTTGTTTCCGTTGGTATTATCAAAACTGTTTTAAATATTTTATTATATTTACACCCCAATAAAAACCGCATGCTAAGTATGACCTAGTAGCTTATCAGTTTTGTATTGCAAAAAAAAAACAAAAAATAATACTTATTTTTAATTATGAAACCATTTAATATAACTTAAAATATTCTTTGTATCCCCTAAAATTCTTAAAATTGAATTCGATGTTGACACATTTTAGTTTATGATAAAAAAACAACTTACAGTACAAACCAGTATAAAAAAAAGTTTTAATTAAATTTTTTTGATAGTATTAAATTTTAAATATGTTTAATATTACACTTATCTTTGATATAAATAACTAAAAATTGAATATTTTGGTTTAACTAAGGAGCATATTTAATCGGTGAATTGAGTTGTTAGGTTCTTGTACGAAACAAGATGTTAAGACCTCCGAAGATGGGATGCAGTTCCAGTGTGATGTTTTACTCATTTCTGTAGCAGTTGGTTAGCCCCCTGATGTGTTATGCTTCCCTACCGTATGTCGTACTTATGGACAACACGTTGTTTGTTTATTTTCGCCAAGAGGCTGATAAATCTTCATTAATGCTCAGTTAGCTTAAATAAATTTGTTCCCGCTGTTAAACTATAGTGTTCACAGGAAAAGTCGATGTGGATAGTTTATTGTAGCATTGCGTGGTGCTTTATCAGTCAACAGCTGCTGGATTTCAATTGCTCGTTTTCGGGTTGTTAAACAAAAGGAAAGCTTCGAAAGGAAATTGTTTGTGTTGTTTGTTGAATTGTGTTAATTTTTTTTAATCGAATGATTTTGGGTTTGAGATTCGTCTGCATGAAAGTTGACTCGTAGATGACCTCTTAAGATGATTTGCGTCATGTACCCAATATTTTTTTCGCAGAAAAAGATTCTTTTTTTTTTCATTACCTTGAATACCACAATTAGTCTAGTCACGTATAGCAGCATAGAAAAATGACTGATAAGCACTACAAAGCTTAAGCTAGATCAGTTTTCGAAGTAATTATTGACTTAACCTTAATCTTTAATTTCTCAAGTGTGCGTTTTCACACACATTCAATGTTAGTATTTGGCTGATGTGGAAAGGTTAATTATGAGTGAAATTCACGTATTTTTTATTTTATTTAAACTGATTGTACATTAATGCAGCTGGCAAGCACACACACATACACACAAGTGGCTAAACACTGGAATTCGTGTTATCATTAGCAATTATTGTGCTTTGTATATTGCCGACATGCGTGTTTTATTAGCCCAAAAATATGCAATGATTAACACATAATGGCGTATACATTTATTTTGATTTTAATGTTAGAATAAATATATAAATAAAATCGTGTAAATATTTTGCAGTTTTAATGACGTGCAATAGATATTTTCTTGCTAATAGATAAATTTAATTAACAACTTTGAAAGCAAACAAACAACCAAAAAACGATGTGCAAACAAAGATGCGAAATATGTTCTTTATTAACGATAATGAACGCTAAAGACAACTAAATGAAAATTAATTGAGCCGTGCATTGTGCTTACCGGCAACAGCAAAGTAAACCTAATGTTCATTTAATTGCCTAAGCCTTTATAAAGTGAAGGTCAACGTAATTGGCGCACAACATCGTACTTAATTCATTTCAGTAGCACCTCACCCACACGCTGCGGGTTGTTTGACAACATTGTCTTAGGCATAAAAGAACACATTGTGTTTGGATTCTATAGTGCATTGGGTGGACCGAGATTGGCTTCATTAGAAAACTTGTCAAGTTTTTGTGCTTATTTCTATTGGTTTTATTTAAAATGCACAGAAATTCTAAGAACGTATTGGCTCTTGGGACCACAATCTCAACTTAGCCTAGAAAAGAAAGTTCTATACTACTAAGAAACTTTGGGGTACAGGAAGCACCTCAAACATCGAAATTTTACAAAGATATCAGTCTATAACTCTAAGAAACATTGTCAACGCTCCTTGGTATGCAAGCAATTTTCATAAAGATAAAAATACACAATTTTTCAAAGATGAAATAAAAAGAATGACTGAAAGTTACATCAAAGGCTTCAAAATATTGAAAAGCAGGTAGAAAGAAATCTAATAGACAATAGTAGGGATGTACGAAGATTAAAAAGTTTTTATGCTTTGGACCTTCAACATGGAATCTAAAATTAAAAACATAACTGTGTACTTAGTATTACTATTATATATATTTATCATATTATTTTATTATACTTACTCTTGTACTGAAAAAGATTCGAAAGACTTGATAGCTAAGTAATTAACTTATTTACAGATAACTGGAGCTTAATAAACTCTTTTACTTATTCTTTTTTAATTTGAAAAAAATAACATAGCCGCGTTGCCTATGTAAGCGAAGTGAGACATTGATTCAGGAAACTGTATATGGAGTAGCAGTTTTTGAGCCCTTTTGTATTCCTGCAGTTTTTGCTATGATCTAGATCTAAAACAAAGTTCAGTGGAACATTAAAGCTGGCGATGAAACAACAAGCATAATCATAAACAATAATAAAATTTGTCTGCATCCGGTGCTATTACTTTTTACAATACTTAATGCACATACATACATATATCATTTTCCGTTCTGAGCTTCTTAATACCTTCCTTAATTCAACAGACATTGCAATAAATTTTTTCTTTTGTTCTCTTTAACACCAATTACGTGTTAAGCATACTAATAATCTCAGTAGCTGTTAGAGTGCGCAGAGTGTTTTGAACTTTCTGAGGACTTTCGGCAATTCTTTGCCAAGTGAAAGTTTTCCGATGTGCCTACGCAAGGTTTTGTAACATTGCCGAACAAAAAAGATAGGCTCCCAGCCGACAAAGCTATGGCCACAACGTTGTAAGTGTAGCGGTACAGCAGACGTAAGCCTGCACAGCTCCAGCCAGTGTCGTGCTCTCGATATGACACGCGCGAGGTCTCTCCCACCAAATTCTCTGTATATAAAACTTGTCTCATAGTTTGAACTGATGATACATAAATGTGTATGTAATGACTGTACATATATACACGTGCTTAATATTTATATATATACGCTTATTATTTCTTTGTTTATTTGTTGATTATTCGCTTGCTTGAATAGTTTTTTCTTTGTTTTTGTTTTTTTGTTTTTGTATTATTTTCATTCTTAATTAAGCAGTGTCACAAAAAAAAATAGCACATTCGTTATTTGCATTTTTATTTATTTATTGACTGTGAGGCATATTGCCTGAAAAAGTATATATGTACATATACAAATATATATTTCTACTACATACACACATATTTATATAAATTTGCAATTGCTATTTATTTAGCTACAGTCAGTTTTTTTATGACAAAAAACAAGACCCTAATTTCAATAAATTCTTCTGTTGTTTACACAATTGATCTGCTGAGCTCTACTGGCCTTAGCTGCCTTAAACTATTTCTATTCGGTTTTAACGCGCAAAAGAAATGAAAATTTCTTGTGAAATATGCGCGAACCCATTGTTTCTAGTGTGAACCGTTTCTAATGAAATGCAATTACTCAAAAGCAAAAAATAAACAAAAAACAGATTAAAAATTTAAAGATACATAAATAAATGGCAAAAGCAGAGCAGCATTCGCGTCATATATTACACGTTGAGTTGCCAATGGGTGGGAGAGTCTTTGCAGAAGAAGCGATCGCGAAGCTTATTGGAGGCGAACCGCTTTTAGCAGTTTAAAATTGGTTAACGCTGGGAAAAAGGTTGCCAGACTGTTCGTTTGATTGTTATGCGATTCAAAATGATCGTAAGGATCAACTTATCTCTCTTAATAGCTGTTTTTCACTAATCACCGTTTCAACATGCTGAGAACGCTTAAGGGATGTTAACTTATGTTTGTAATGATTACTGAAACAATTAAACTACATTATCAGTTTCGCATGTTTACACTATAAAAATATTGCATGCAAATTTCAGTTTAACGTGCAAATGAAAATTTTTCGTGCCAAAGTGTTGACATAAAATATTTTATTGCATGCAATGTCAGTATTTCAGTGCTGTGGAAAGTTATAAAGCCTAATTTCTTAACACCATAGTAAACTTTTGTGTTTTAGAGCATAAAATTCTTAAATAAATTTTTGCATCACTGCCATCATCGAAAATGTTTAATGCAATAATTAATTAAAATTTTATACCAAAACTAGGAATATATAAAATAGTTATAAATAAAATCTGGTCATATAGATCAAATACATGAACAATCTGGCAGCCTAAGTAGCCAACAAAGAACGCTAAAGCATATGCTCGCGCAAAGAATGTATCTCACAAGTATATTGTGCGCAGCTCAGCGGGAGTTCGTTTTTTCAAAGCTTGCTATTCACCACGACTCATGTCGCTCTTCGCACTCGCCTCATAAATCGGTTATCTGCTGTGAGCTGTGCCGTGCTGTGTTGTGTTGAACGTGGATACCTCAAACTGTGCGCGCTCAGTTGATATTCTGCGATCCGGTTGAAGTGTAGTTCGGGTGTCTATGCGCGGGTTGTTGCTTGTGTTATTTATGATTTGCAAAAGAGTGCCACATTAAAAGAATAAATACTACATACATCTGTACATATACGCAAAGCGAACTATTTTTGTATTTCAAACGTATTTAAATTGTACAAAATTCCACTCGAGCATTTCGCATAGGCAACAACATTTGCTGTAATGCTTAAATGCAATTTAAATAAAAATAACAAGTGTCGCAGTTAAAAGCGAAACTAAAATGATTTGGGTCAGTGTACTTAATAAAATGCTTGGACTTACATTAACTGTCAGAAGCTGCACGAGTTTATTGACAGATTCAAAAACAAATAAAAACAAATTATTTGTGTGCGGTGTGTTTATGTTGTCTCATTTTCTCATTTTAACTTGTTTTGTGTCTGTCATATGTGCATTGCAAAATGTTACTCTACTTTTAATATTAAATTCATTTCCGCTCTAATAATGTCACAAATGCCTTGTTGCACTCCAAGGCCTCATTTCACGCAGACACACAACAGATCCTTAACACTGAAACGTACGCTCGGGGGGGCAGGAGCTATTTGCTATATAAATGTTTGTGACATCAATTAATATCATACATTTTTATACAAACTTGAGGATGAGGATGTTTTCAGTTATAACTCAAAAACTTTGAAAAAAAAAAACGTTGGCGCCCCCCTACATTGGCAGCTGCATACGCTCTTGACTTTGGGCATTTGCCTTTGTTGCTTATTATTTATATATTTACACAAACCCAACTGATGTAGTGCTCAGTGAAAATATGCCTATTTATACTTACATAAATACATATAATTTAGCAGCAAATACTAATACTAAAATGCTACTTGATTTGCTAGCTAGTCACATAAAACGTGTGAAGTTTGTTGATAACTGAGCATTGGCAAAAAAAAAAAGGAAATAGCTAAACAAAAAAAATATATATACAATATAATAAACTGCGCCATATCTTATCAGAACGGACGTATAAAAAAATTTTAAATTCAAAGTTTTTATTTACTTAGTTCCTATGCATACTTCTGCTTATTTTAAAAAACAATAGCTTAGGTTTTTTTTAAAACAAATTGAACTTAATGATAAACAGAACTGCTTAAAGGCATACCGAAACTGAAAATCCATTTCCATATAAAAATATAAATTTTTTTCTACATAAGAAAACATATTTTTTTGATTGGCATTTGGCTTTTTCGTTCCAGAATTATTAGAATTTTTTATACCCTGTACCAAAAAATGGTAAAGGGTATATTAAAGTTGTGCAAATGTATGTAACAGGCAGAAAGAGGCGTGGCAGACCCCATAAAGTATATATTCTTGATCAGCGTCGAAAGTCGAATCGATCTAGCCATGTCCGTCTGTCCGTATGAACGCACGGATCTCGGAAACAGTTAGACCTACAATTACCAAATTTTGCATGAAGACTCTCCTAGTCCATAAGCATAACGAGTTTATTTTGCGATATTCAACCTATAACATATAGCTGTCATAGGAACGATCGGCCGAAAAACAACATTTACTGAGAAAAACTTTTTTATTTATAAAGATATCGTTACCAAATTTTGGATTTGACAGTTTTATGTAATATTCAATCATACTTCTGAATATGAGAATTATTGGTTTACTATAACATATAGCTTCCATAGGAACAATCGGCCGAAAAACAACTTTTACTGAGAAAAACTTTTTTATTTATAAAGGTATTGTTACCAAATTTTGGATTTAACAGTTTTAAGCAATATCCAATCATATTCCAGAATATGATAAATATTGGTTTAGTTTGGATTGGGTACAGGTTACGTCGGTTACGCCCTTTCTAGTTTTATCTTCTTTAACTTAAGCCTGATATTGATTAAAGCTTCCTCTACAATGAGGCATTTTTTTTTATCCAACTTCAAAGCTTCTCGTTTACAGACCATTAATTAATTAGTACAAGTAAATTTAACTGGGATTTATATATATATATATATATATATATATATATTATATTCAGTTATATAAGATCAACTTTGACAAAAACCCTCAAACTACTATTTTCATAAAGCTGTGTGACTAACACATCTTTATTTGGCTATTAGCTAATCCTATGCTGAGATAAGTAAATTTTTTGATTAACTGTATTTTTTTTTTTTTTTGCTTTTTAAAGAAACTTAATCTAAAAGTTAAATGAATCAAAAATATTAATTTGAAATCAAATCATGTTATAAGGTGTTTTTTGCAATCTACAAATCATTTAATCCAACTCTACAGAGCTTATTACTAACTTAATCTTAGCAGATTTTTTATACACATTTTTAAAGGCCATTATTATAATGACGACCAATGTTATCAAAACTATCTTAATCAAGTGCCAGGTGCCTTCAATTGTAGACACCCAATACTGTTCGCTCGTTTAGAATATTTTTAGAACATTTTCAGTGCTTCTACCATATTTGCGTAACGTTGCATTGATCATCAAGTTTAATATTGAGTATTCAATATAGGTTTTTGCACATCGAGATTATTTTATCCTTGCAAGGAAACAAACACTATAAGACTAAATACAGTTATTTTTCATTCAACAAAAAGTTGTAACGTTATTCTAAGGCGCTCTCATTGTATTATATTCATTAATTGTTTCTAATCTGTCTATTCAATTCATTTCGACCTTAGACCAAACAGATTTTCAGCAAAGTCGTATCTTGATGCATGCTCCCTTACTCTTCCCGTTTTTTACAGTGTTTCTTCTTCTTCTTGCCTTAGTATGTTTGGTAGCGGTTAAACTTTTTTTCGGCTGCCAATGTTCATCGTGTTTCTTTGATATAACATCTGATCAATTAATGTACTAGATCTGACGTACAATATCGTGCTTTATTAATGTTTGTATTGATCAAACAAGCATCGCAATCATCTGTCGCTGAAAATGCACGTTGAGTAACAACGTTGAGTGAAGGTTAGCTTCAGATTAGATTTGCCTCATTTGTTAATAATATTGTTGTTGTGCTGAAATAGGGCGGCTTTGCCTATTTCAAATGTGACTAATCATTAACATCAGAGCCTCCTTTGATATACCGATCGGCTACCCAGCCCTGCTATAGCTTAGCAGGGAGTTGATTATAATTATTAGATCCAGCACGCAATGTACCAGAAAATAAATACTCTCTTCTGCGTAGACAAGATTGTCATTCAATGCTAGTATTTAATAATTTATACTTAAATTCCACTTTATGACAACAGGGGCGTAAAATTAATAATGATTGGCTTACTGTAACCTCCCTGAACAAAGGTATTTAGTTTCGACATTTTTTTTTTTTTTTTGTTATTGCTGCCCTGTGGAAAAATAAACTTCCGACCACAAAAGCAGCTTTGTGTATTATGATTACTTGTCTTCTAGGAATCTCAAGTTGAAACGAACACAAGGATCAAGTGTTGCTCACAGGTACATTTCCATGCTTTTGTCTACAAAAACATCAGTTTTCGTTTGCAGGAAAGAAAACCTGTTGAGAACTATACCTAAGTTGGTGTAGCTAAAAATAAATTGATCTGATAAGCATTGATTCCAAGAAAATAAAAAATATTGCCCCTGGTCTTAAATTCATAATTAAACTTGAACTTGTAGAGCATTAAAGCTTGAACATCGTATTGATTATACACGATCTCAAAAACCAAACAACAGAAAAATATAGTATTGAGTTCGCTTATGCGACATGGCGAATGCCTGCAGCTCTTAAACTTGTTTTGTTGAACTAATCGGACGCCACCACAGAGATTTGCACGCTCCACGCTGGTGAGTTTGGCATTTCAATTCGTTAACGGAGGTGTTACAGCTGCTTAGAAAGTTATAATATATTTTTTCTGCATGTCGACTTAAGATAATTCTGCACCTTTAAAAATTTGCTAATAGTTGAAAATATTTTACTGAAAACTGTCGTGTTGTTTGTTTGATTTTTCATATAGTTATTATAGTTCTCCACTTTTTTCAACGTATATTGCCAGTTAATAAAAATATTCTTGAGCTTGTTAATGATTTAAAAGTTTTTGCAATCAAACCCAAAAAGAAGAAACGAAATTTGTTTTGTGAAAAACCTTTGACTTTACTTTTATGTGTCATACAGTTCCATGCTTAAAGCATTCACGATATGTAAAACGTATTTTTAGTATTGGCTTCATTGTGTTGCTCCATTATAATTAGTTTATATAAGGTGAAGCAATAAAATTTGAACTCTATACAGAGAAAATAAACTTAAATAATTTATAGGCACTGCGCAGTTTGTTTTTATGTAGCAAGACTAATGTGATGAAATTTTACGTCGATAAATTGATAAGAAGTATGTGACACGCTTTTAGTAAAATCAGCAAAGCAAATTGATATTGAAGTCTTCCGCCCTTGAACTCGACCTTAATATGCAAAAGATTGATTTTGCAATTACTCATGTATATATATAAGTATATTTAATCCTGATTAGAAGCGAACTCCTGGCAGTAGGTCTGCACCTGAATGCAGACTAGCTACAAAAGCAGATCAACGCTCTACTTTATTTGCTTTACTCGTGCGTTAGAGTTCTCAATGCCTAAAGTGCTGCCTATATTATTTGAAATTATTAAAATTGGCATATCTTAAATTTTTGCTTGTGGTACATTAACTTTAGCCATTTTAAGTAATTTATCCAGATTTTCACAAAATTAATAAACAAACAGCATAAATACCAATTAAAAGTCGTGTTCAATTGTTAGCAAATAAATAAAAACGTTGCAAACATTTTTAAATATACAATATTTAAAAGCGCATTAAACGAATATTGGTCTGCAGCACGTAGTGAATTATTTTGTATTTGTATATTTTTTTTTTTTTTGTGTTGTACTTTTTTTTTTATTGTGGTTTCAAGTGCAAACACATTTAAATATTTATAAACTATTATTGCAAATGCGCACAACATTGTTGTCGCCCCTGTGGGAGTTGACTAGGCAATCGCCCTGTTGACTAGCAAATAAATTATAAGCTCTATAAGAAAGCTGCAGCTTGTTAGTCGTTTGGGTGGTTGGTTGGACATGTATTAGCGAGCAAAGTTTTGTTATATTATTATTGCTCTGACTTGGGAAAATTAAGGATTAAATTGAGTGTTATGTGTGACTCGGTAGAATAAGTTTTTTATTACAAGTCGAGCGCAGATGGTTAACATTCTCATAGTATGTGCTTAATTACCATAGAGATCTGCTGAGCTTCAGAAAAAATGCACATGCTAGATTTTTGTGACCATATTGCGCTTAACTATGAAATCGACCCTATCTGTACAGAAACTTTTATAATCTCTATAAGTGTGTTATGCATATATTAAATCCTATGTAGCAAAATATAGATAGCTATGTACGCTCTATATCTTTGACAAATAGCTACTGAGATTTATCTATTTAGTTTACTTTCTAGAAGCAACACAAAGTATATATTTTTATCCAGTTGAGCACTTTTATCTCGATTTTAACATTTGAAAGATGTGAAGCAACAATGAAACAACAAGAATCCACATCCACATTAGTTCAATCGATACAATAATATGCAAATGCAAAGCATCATCCGCCGGGATTTACAATTTGACCAACCCATTATCTACGGTTGCCTTGCCAGCTACATGATTTAAATTGCTTGATGTGGGTCGTATAACTCTTTTTCTGCTATGACATGTGGTTTTTGAAACAGAAAGTGTTTGAGACTCATCATTTCTAAAGTTTAGTAGCAAGTTCAACTGTTGTCTTCCCTATAAGTAATCTCAACGGCTAGAAGCTGAAGCAGTTTTCGTTTTCGAATCGATTTATTTTTAATCCCAAATGAACTTTGTGAGCAGCAGACTGAAACCTTTGATGAAAATCTCTATACACGTATGCATAAATTTTTAAAAAATTACCAACACATGCAAACTTCATCACTTGGGCACCTCACCGCTGTCTGCCTACCTACCTAACTGGCGAACTGCCTGACTTCCCGCATACGGCGTCACTTCGCTGCTTTACCCATTTTTGTTCGCTCAACTGTGAATGACTTTGTTTGCATTTTACATATTTGCATTTGCTTTTAGCGACCTTAAACAATGTTTATTCAAAAGCCGCATAGATTATTGACAATACCCCCTTATTTCATTTTCTTCTTTGTTTTTGTTCTACTTTTGCATTGTTTGTATTTTATTTGCGTATGCATGTGAGCATTTGACTATTTACTATGTAGAGAATATTCGCAACGTCAATGCTAAACCGATTTTGATGCTTTCCTCTATTTGCAGTTACATTAACATAGAATGCTACCCAGTTTTCATACGCTAATGCGGTGCTCTTCGAGCGTTTTACAAACCCAAACAAACTCACCGGCGCAGGTGTTTAAACGCAGCGCCGGCAACAGCAATGACAACGATGACAATGACCTCACTTGCTCGGGACGCGGCGACTGCCTCAATGGCACCTGCCTCTGTGAGATACGCTACGCGGGCGACGAGTGCAGCGGCTTCAATTTTCCCTACTATGCCGGCATCTCGAGCATATTCTATCTGGTCGCACTCATCTCCGTCATACAGCTCTTCATCTGCATTGTCGCGGAATATCAGCGCCTGAAGCAGCCGTCGATACTGCGCGCCTGTCGCATAACAACGCAAAAGCTCCTCTACTTTATGGTCTTCGTGGCGGCTTCTCTGCGTGGCGCCTACTTCACAACACCTGTAAGTGCAAAGCGTTTTGGCTTAAGCCAAGTCGATGATTTTGCAGAACGATTTGACTTTTGTTTCTGTCTCTTGCAGCTTGATCTCCAGCCACAATGGGCCGTTACACTGATGTCCGCCTACTATCCGCTGTTGATGACTTGCGCCTCGCTTATTGTCTGCATGTGGGCCGAGGTAAGTTCAAATGAGCCTAGCAGCAGGCAGTAGTGCCAATTAAGCTTCGTCTTAGCATGCGAATTGCAATGCTTTATTTTTAGAATGTACCATAGTGAGCTTAATTCCATCAAGTCTTTCAGGATACAGGGAGGCCTAATGAAATTGTAACTTTACAAAAAGCAGGATTTGTTTTTTTTTTCTTTTAAGTTGAATTCTGAACCATTTTCGCTAATCAATATTTCATACGTAGAGAGGCGTATGGCACTTCATTCTGACACATGCCACATAATTATATTAATTGCTTATACGCAAAACGCAAACCTTTTGCATTTTTATCACATCATATAAAATCAGAACACTGTGAATCATTCAATCGAGCATTAGCCAAAAATTCGTTTTTGAGTGAGTCAGGCAGGAGCATACAATTATGTATGTAAAGGCAATGTTTGAGTATGCTGATAAGGCGAAAGCAATGCGCAAGTGCATATTTCTATTAATTTAAGCAACACGAGCCATTCGAATAGCAGGTTGAGTCACTAGTCAAGGCCATAATGCAAACCAATTAAGACGCGTGTGTCATATGCATATAAACGCGGGTCAAATGCTTGCCCTGCAGAGCCTGGGCATTAATAAAAATAACGTATACGTCGCATATAACCACGCTCGGCGAAAGTGCAAAAGCACTTGAAAACACTCAAATGGTGACAATGATTTGCACTCAATTCACAATTTATGCGCATAACTGCGCTGTGCGATTGTCTATCTTTACACGTCAATATACGAGTACATATCGCTCATGGCGCGGTGGATGGTAGAGTGAGGGGTGGTATTATTTTTTTTCGCACTAACAAGTGCAGCTGCACCGAGTGCCAGCGGCTGATAAACAAAAAACCTTAAAAAACGCGCAGAGTTAAATTTTAGTAACTGTTTTCTAATTGTTTGCGCAAAAGACGGCTGAGCAACAACAACAATAAGTTATCTTAGCGTTTGTCTTAGCACAAGCTAAAAAACAAATGAACTGTATTTTAATCAGTTGGGTGCAGTACATTAACACGCACGGTACTAGACACGGTGTGCTTTAGTAGGTCCCAAAATATTAATTATTCAATACAAGAATTAGCTAATCTTTTATTAATTAATGCATTATATTAATGCCAATTAATCACATGTTTCGAGCTTTGCTTATTTTAATTATTTATATTGGATCACATATTTGTTGATTTATTTTTTTTATATATATAATATTCAAATTATATGTGTCTGTTTGCTTTAATAAACCTTTATTTTTTATAGATTTTTCATCTACGCGACATACGCTGGGAACGTTCGCAATTTCTATCGAAAAGTTTTCTTGGCTTTATTGCTTTCAATTTTTTCCTGTATAGTCTTTTTGGCATTGAAGTTTTCTCATCACTGATCAACGCCAAGCGTCAGACCTATGCGCATATCTTCAATGGCTGTTATGCAGCTCTGCTGCTCATCGTCGTCGTCTTCTTTCTCATCTACGGCGTAGAGGTGTTCTTTAAGTTACGCGGGGGCTTCGTCTATGATCAGACGGGCAAAATATTGGGACCTAGTGAGGCAATCGTCAATGCATCACAGCTACATCAATCACGATTTGGACTGCTCAGTCAGGCGATCATGCTCATTGTGATTGTGGGCTTTCTCACATCGGAGACCTTGGGCGATTTTTGGAAAACAAAGTCAGTAAAATTAAACCGAATTAAATTTCTTTTATATAATCGTTAATCGTTCTGTTACCGTAGAGTACCAGTATATTCGCGCAATTGGCATGATATTGTCTTTCGCATTGTTGAGATTGGCGTTGCTGTGTGGTTTCCCTGCTGCCTGTGGAATTCAATGGCTCCGGAGCAATTGTGGATATTGAATCCACGTAAATTGCTGTCGCGTCAAATCGATCCATCGATACCCACCTTAAATGCCGATTCGAAAACGCTCTCACCGGAGGAGGGACAATCGTTCTTAACAAAGAAAGATTGCTGGATTTGCTATGACAGTGACAAGCAGGAGCCGCTTATACAGCCGTGCCGGTGCACTGGCGACGTTAGTTCGGTACATCATGAGTGTTTGAAACGTTGGCTGGTCGAAAGCTTCAGTAATTCACAGGATGCGCAGTTGTCATGCAAGGTTTGCGGATGTCCATATGAGATTGAGAAATCCAAAAAGTGAGTTTTTGACTGTGTGATAGTCCTTGTTCAAAGTATTTAAAAATATTATTTTGTTTTTACGCTACAGACTCGAGTGGGAAAAAGGCTTCACCATACAGCATTGGTCAAAGACGGTCATACTCATAACACTGATGTGTGTGGCAGGTGCCAGCGCTTGGGTTATCATACAAATGTACATGGATCCATTGATACGTGTTATGACTGTGGGTGTGGCGGTGCTCATCGGCTACGTGTGCATTAAATGTCTGGGCGAGAATACAGTTGTGGCATATCAGCGCGCGAAAGTCAGTTCCATAAATATTGTCACCACAGCGGATATGGAGAAATTGCATACGATCTGTGAGGATGTTGGCAATGCAACGGCCGCCACGACATCAGCAGCAGCTGCTGCAGCAGTCACCGCCGCCGCAGCCACTGTCAATCATACATAAAAAATTGTGCAAAAGAGCAAAGAAAAGCAAAACAGTTACAATGTGAAAATTATTTATTAGTTTAGATTTAAGTAAACGAGCGTGGAGCAGGTGACATGAACATCCGTTTTCCGTGTTTGCATGGTTCAATTAGCAGTTATGTGCTGCTGTTAACAAAAACGAAAAACATAAAAAAAAACTCTACAAATTAGTAAACATAAAAAGTAGAAACTCAACTACTTAAAAGCTTCCCTATTTATATTTTTGGTGTTGTGTATAGTGCTCACAAAAAAAAAAAAAAAAAACGAAAACATTGTAAATAAGTTTTTAAAACACATTTACTACAAAATTATGTCTAGCCTAAGCAATTAAGGAGTCAATTTTCACAAGAAGAAGCAACACATCATCAAACTGACAGCATACGTCACATACACACTCACACATATGTATACCGGCAAGCACCCAATAATTAACAAAAGATATTATATATATGAAAAATGAGAAAGCGTTTAACAAATGAAAATGTATTACGAAGAAGCCAAATATTATGTAACTATGTTTAATGAACGATTGTATGAATGAATTAATTAATGCTGCTTATGTGCGCATTGATTAATTGCAATTTTAACAATGGTGCAAAAAACGAGTCAGTATCAATTTAAACAAAAAGCAAATGAGATTACGCCATTTTTAAAGAGAATTTTAAGAATTTATTGAAAGCATTTTAAAGTGAAACTCAATAAAACAAAACATGCAACATGCCAACAATTCTACACAGCAACAGCAACACATATGATGTGTGTCCCTTATTGCCATAGCCATTGCATAGTTATGTTGCCCCACAGCATAGCGTCAGACGCACTTAACAGTAATAAAAAATTAATAAAAAAAAAAAAAAAATTGTAACAATAGTTACAAAAAATGTAGCATTGTAGTCGTTCAATACATTTTGTCATAGTAATTAAACTCGCAGCAACAGCAAACAGTTTAGTACGACATTTAAGCGCAATGGCAATGTTTATGTATAATTTATGTTTATATATTTAATTATGCTTAAGATAATATCACACTTTACATGTATAAGTCAAACACTCCTCAGTTAAGTATATCTTATGTTAAGAACGGTGCCCAAAGTTGCACATCAACTTCTTGCGAATATTAAATTTAATTTAAACTATATTCTGTTTAACATGTTTGAATGTAATATATTTATTAATCATTAAGCTTCGATTTTTAGTTGTGTTCTCTTTATGCATTGTATTATTATTTTGGTTTTTATTTTATTAAATTTTTGTTTTCTTTCTTTCGTTTTTTTTTTTTTTTTTTTTGTATTATAAATATTTTCTTTTTTTTTTTTGCTATTCTTTTTTTTTGCGATAAAAATCATATTACTTTACACATTTATTAAATGTAAGTTTTAAGAATATTAAGTTGAAAATACAGTAAATTATTGTGATACATTAAACATTAATATCTAAAATGAGATTATGTGTTTTTATTTTTCAAGGTGAAGTTGGATTACCTAACATTTTATGAGAGTACTTTCTAAGAAAATTAATGAATTAATTCACTTATTTTTGCCGAATAACGATTAAATAGCGCTATGTTTACTTAATATAATATACTATATTGGCATGCAGTGCATCCACCTGCAGCAAAGCAAAGAACATGAAATTTAGGAAACTGCATCAGAGACCAACAATTGAATTCAAATATAAAACTGCATTTGATAGAGAAATAGAGATTAGGTACTCTCCGATTAATTGTTATGGTTCGTTTCCTTTCTTGCATAAAAATTGGCTACTCGAATTTAAGCATATCCATACATAAACTCTTGTTTAATTCATTGCTTAATTAAAGCTTAAAACATAATGTATGTGAACTAATTTTTCAATTTAGCTTTCAGTATATTTATTCATACTGCATATATTTATTCAGTATATTTATTCAGAAGCATTGAAATTTAAATACACACATGCTCACCATTCTCTTTGTCGATACGCAATTAATGAGCTATTTTTTGACATTACACCTTTTTCGCTTAATTTTTGATTGATGTATTTGTATGTTGCTTAAAAATATTACTTAGTTGTGCACAAGTGATTAATGCACAAATTGTTGTGGCTTGAAGTAATTATATCATAAATGGTTTTTTAGTGCAAATGATGTGTAAAAGTTTGCATAATAACAGCGACTAATATTTTGTTTTCCCGTTAGCGTTATACTATGATTTGTGCTGCAAGCACCGCTTGATCGCTTACGTTATTATGGTATTCTGCTCTCTTTGAGTGGCTTTACAAACGTGTGGCGGGTTTGGCCGCGTCCAGAAGCCTCCGCCAGTCGTCTCTGCATTGCGCAAGCTGGCGCCAGTTGTCAATTCCAAATTGGCACAGGTTGTTATGCACTACCGTGTCGAAGGTCTCCCCCTTCTTCGAGTTCGCCCCATGGTACCGACATAAATGCCTTTTTAGCTGGAGCGTCTTCGTTCATCCTCACAACATGACCCAGCCAGCTCAGACGCATTATTTTTATCCGCATGACTACATCAATGTCATAAAAAAGCTCATACAGCTCCTCGTTGTATCGCAACTGGTACTTATTATTTACGAAGTAAGGTCTAAAGATCTTACGGAGGATTTTTCTCTCAAAAAATCCCAAAGTCTGCTCGTCACTGGTTGTCAACATCCATGTCTCGGCGCCATACACAAACACGGGTAGGATAAGCGACTTATAGAGCGTTATTTTTATTCTCCGAGAGATAGTCTTGCTTTTTGATTGCCCTCTGAGCTCAAAGTAACACCTGTTGGCAAATGTGATCCTTTATTTGATCTCAAGGCTGACTTGGTTGGTTACATTTATGCTGGTTCCCAAGTATACAAAGTCTTTCACTACTTCAAAATTGTAGTTGTCGACCGTGACTCGTTTGTTTTCAAAGGGTTCGGAGAGGTCTGAGCCTACCCGTACCGAGCTGCTGGTGATGCTCAGCGTCATCTTACATATGCGAATAACCTTCGCAGGTATACCAAAGCTAGACATAGCGGCCTATAGGTGGCTCCTTATGACACAGTCGAAGGCGGCTTTGAAGTCGACGAGGGTCTTCTCCAGAGTTTTTCGTACTGCAAAAATTTTGTCTATGGTGGATTTTCGAGGTCTAAAGCCACACTGATAAGGTCCAATCAGATTGTCGACTATGGGCTTTAGTCTCTCACACAGTACACTTGATAGAACCTTATATGCGATGTTGAGAAGACTAATCCGGCGGTAGTTGGCGCGAGTAGCAGGATCGCCTTTCTTGTGGATGGGGCAGAGTATACTGAGATTCCAGTCAACGGGCATGCAATCGTCCGACCATATTTAGCAGAGTAGCTGATGCATGCGTCTTGTAAGCTCCTCCATCAGTTTTGAACAGCTCAGCTGGCAGTCCGTACAGATGTAAGGCTTTCAAAACTTCGTTATAGTCAGCTGGAGGTACGTCGATTCTATCATCGAAGTGGCCCCGGGCTTGAAGCCTTCAGTAAGGCGCTGTACTTTTTGGTAAAATTTTCGAGCCGTATTCCTGTTATGCAGCTCTTCCATGCCTTTGTCCTCTCGTTTTTCTGCCACCCTATTTTTGCGCCTAAAAAGACGTCTCTCTTCTTTCCTCTTCTCAATATATCGCTCTGTTGCAGATCGAGTCGTTCTTTCCTGTAGGGTTTCCTTTCTTTCTCTATAGTGACAACACGACACTCTTCGTCGTACCAGTTGCATCGTTGCTGACGGTAAGGGCTGATTTCATCAGCAGCAGTACGGATTGAGTGGGAGATGTGGCTCCACTCCGCGTGTATGTCCCGTGCTGCGGCGAAGTCAATTAACCTCATTCTGTTCTCTGAGGTTTCCTCATGTAAGCTGAATTTTTTGACTGTTGAACCAAAGACTCATTCTTTGCCTACCTTGGCGTTAAAGTCACCTAGCACGATCTTATTGTCGTGCCGGTGGCAGCGCTCATGGATCTCGTCGAGGAGCTCGTAGAATTCATCTTTGATGTTTTCATCTTTTTATTCTGTCGGGGCGTGCGCACAATTTAAGCATATGTTGAAGAACTGTGCTCTGATGCGGATTAAGGCTAGTCGCTCGTTGATTGGGGTGAAACTAGAGACAAGATGGCGAAGTCTCTTCCCCACATCAAATCCTACACCAAACTCGTGCTTCGTTTCATGGCAACTGTAGTAGATGTCGCAGGAGATGCGCTTGAGACAACCCTGCCCATTCCATCGCATCTCCTAGATTGCGGTGATGTCTGCTTTGTATTTATTGAGGACATCAACCAGCTGGATAGAGGTACAGTTAGTTAGCTCAAAAAAGCAATAGAGAAAGATGCAGTCTTGAAAAAAGGGGTTCGGAAACTGCTTGCAGATAAGAAAAAGTGAATTTATGTTTGGAGATATCAGCATTAAACTCGCAGATTATAAATTACATATTATCAAGGAAAAATATAATCAAGCAAGAAGTGCCAAAGAATTCAAGATTTAATTATTGTAGAAATTGAAGTGAAAAATGTTTTAGCTGCGGGAAAGTCGTATTCGCTTCGGGACCCGTGGGCGCTGCTGAAAAACTACGATTTGGGTTAGATCGGTAGTCACTTTTGAAAATTGCGGGAATCACGGTATACCAATCCATTCTAGACACTCCCGATATTCCGAAAAATGTGCGGTTTATAGTGAATTTATCCAGCTTGTTTCCAATTCCTTCGTCGCCGTTAGGGTCATATTTTGCTCTTCTTTACACGCTATATATGATTAATATTTTTTGTCCCTTCTATACCGCAGTTTAAGACGTTTCACATTCATTAAATACAAATAGAACATGAAGTTGACAAAGTATACAGAACAATATTCGCTCTTGAAGAACTCTGGCGCCTGCTCCACAAATTCTTTAGCAAACTATAAAATAAATTTTT
Organism: Stegana nigrithorax; assembly: GCA_037044495.1. Taxonomy (NCBI): domain Eukaryota; kingdom Metazoa; phylum Arthropoda; class Insecta; order Diptera; family Drosophilidae; genus Stegana; species Stegana nigrithorax. The sequence continues at coordinate 62,873 of JBAMBQ010004457.1, read as the reverse complement.
AAAATTCTATATCACTTTCTTCGAACTGAGACGCATCCAAGTTAATTCAACGACAGTGCAAACAATAAAGTTTCTGCCGATTAGTACAACAGTTGGGTTTTGCACCTGAATCCACCTGTAGACCATCCCTTCAAAAATGGTACTGTTCTTTTAACCTCACATACTATAGTTCACATGATTTTTTTTAATTCCAATCAAAGTATGGAATCGGAAGCACCTTAAGAACATCAACAAACTAGTCAAAATGGACTTTCCTCCTCTGCCAACAATAAATAAACGTGGCTTCTTGTTTTTCACTACATTCTTATGCTGGAATGCTTTCTAAGTTATCTTCATATATAATATTCTAAGCGTGAGACGATGGCCATGTCAACATTATTTTGAACCATTTCCAATATCTTGCCATATTTCTGTGAGTCCAACTGCCAACTCCTGCACAGACTGCAGCGCTGGTTATTGTAAAAATTGTTATGAATATACAGCTGCCTATAAAACATGAATCATTGGCCAAGCAACGATAGTTATGGTGCATGGTAAACGGGGTCTTCAAAGTGGTCCTGCTTTCTCCTATACCGGTAAACTGTTTCTACACAAATATAATATTGTATATTGAACCAGTTATATCATAGTTAAAAATTAAATTAAAAAAACCTTTTGATTTGAATTTCATTATTTTTACAAATATGTATTTCCTTCGTACAGGTATCTTTTACAAACTAAAGCAATACAAAAGTTTTCCTCACATTGTTTCAAGCTACGACTAAATAATATACTTAATATACGTACCTAAACGCATATACATATATAGTAATACATATATATGTGTGAAGATCACATGCCACATTGTGTTTTTAAGTTTTATATATATTGTATATAATCATAATAATTTATTATTTAAATATAAATTCATAGTTAATTAAAAACTACACAACACCGGCAGGCAGAACCATTCAGTGCCGCGCTGCCCGAGTGCGCATAATGCTATAACGCACATGGAAATTATTGTATACGTATATTAATTATATTATGTATAAAAATCTAAAATTTAGGACGCTTAAGGAAATATATCGAGCGCAAGAAGACATGCTTTGCAACTAATTATTTGTTTATGCACTAAAACTATTCACTATTGGGTTGAAATATTCGGTTTAATTTTTTTTTTTCAGCATGAACTAAAATTAAATATAATATTGCAAGCATTATTTACGTGTTTTTTAATTTTTTCTTTTGCAAATGCTAATTAACTAAAAGGCAAAGCGTGTGTTGTTCTTCATGTTTTGAATTTTTTTTTTTTATAATCTTTTTCTACAATTTAAATGACAAATTAGGCTTAATTGTGTGACTACATATATTTACAAGTATAGTTTGGAATTTTATTATTTAAAATTTTTACAACTAATTGAGTTTAAAAAATTTGTTTATTTTAATATATTTTAACGCTTGCTTTTTTGGCAGGAACACTTTGTGGTTGGTTCGTTATTTGTTTATTAACTTTATACATAACTTGCGCATATTTTTTATACTTGTATATAAAACAATTCGTTGTTTTGGTTTTGTGTGTTACTGTAGGCGCGCATAACGTCTAACTGAGTTTCATTAATCAAAAAATTTAAACAATTTTATTAAACAAGCCAACAAATAATAATAGCCAAGCAATAATAAACAAATTGATCAGCGTAAATATTTCAATTTAAATTCTTTTAGTTTTTATAGCTGGGATATGTTTCATATAGCGCCAATAAATGGACATTGTTTTTATGCTTTCTTTTAGAATTTTGGTTTTAACATTTACAACTTATGACATTTCCAATTATATAAACCATTTAACATGTATGCAATTATATACATAATATTCGTTTAAAATTAATTATATAATTATGCAGTATTTAGTACTTAAAATATTTGCACTAACAGAGAATATTTTACTTGATTTTTCCTTCTTTTAATTTAAGTGGCGTTTTTAATGCTACATTTTAATAAATTATATATCACAACAATAGAGACAAAAGTTTGCAATTAGCAGCTAAGCAATTGTGGTTCAAGCAGCGCATGAAGGCGGCGTAAGCAACATAAATACATTAGTGACTGTGTCTATGATTATGTCTATAATAATTATTTACTTAATTTTTAAATACAATTTTGCGTAAGCAACAGACTAACTATATGACAATATTACAAACATATAAGTAAACAAAGCAAACGAAAATATGCTAAAGCACAGACAGAAGAAAAAAAAATACAATGTCGTTAAAACATTTAATGCCGCCTTTCTAAAAAAAAGTGATTCTGGTGCTGCTGCTGCTACACACTGCCTGGCTGCTTGGCCTCTTCTCCGTACGATACCAGCAATGAGATCCAACAAACGACATTAATAATAAACTACTGCGTGGTGAACGCCTCGTGTATTGTTGGCTAATACTAACTCTTGCTGAGCGCTTTCTTTTTTCTTTGTACTAATATATCGTAGAAGGGATTATGACTTATCGACTGCGTCAGACGTTTGATCCACTCCTGTTGATCTTCCTCAGTTGCGGCGGACATGCGATAAACAGAGTGCTTGCCCTCGACAACCTGCAGACACAAAACAAATTAATAACTTTTCGTATAATATCCAATGCATCATATTGTATATGAATATAGTGTAGCTTACCTTGCCCTCGGAATCAGTCTTACACGCCTTAATGATATCAGCGCCGCCCGTTGCAAACAGCTCGAAGCAATACGGTTTACTGCGATCGTGTATCTCACGCACCGATATATTCTCGAGTGGTATTATGCCACGTGGCTCCTTATCGGTTGTGTACTCGAAATAGTACAGGCAATTGTCGTTCAATATGAACCAGCGTCGTTTCCATGATTTATACCTGCTTATGGCATTAAGTTAAATTTGATTTGTTTAAACTTATGCAATTGTGTGAGCTTACCTGCCACCCTGCTTCCAAAGCCAACCCTCTTTGTCTGGATTGAAGAACGTGTGCATTAGATCATTGCCATCGTCCTGCGGAATCTTAAATGGTTCCGTGCGTATCGACTCGTACAGCGACTCGAGTAGACCACGCGGCAAATCGCCACCGTTGTTAATGCCGCGATTCATAGAAATGAATTGCTCCACAGTGGGTTTGTCTTTGACCTGAAAAAGAAACAAAAATCATTAAAACAAATGTATTTAAGAATTGTAGATTACTACTTTCGAATTTCTTCCAAACTTATTGCCACACACACATTAAAAACGAAGGAATAGCGAATTGACCAACTTTGCAAGATATAAAACTAATTTTCTTAGGTATAGATAGGTAAGACGATTATTTACTCAATAATCTTCTCCTGCTGAACCAGATGACCTAAATGTTTTCATTAGCTATTTGACCACATGCTAAGGATTATGTGTTTTCTAAAGAATGACACGGTGATGAACACGTGGGAGGTTGGTAGAATATGTGCTTACAGAAATAAAGTCCAAAACACGACAAAAAAGAAAGCAATAGATAATTTGCACATGAATGCATAAAAATACTCACACTTCTTGTCGCTCTTGAAACGCAAGCATGTAAATAATTTTAAGATTTTTAACAACTTGTGACTTTAATGCTGCTGATAATCCCACGCTCGCGTTAAAATTACCGAAAGACTTTTCAAGTCATTGGCCGCGTGCCCTGTGCCCCATGCCCGGTGCCTAACAGCGACAAAGTATGCGACGGCAATTTAACAAATCTTTAGTGACTGCAGGCCTAACATTAATGGTCATAATGAGCGACAACAAGAAGCACACATTGTTGTTGTTGTTGTTGTAGTTGGGGGAGTGGGTCAGCATTTAAATCATTTTATACTTGACCTATTTAGAAGCAAGCAGCCAATTTGTAATTAGTGTAAACAAAAGCATATTGTTTGAGCACGCACTGACGCACAGACGCACAGATCGATGTGCGGAACGGGCTAAAGGCAGCCGCCATACGATTCTAGCAGAACGTGCGGAAGTGGATGTGTGTGCAGTGGATGTGTGTGTGTGTGTATGGTGTGTATAGCAATTATTGGCAAGCCGCGTGCGTATGTGCACAAACGAACAAACTGTCGAAAACTGTAGTCTGGCAGCAGAAGCAGCAGCACAGGTCGTGTGGTCTTGGCTTGTGGCATGCAACGGCTGAATGAACACAAACTTAAAATCAGACACGTAATGCAAACGACTGCGCACATAGCCAAAGTAAAACTGCACACATCCGATTCGACGTGAACGCAATGTAATACGAAAATAAATATTATTTTATGCTCGGTTTTTTTTGATTTTGGCATAAAAAGTAATTTTGCTTTGGCTGGCAATGCGCAAAGAAAAGAACGTATGCCAAACGAAAATGAAACGAACGCAGCAACACAAATTCCGACAACTTCCGTGCGTGCAGCTGACAGTTTCCTTGAAGTTGCGTCGAAAGTTAACATGTAACATCTACGCGGAGGCAACCAGCCAAGAGTCAGCTGGCACTCACTTGCCACTTACCGATGGATTGTGCAGTGAAGTATTGAGCATTATAATGGCAAAACTGAGCACATAGCAGGTATCCGTATTGGTAAAGATATCCGGATTCAATTGACAGTAACGCTGCGCAAAGCACTCCATCATGCGATCGATCTTCTGCGCTTCGCCGGGCAAACGAAATGACCACAGAAATTGCCTGAAAAAAATAAAAAAAACAAAAATTTATTAAAATAAAAAAAAAAAAAAATAAACAAAATTAAGCAAATACAGTGTTGTCTGTGTATAGTGAACTCACGCACAAAATATCACCTAGCAATTTGTTTAAATATAAATATCAAAATGAGAAAAGAATATGTTCTTCAATTTGATCCAGCAATAATTTATCCACTTTATGCAGGCCACAATGTATGAGCTAAATTGAACATTACCTTAACGCCTGCACGAGTATCAGATTTGTGAAATCGTGTAGCGCCACAAACGCCTTCAGCACATCCTCATTGAAGTCGTTCTTCTCGCCGAGATAATCACCTGTTTAAGTTATAAGTAAAATTCATTAGGCTTTGCTTAATTTATTTGCTATGTATAATTTATTTATTATCGCAACTGTCATGTTAGCAATTTTATTCAATTGATTTAGTGCCATTGCCGCCTCTGCGATGCTTGGCAAATGTGGGAGTTTACGCACCTATCGCTGTTTTGTTGAGACCTTCGCCTTTGTAGAGGAAATGCGCAACGTCCTGTGCATCGTGCCGCAGAAGGCGATTCTCGACTAAATATTCAATGCCTGTAATGGAAAAGGAATCATTTAGCAGTTAGTTATGTATTTTGCATTTGTTGCTCATTTCATTTGTTAGTGAAAGCCGAAAGCAGAAAGTTTCCTGGCTTGTGTAGCAAACTAATTAAATCAAAATCGAGTTGGCACAAAGCAGCACAAGATGTAACAACAAAAGACCAAAAAGGTTGCCATGGAGACAAGCCAAATGTGGCTTGCTTTTTGCCAACTACGCTTCCAAATGAAATAATTGTAATTACATCGCAGAGTGCTTCACACTATCGAATTCAATGCAACTCTCATAATTCGCAACTTCTCTTTCAAGTTCGAGCTACTACATTTTTTATTAAAGTTATTCAATTTCCCTTTTTTCAAATCTCAACACAAAATATCCAAAACCCCCCAGGACCACTAAATTAATTTATGGTATTCAAATATTACGAGATATTATGAGATTAAGAATCGTTCAGAAAATATCTTTATGGAATATCAAAATAGAAGAGAACAGTATAAAGTGAAATGCTTTACTTTAAATAATAATAATAATCCTGAAAAACTGATATTCAGGAATGCCGACAACACTACTGTGTCAATAACTTCTTCAGATTTTTTTTCTCTCTGACTTATCTTTTAGTCTTACTTCTTCATTTAAAAACTCAGGTCATCCTAAAAGTATGCTACATAAACTGTAACGTGAATATATGCAGGTAATTTATTGAGATCCTTTGAAAGGATAACATCATAAAATTTTAATTTCTAATTACACTCAGATGTAGGACAGTACATATAGCAAACCAAATATTAAGGCAATAAAAATTATTTATATTAATTATCATTATGAGTATGAGTGTGTAGGCTCTGGCGAGATCAAGATTAAAGAGAACCGGCTGCTTTGTGTCTATTTTCGTCGCCTCTCATACATCAGTGCGAATATGCCTTTGCAAACGAATGCTGAAAGCCAAACTATAAAAGCGACTGACTTTTACTTAATCTAAATTGCTTTTGTGCGAACTCATCTAAATCAATTAAAGCGTCAAATTAACTAACACGTCTAGCGACCTTGCTCAGATATAAAATCTAAATTTACTTTGCCTGTTTAGGTGTTGACTTATGTCAATTACCGTTAGGCGCTTAAACAGTCAGATGCCTTCGTTTCTTTTTATTTAATATGCTGGTGGCAATAATCAATTGCGTGCTGAAATCAAAGTTCCGCGCGGTTATTGTGCCAATTTATTTTCACGCTATTAAAGTGATTTTTTTCCTTTTAATTAGAAAAGTGACGGCTATAAGCCAATCAGCATGTCTTACAGTAAAAATACAAAATGCCAAAAATAACGCAAAACTTTTTACATGAAATGGCGGCATGCGAATGCGAATCAACAGATACAATAAAATTCGAAATAAAAAAAAAAAACAACAATGGCATAAAATAAAGCATAAAGCAAATGATGAGAGGAGTTGGCTGGCGCACCTTTTTTTATTGTCAATCAAAGCGACATGAAACAAAATAAAATGTAGCGCATGCCAACAGCCAATAAAGCATAACGAACAAATTCTTATGATAAGTCGGAAATTGTGCAAAGGTAATAGACTTGAAAATAATGAAAAATAGCAGAGTGCAGGCAGCAAAACGAAATTCTAGATGTATTTTGATATACAAAAAAATAAAATAAAAATAAATAATAAAACATAAATTGCTATTCTGTTCGTACGCTGAGAATGTGACAAGCTTATAAGAAAAGTATAGAAAAAAAGCGAACACGTGTGCTTCGATGTGCCTAACCCTGCACAAGCAAATCAAACCACAGACAGAGAAAACGTAAAGGACACATAGCCAAACAGGCAGCAGGCATACACAACATAAAACATACACAGATTAAAAATTCTACAGCTGCAAAGCCAGCCACATAAAAAAAAAAAGATAATCATAAACATGCTCATTGTTAAGCATAATGACGAAGATAAACATGATCATGACGTTGTGATAGTGCTGACAGCCAGCAGCGAATTGAAGTAGGACAACAATTTGTGACAAATCATTAGTGGCGAAATTTGTCGCAAAGGACGCTGACAGGCAATCAAGAAAGAACTTTTGGCGCGCCGCTATAAAAACGAGAAAATAAAAACAAAAGGCAAAAGAAAAAATAAAAAAGCAAAATGTATCTAAAGTATGCGATTAGCATCGCTAATGTTTTTGAATGCGTTTTTATTATTTTTTTGTTTCTTTTCTCATACTTTTCTTGTTTGGTTTGTTGTATCGTGTGTGTGTGTTGTGTTGTTGTTGTTTTTGGTTTGTTGGCGACATTTATATCGGCCTTAGCTGAGGGCCACATTTGTAGGCTATTAATTTAAGTGATATGTTGATAATCACACGATAAACAACATGAAACAAAAACAGCAGCAACAACAACAAATGGCAACAAACATTATTGAAAAAATGTTTATGTGTGCATGTGAGTAAAATGTTGATTCCATGCTTGGGTTCGCTGACATTTTCTGGGGTGGATTAGCACTTTTTATTGGATTCTTTTGTAAGGCAGATAAATGCAATATATTTCGCAGTTTAGACGTATTCGAAATAAATTCAAAGCTTCAAATGCCCTCAGTTAAAGTTTTAGTCGTGTCAAATTTATGTGTATTATTTTTGTTCTTTTTAATGACCCAATTTGGCAGTCAAGTTTGGCGACGTTTAGGTGAAATTTTTTTATTAGGCTGCAGTCATATACATGTAAAGTTGCATTCGGTTTATAAATCAGATCAGATGTATTTTTATGAAATGGTGTTAAACCATTTTGAAATAAGATTTATGCTGGCATTTCTTCGTGGCGGTTTTATCCATAACGAGTTCCGTAATTATTACAGGAAAAAGCAGCATAAATCTTAGTAAAATATATGCTGTAGAGTGAATTGCTATACAACTTGTGATTTATTTTCACTTATGGGGAGTGGCCAATATGTTTTTTACTTTTCTAAGTTAATAATATTCATTAGATAAATTTAACTTTCAGTAGCCAATGTTCTCTTAATTTTATGCTAAATTGATTCAAAACTAAAGAAATACAACAGATCAAGGGATGTATGATAGGCCCTTACTATAACAAAGACATCAAAGTATAAAATAGCTTTGAAGAAAAAACCAATGTAGTATTCTAAGACAAGCAACTGATAAATTCCGCACTAAAACACATCTCTCTAGTTACACTTCAGCGGAAACTATCTTCGCTATGTTTCCATAACGATAATATAGCATTGAAAATCAATAGTTATTTTAAAGGTCAGTAAACTAAAGCAGTAAACGGGGTTCGGGGTTCAACTACACTAATCCAGAACATCTCAGCGCCGAGTTAGTTGCCAGCTGGAAGACAACTTGATTTTAAATCTATAATTAAATATTTTTGGATCAAGCAACAGTTGTAAATAGAGTTTCGCGAGAAATCCAATTGCTCTCAATTATAGCTTGGTAGAAAACAAAAACACGAATAATCTTAATTTGGTCTGTTTCTTTTATAATATCAAACCTTTTCTTAATCTTATGAGTGTTCTTTTTCACTTTATATCAAGAATTTATTGAACCAAAAGACTGCACCCAAAAACTAAAAATAATTCTTATGTTCCCTAAAACGATTGCAATTGTTATAATTACCCTAAATCCCCGACTGACGGATCTTTGTATTATGCATTTACCAGACAAAATAAAATAGCTGCACCAAGAAGTGCTTATTTAGTCGCATTGAGATTTGAAAATGTAAAAATGACGCACAAAAACTTTTATGAAATCCCTTTGAAAATTCCCCAGCAATAAAAACAAAGTAATCAACTAAAGGCAAAACAAAAGCAAAAATGCAATCATTTATAAAATTAGAATTTAATCTTTTAACTTTTATAAAGAAAACAACAAAAAAAAAATTGTATTCAAGCCAGTCGCACGACGCGTCTCATGACGTCTGGCGAGTTTAATGAGCGACGTGTCTGTAATTAAATTAAGGCTCCTGCTCGCTTAAACACAAACGCGCCGCGACAATGCAGGCGAGACGTCATCAGCGTAAGCGTCTTCGTCGTCGCCACTGCCGCCGGTTCCTTTATAAAGAAAGGAAACAGCGAGCGTGGCCGACACGCCTGAATCGCTGCTAATTTGGATAACAACGGGAAAAGTCAAAAAGTAAAGAAAATAAACGGAAAGAAAAAACAAAACAAAAAAAAATAAAATAAATGAAATTTCAATGACACGAAGACCAAAAAGTGAAGATGCATCGTGCGTGGCTGCCAAAAGCCTAGAATAAATGCAAGGAAAATCTTTGCTGGTATATTGTGCGTTGGGTTGCGTTGCACTACATAGCATGCCGCTGCGGGTCGCGCTATAATATATGCGCTATATATATTCTCTCTGAAACTATTTCTTCCTGCTTCAGTCTTGAACAGCGCACTGCCAACTGCAAATGCAGCTGAGCACACATTTTCATGCAATGACGAATTTGTCACTTGGCGGCGAACGTCTGTCATCAATGTTGCCGCAATTACTCAATATATAATTGCGAAAAAGAAAAGGAAAGAAGAGAGGCGCAAAACAACAAAAAGGTTTAATCAACTGCAGGCGCATAAGTCAGTTCAATAAGAATTTAAATGTTAATTTAATAACATAATATGACGATGCCATGCATATGCTGTTGCGCACAAGGCGAAGGAACAGGGCGGCAGGGCAGCAGGACGTGTGTCAGATTCATTACCATGACAATGCTGTGTGTGTTGTGTGGTGCGTGGTGTGCACTACGTAAGTGCAAGTGTTGTTTGCGTGTGAGGGTGTTGTGTGTTGCTGCCTCTTTCCTCTGCACTTCCACACTTCATGTGTATATTTTGACAATTTTGACAGTTCGTTGACATTTGAGGAACATGCGTGCAAACGTGCGACACTGTGGTCGTGTGCCTTCGTCTGTTTCTTTTTTTCTTCTCCTTGACTTGCTTCGCAACGTTAAAGTTTTGCAGCACATATGAGTATGTTATATAAATGCTGGCATGTAATGGAAACATCAACGTGATACGCTGCAGACATCGCACATCAAAACTGACAGACAGACAGCCGCGTGTAATATACATAAGAGTGTGCGGTAATGCGTGAAGTTCTGATTTAAGTTAACCATGGCTACAGATTGCATTTTTTGAGACAATGATTGGTGTCGAAATTTTAATTATTTTTCATTGTACACCGTGTATCGGATTCTTGAATTCTTATACGGTTTCGTTTTCTTTGGTTTTTTTTTGTGCAAGCTGTTGAAATAATGTTATAAAATTGACAGCTGATGTCAGAAGAATACAATACTTTCCACTGACGTCCAAAGCAACAAACAAATGGAATTATTAGCTTAAATTGGAATATTTATGGAGTTAAAGAACTGCGCTATCGAGAATCCACAAGAAAATAATTAGGTCCAGTTAACGTAAAAAACAACATTCTCCTGTAAAGAAGAATAATTACAAGCTCAATACCAATATTTCAAGATCCCTTCTGATGGTATAATGACAGGTCAGGTTAATAGGCTAAATAATAAATTTGGGGCAGTCTGTTCCTCTGCTATTGAAATTATATTATATTATATATTATAAGGTAAAATTGTACACGGCACCCTATGTGTGTCCATTTTATGTTATGTGTTAGATAGTTGACAAAAAAAAAATATTTATATATATATGTACTTTCTTGAGCACTCCTTAATATTGAATTATATGGCTTACCTTTTTTAGGATCCATATTGAACTTTTTACGTCCAATTGACATCTGTTTATCTTTATTGGAATGTTTGCAGTCTTCAGGCACATCAAGTGCTTCCATTTCGGAAACAACTTCACACAGTTCATCTTTGATTTGCTGTAAAAAAATAATAAAATAAAATAAAATAAAACATTAAAAACTTATTTCTGTACGACGTAAAGTTGTTAAATGAAATTCAACAAAATTTACAGCCGGAAGTTAAAAAGTCACATACTCGTAAAATATATGAATTTCGCCAACTTTTGACGATGATATGTTTTTTTTTTTTCGAAAGTGCAACGATAAAAAGTTGTCACTTATGCAAATAAACAAGACACGTTTAAAAATAAATTTCGCAAATGAAATTTTGTTGAAACAAGTAATGGCCGGCGACAAAAATTAACTAAAAAAGGGCATTGTTAAAGAAATATATGCAGACGACTACGTATGAACTGCACTAGGCATACGGAATCAACTTTACTAGGCTGTGACCATAACACAAGTATCCGCAATTGGTTTTTATTATTTTGTTTCCGTGTAAAGCCTTTAAAAATAGCAACACAGCGAATTTTTAATTCAATTAAAAAGAAATAAATAAAAAAATAAAAACTACCTGAATTGGCGGCGTTCCTGAATATGCGGTGGAGCTAGTGTTAGGTTGTCACTACACTTTGCAAAAGAAAGCACAAATCAGCGAAACGAATTAATTGAATGAAAAATGTGTGGGGAAACACAAAATTGCGACTACAAGTGGCGACAAACGCGAGATATCGCGCATGGCACCAAGTCGGCGTAATGAACTGGGCAAGCGCATTTATATATACAACATATTATATTTATAGTATAGGTAGAGGAGCTACGTTACGGTACCCGTGCGTACTTGGGTCAATTTACATTAGACACAGCTAGGCAAGCTAGCAGGCAGGCAGGCGGGCAGCAATGGCTTCATCAAACATGACAAACATGTCTCCGCGCCAGCAAAGCAGGCAAGCGTAACGCAATTAATAGCAAAGAAGCAGTTCACTTTCGTAACCATGTTTTACATTACAATATACAGTCGAACTTCTGTATAATGCACATGAAGGAAATCAAAAACAATTCCTAATATGCATTTTGGGGACACCCCAATATATTTACGTTTTGTAATCACTGAGTAGCTTCATATGTATTTTCGGAAGCTCCCCACTATATAAGTTTTGTAAATTTGTTTATTTTGAGGAAGATACTTGACGGCGCATCTGCAAATTCTTTAAAGAGAAGTTTGCCTGTATTATGTAGCAATGTTTTTTCTCTTTCTTTCTTTATTCTGGGTACTCGGGGCGTAACAGCGGCTTATGCGACCGGAACCATGCAATTGTCGATATGCTAAAATGTTGCTACTCGTGTAAGCTGCTGTTTGGGGTTGAGGTGTGTACATTGACCTTCAAAATGCGAATAGCCCAACTGGTTGGGCTCCATTATGCTCAACTGTTGGCGCAAAAAATAAAAATAAAAAACGAAAATTAAATAAATAAAATACAACTAAGCACATATGCGTTCATTCGTTGCTGCGCACCAAATAATTTCCCATGACGTCTCGCCAGACAGCTTTATGTGTATGAATTATATAAATCAAGTCGTGATTTGTCATTCGCATAATGTGCGCTTGATTCGCCAAACAGCACGATGACCTCACTCAGCCACTTGTTTGGCTTATATGCCAAATATTTAACTGCGGGTATTATTTGTTTAGATATTTCTCCTAACAAATTGTGTGCGAGTTAAGCAAAAATGAAATTTATTTAACTTAAGTCAAAGCGAAAGACAATTGCTTCTGATTGCGAACTTCTGCCCTGGTGTTGTGCTGAGTTGTGTTGTGTTGTGTTGTCAAACACCTGAAAGACATGTGTTGTGGTGTGATGTGTTGAGTTTGTGGCCGTACGTGATGTGAATTCAAGCCGGACGGACCTGCGTTGTTATTTTGCTGTTAGACGAATTAAGTGGCATTGTTACAAAGCCTGCAGCGCTTAATATTTGTTATTTTAAGTTCTGCTGTTTTGTTTGTTTTTTCTTTTTTCTTTCTCGTTGTAGTTAGCAAGCCCATATATTCACGTATAATCGTGTAAAAAATTGTCGAAAGACGCGTGTGGCCTAGCTAAATATTTTGTCAAACCTTTTTGTGCCACGAGCTTAAATCATGCTTAAAATAATCTTATTGGCGACAGGTCGGCTTTAACAGCGCATCTTCTGCTGCTTCTCTAGCTCTGAAGCTAGCTAACCCCAAGTGAAACTCATGCAAAATGGATCTATTGTGATGTAAAACAGCGCAAGGCGCATTAGCGTCTAGACTGACTGACTTCTTTACTGTGGGTTCGAGTTTTAAATAAATTGTAGCAGAACTTTTTACGGTTGTGCAAATATTTTGTGCATGACGTCAGTGAAAGCTGAACTTAAATTTAAAAGTTAAACCCATAAAATATTTACTAAATTACAAATGAAACAGCATATGCAAATTAGATAAGTTTATAATTTCGAAACATGTGCAGCTCGTGGTGAGGACAGTTGTGCGTCTTAATGGCAACAAAAGCTAAAAAGAACCAAAGTATATAAAATGCTGGAGGAAATATCCAACTAAAACTAGATAAACAAAGAAGATTTCATCTATTACTGTCACTCTACAATATAAGATGATAATTTTGTGAAAAATAAAGTTGCAATGCATATTTCTTTTTGTAAATGTCTCAGTTTCACGTACAGCTTAAAAAGCTTTATTTGCGTCTTAAAGTGTCTGTTAATGTTAAACTACTTAGACAGAGCTACGGTAATGTTTACTGAACGGTTAATATGTTATTTAAATAATAAACGATTATATAGTAAGGTCTTCAAAGAAAAATCAATCGACTAACAAGCTTTCTTAGTTAAGTAATATACAACATGATGCAAATACACATAAATTTTATATTTTACTGATTAAACGGTATCAACATAACATAATAGATTGCTACAAAATTTGCTAATGCTATTTCAAATGCATTAGTTTTGTATACAATTAAAATGATGTCCAAACTAATAACTCTATTAGGCGAACACCACACAACTAATGTCGCATCTATTGAGATACGCCACAACACCACAAGCTTTGATTACAAACCACATAAAACAACGCATCCGGTCATTTACGAAGCGTTTATGCTCAGCTCTATGCTATTAAGACTTCACAAGCTCGACGCACAACAGCAGGTAGAAATTATGTAAATTTTTCATCAATGACGTTATTGCAGCTATAAATAACAATAAGTAATAAAAGCTTTCTAGCGAATGGAAGTTGCACTACCAGATTACGCTTGCGTCTAATAATATTAAATACACACAGCAACACTCACAACCGATAAAATCATGGCGATTATAAAAAAAGCAGCCGTAAAAAATAAGGAAACAGAAGAAAAAAAGAGTTGAGAAGTCAGACAGACACTAATAATTAAATAAATACAACGATATGTGTATAATAATTTATTTACAAGATGTCGACGTTGCTGTTGTTGTTGTTGTAGTAAAAGCCAATGGCGCATATAGCAGCCATTAGCCTGGCTTAGAACAATAGCGGCACAACTGCGCATAAGTCGCAGTTTCGGACTCGGACTCGACCTCAGTCTCAGGCAGAGTCGCGCGTGTGCGATCATTATTCATAGTTGTCTGTTGGGTTGCTTCGTGGCTGGGCTGCTTGCTTGGCCTTTGTTCATTATTGGCTACAGGCAGACTAATGAGCGTCAAACTTAAAAATAAAATATGTTTCAAGTGTAGAAGAGGGGGCCGTGGTGCGACTTAAAAGAACCTGTTTCGTTTTGGTATACATGATATTAGCACGCATTATAATTGATTAAATAACGCCGCAGGCAAATCTGGTACACTAAAAGCGACGCTTGGTTTTGCTCTATAGTTTTTTTTTTTTTTTTGGTAATAACTTTTTAACATTTTTATAAGTAGCTAGGAAAATGTAAATTGTACTGTATTGCTTATATCTACACTTGCTAATGCAGACAACGCATTATCATCCTGTCAACCATTTGGGCTCTATGGGTAGAATTTTCGATTGAGGGATCACGTTTAATATTTAATTCTATAAAAAATATTTTTTTTCCTTGTTATATTTCGGTATACTAGACACTGTCTATTAATTATAAACCACTTATTAGTTGGGAACTAAACTTAGGAACTTGATTTTTTATATGCCGGGAAAGATTTCTATAATAGTACCAAGTAGCTGGCTTTTTTGTTTTTTTCTTTTTTTTTAACTGCAGATATTATTTTCAAACTTGCTATTTATGTTTTCTGTTTGTTTTGATATTTTACTTTCATTTTTTTTTTTTTTTTTTGTATTTTTTATATTCTTTTTTATTATTTATTTTATTTTTGAGTCAAGCCTACCTTTGGTCGTCGCAGTATTACATAGGTGCGCTCTAGTTCAGCGTTGCTGCAATTGCGTGCGACTACATTGCGGCAAACATCGCAGAGATTCAAATTGCCTTTGCTATTATCATTATTATTATCATTATTGTCGTTATTATTATTATTATTGTTGTTGTTATTTGTGCTATCGCTTTGCCGCAGCTGCTTTGTTTCCGTCTGTGGCTCCATTTGCCTTTGCACGGAGTTCCTTTCCGATTCGCTCTGCGAATTTGAGCTATCATCTATAAAGCGAAACTCATCATCGACACCGATAACGCTTGCCAACAACGGCGACAAGGGTGATTCCGGCTGCTGCTGTTGTTGTCGACTTAGACCATCGCCTGCATCACCCTCAACGTCCTCATGCTCCAGGATGTCAACATCAACGTTGTTGTCATCGACGTCATCATCGTCATGCTCCAGCATGCAGCCCACACTGTTCGAACGCGGCTTGCGTTGCAAATCTGTGGCTGGACGTCGTGCTATAATCTCACCATGCTCATTCAGTAGCAATTCAACGGGCCGTGACACGATCAACGTGCGTGTTGTTGTAGTTTTTGTTGTGTGCGTATACTCGGAGCGTTTATGATAAAGCGCCGTATTGGGCTCATCGCAAGGCAAACGCGTGACCTGCTCATGGCGACTGGCATCAGCACAGCGCACCGTGTGCTCGCTGAGCGTCGACGATGCTGTGGGCGACTGCGCTGTTGTTGTTGTGGTCGTCATTGTCGCTGAGCCGCTGCTGCCGTTCGTTGGCGTGCTCGGTGGCGACTTGGGCGTGCTGGGTGTCTCAATATTCGCTATGGGCGCTATATTGTATGTGGCCACGCTCGTGTAGGGCGTCAACGAGGGCGAACGTGCCTTCTTGACATTGTTGAGTTTCTTTGGCAAAGGACTCGTGGCCGGCGCCTGCAGCTGCTTGGCACGTTCATTTGCCGCATTGCTGCCCATAATGTTGCAACAGCAGCGCGCGCAAAACTGCGACAGCGGATCATCGCTGCCATTGCTGCTGTCGCTATTCTTTTTCATCAAAAGTCGACGATCATTGTCATCCAGCAGATTATCGGCCGATACTGCGGCACTGGAGGCGGCACTCAACACCTTGTCGTTGACGCCAGCTCCTGCTGCTGCTGATGACGGCGGTGTTATGTAGAAAGTGCTCGCCTGCGTGCTTAAATCGAAGCAACTGCGCTGCAATTGCTGCTTATTGCTAAAGCTGCCACTCGACGCATGCTTTTTGTGACGCGGCTGGCGACGCAGTGATGAGAACCAGTTCGAGATGCTTGGACGCTTTTGTTGTAGGGAAGCCATTTGTTGTGCAGCCAAATGTGGCTTGGCCTGGATATGTTTTGGTTTCTTTTTATTATTTTTTTTTCTTGGTCAGTACACTTCCACTTCTTAGTCGAGTAGCTCCTTCTATGTATATTTTTATTTTTTGGTAATTGTTCCGCTCTCTTTTGTATCTGTAAATTAAATGTGAAGTTTTGCTTTTAGCCAAGTGTCGCTTGCAACAATTGTTGGCGACAAGTTACAAGTACAAATGCGTTCGGGCGTTTTGCTTTAAACATAAGCCTGGAAATTTTTAGAACAAAAACAGCAGAAACTAATTACCTAAGTAGTCTCATTTATAATTTGCATTCAACGTCGCTGCCATGGTAACCCTAAAAGTGCTCATAAATTTACAAAGGACGCGTCGTCTAAAATGCCCGCAGACAGTTGTCTGACACTTCACGACACGTTGTTAAATTAGATTTTGTTAGTCCTTCTTATTTTTTTTTTTTTTTTTGGTAATTTTCTTGCTATTTGTTTTTTTTGTTTGTCGTTGGGTGCCTGCCTTTACTCATTTCTACTTCTTTTTGTTTTTACTTCTTTGTTTACTTTGAATTTTTCTTGCTTTCTTTCTTTTTTGGGTACTTTGTGCTGCTTTCACTTTGCTCAATTTCTGCCAAAACGAATTACGCTAATGGCATTCAGGTTACTCTTAGGTAGGTGATTGCGTTTGTTAACGCCGACAGACAACGTGACAGACAGCGTGTACATGTTTGTCATTGTCTGCAGCCCCGCTTGACGACTGACTTCGTTGTCATCGCCCATGGCCAGGATACTTCGCACTTTGGCTTGTGCTGTGTAAAACAACATTGTGGATAAATGCGTTTTGTGGGAACGGCACCGGAGGGCGGCTATGTAGCAGCGAGCATGGAAGTTGTATAAAAATGCGGCAAACAGGATGTTTTTCTTGTAGGGCTTTACATTATTTGTGACATTTTAGGCATGTTGAGAAATGTTGTTGAAACAAAACAGATTTTCTTTGTGGTTTTCGGCATTTGTAATTTAAACGCCGTTTTGGTAATTTGTGTTTAATTTTTTTTTTTTTTTTTTTTTTTTGTAAATTATAGGCAATAGTCATTAAGGCAGATAACCTGCAAATGTAATTAAAACTAAACTGCTAACTTGTGCACAAAATAAAAGCAAAAAACGAACTGAGTTTGGATCTATGCGGTATGCACATATGTAAAAGGTGACAAGCCAAATTGTTTGTCACGAATTGGATTTCGTGCAGGAATTTAAGACAATAGAACTGCCTATACAATGCCCAGTGCCTAATTCGACTAGGTTGGGTTTAGAGTCTGTTTCAGTTTAAGTAAAAAAAAATATTTTGAGATAAATTTTAATCCACTTAAGGCGGCCTAAATAGGCGCTAAGCATGCCTGCCTACAATTTGATGCTTGAGAAATTCCGGAAAATGTATTTTTAGATTTTAATATTAATATAATATAATAATAATAATATTTAATATTGATATACGACAGTTATAAATCAATTATGTAAAAAATCACGTAAAATCCGTTTAATAAACAATCCGATTAACTGAACACGGTTAATGCATTCCGTAAATTACTGAACTATCTAAAACCGGATTAATTAGGAAACTAAATATTACATACACACAAAGGGAAGTAAAAGGAAAAGCTTATGATGTCACAAGAAAATTTTTGTGTGCTCATGAACTGTCAAAAAAAAAAAAACTAAAAATCTTGGACATTACATAGCACATAACATATTATAATCATGTACAATTCAACTTTAAATTAGTACCAGGAATGCGGTGTGGTTCTTAGTTAGTTATTGTTCTAAAAACCTTACATCATCAAAGAGCGACTGTGGCAGTTCTCAAGATACTAGAATTGATCAAGTATATGATTTATCATTCCTATGACACTTCTACCAAAATTCAGCTAGCATTGAAATCATTTTGCATTGATTTGAGTGACCAACAAAATATATTTACATATTAATAAGCAAACTCGCAATGCAGCAAATCAAATCTTTTCATATGCTCAATTCGAAACATTTAAATAAAAATTTAGTGGGCCAAATGCCGGCTTCGCACAAACAAAAACGTCCAAGCCAGACAAATTGTAGAAAATTCCATGAAAACTCAAATGGGTGCAATGACTACAAAAAGAAATGGAAAATAAAAACAAATATGGGGATTCTCAAGTCTAGCGCCTTTTTTGTTGCCAACAAGTACGACAGACGTGAGCTGATTGCATAAACTGCTACCACGAATTGCCATTTTTTTGTTTTCTTTTTATACGATATTATTAAAGGAGTCACCTAGCTACACAAACACATATATACACATACATGACTACCACTTTTTAATAATAATTTAAATAGAATTTGTACTTGCCTTTGTGCTACGTATGTGTTTTTCATTACCTTACTAAAAAGCCACAAAACAATGTAATGCTAAAAAGCAACAGTGTATAAAAAACCAAAGACAAACAAAATAAAATATACATAAAAAAAAAATTATAAAATAAAAAAGGTGCGGCGGCGTCAGGTGAATGCCACAAACGAAGAGAAAAAAATTTCAAAAGAAAAGAATTGAAATGAAAAAAGCAAAGCAGCAACAGCAACAACTCCAATAAGAAATAAAATTTGTAAACAAACTATCAATCAGTTGAGCAAGTATCTAAGCAAAGGGCTTGCGTAAACAAATGTACAAGCCAAGAGACACAGACGGGCATACATAAGAGCAAGAGACGTCACAAGAGTCAGAACACAGGGCGGGCAA
Source organism: Stegana nigrithorax (assembly GCA_037044495.1). NCBI lineage: Eukaryota > Metazoa > Arthropoda > Insecta > Diptera > Drosophilidae > Stegana > Stegana nigrithorax. Next base: position 43,384 of record JBAMBQ010004457.1, on the reverse strand, counting down.
ATGATAGCGATCATGTGAGATACGATACAGTGCGATACAATGGGCAACAACAATGCTGCTTGGGGCTACCTGCCTGCATTTGATGGCAGTGAAACGCCTGGGAATGAAACAATCTGCTGGCACTTACAGTAGTAACGGATTACAGATTTTATAGCCGGAAATGCGCCATCACCTTTAATTCGAAAACAAGAAGACTTTTCCATGGAAATGTAACGCGCACATTCGGAGTTTGAAAACTGTAATGAGCTGCCGATGCCGCTGCTGCTGCGTGGAGTCGTCAGCAACTAAGACGCAAAACTTGACATATTATGTCATAAAAGCAAAAGAAGGCAGACGGACAGGCAGGCAGGCAGACAGACAATCGAGTAAAGCAACTTTCCATGCACTTGTTGCTTTGGCCGTCGTAGGCAGTAGGTAGCCCCCAGAAAAGTTCATTTGTCTCGTTTGTATTTTTTATTATGCAGTAGCTACTGTACTGCTGCTGGCGTTGAAGGCGTTGCCTGCGGCTGCTTTTATCACAATTTTAATCGACTGAGGCGGCGGCGTTGACTGTTGTGCGCAGCGCCTGTCTTGTGGCGGCGGCCAGCAGCGTATAAAGAGCGAGCGAAAACAAGTCAGTCAGCCAGCCCAGACAGCCCCGGCAGCCAGCCAGCAAGAGTTTGAACAATAAGCAGAAAAAACTTACAAAAAAAGGAAAAATAATAAAAAGGAAAGAAAATCAAGCAAGGCAGACACAACAATGCAAGGCAGATAAAGAATTTGTGGCTGACCACTTTGCACTTTACGAGTGTAGTGTGGATTGTGAGTATGAGTACGAGTGTGTACTTGAACGGGTTTATTGTATTATATGCACACATTATTATGCAAGTTCGGTTCTTGTTCACTGACCAGCAGCAGACAAACAACAAAAGCTCAGGTTATATGCACTTGCTCTGGACATTGTGTTATTGTGCTGGCCGATGACGTCTACCAGCAGCAGCAGCAGCAGCAGCAAAGTAAGAGAGTTCTCCTGCTTTTGTTTCCCTTAAGTGACTTTACACGCACAGTTAGGCCATGAGCGTCAAGTTGACTTGAAGCTATACACACTCTAAGGCTACTTGAGTTTGGATTTTGTTAAATTTATTGGTTTATTGTCATGTAAGGGTAAGTGCTTGGATGTTTTTGCTGTTTTTCTTTTTATGTATTTATTTTTAGAATCTGCTTACCATGCGGTTTAGTAATACGCTTTAAGTATTGCTTATCTAATCTTTACATAATACGCTTATATCAACTGCAGCGGGCTTTGTGCTGCTTACTGTCTGAGCTAGGATCAGCGTTAATTTTAAATAATCGGCAATTTTAAAGTGCTCAGGCACCTTTGCTTGAGCCTGAAGAATTTAAAATTTGCATACGATTTAAGTAAGTCAATAATGGAAGCTTATTGGATCAAAGAAAAAAAGTTAATAATGGGTTATGCTCTTTATATACTCTATCGAAGACTCTTTTCTAAAAATCTGTCGATCTATGTAAATGCTAATAACTCTTTAATTCGATAAAGCATGATAAGTCGATTTTAAATCACAACGATAATAATGACATCAATTCATGCTGTATTAAGATACAAATATTTTCTGCTATGATGCCAATTTGCTTCCATATTTATCTAGATTGAATTGAAATGAATCTGATAAGTATGACTGCTGTTTATTGCTACATGTAGTGGTTCTATATCATAAATGTTTCGCTTATTTACATGTTCATTATAGCTTATATCTAATTAATAAAAAAAAAACCTCAAAAATCCTATGACTGTAATTGTTGTATGATTCTTAGTTTATATATCTTTCAATTTGAAAGCTATTCGCACGCTAATATATAATATTGCAAAGCAAACAACAAACAATGATCGCTGATCACATAACCAAGTTAAGTTGTAGAAGTCGTGCTTTCGAACTTAACATCCAAATTTGTTTATTATGCAAAAATGTTTATGTAGAATTGTTTTTTTTTTTGTTGGTTTGGGTGGAGTTTAGAATTTCGAATACAGTTCGCATATAGCAGAACCTGCACGTTTTTCGTAGTTTCAAATTTCATGTTGTATACAGGCTGCTACAAATTGAAACGTCAAACACGCACTTTAACGAATTTTCAACAAATGCAGACCCAATAGAATCGATATGAACAACAACAACAAAAACTAACAATAAAAGACAACCAACAAACGACAACAACAACAACAAACACAGGGCACAATTGAAATCCAATTAAAAATCAGCACAGACAATGGAAAAGCAAACTATGCATAAGGCGGGGGAGAGAGGAAGGGGGCAGTTAGCAGCTGTAAAGTAATTCAGTATTTGTGGGAAAGCAAAACATGGCTTCAGCAATTACAGTTAAGCATTGAAATTGGAGTCGGAGTCGGAGTAAGTAAGAAAGTGCTGTGACGTGCAACTTGCAGCATTTTCCTCCCTTGACGCCAACACACATACACATACACACACATACATATAAGCTCGTGTGCATGCATGGAGGAGTTGGTTGTGTAGGACTTGGCTGACTTGCCTGTCTGTCTTGTCAGTCTGCCAGTCTTTGTTTCAGTCTTTTGCCCTAAGCGGCTTTCACTTTCATTTCTGTGGTAAAATGCAATTTTACGCGTAATAAGAAAAGTACTGCAGCTGAGACAGTTTTTCCATTTATTGCTTTAATTTTTTGTTTTTGTTTTTGCTCATTTAATGCGACGCCACTTGGCGGTCATTGTACGTTGTTGGTAAGAAGTTGTCTGACTGTGGCGTAAAATATTTGTCATGGCTCGGCTTTTTGAGACTATGCTACGCCAGCCTCCTAGGCAAGTGCCACTGGGAAGTGTTCACAATGCGTTGAAAGTGTGAAAATATTTAAGCGCATTATTTTTTTCACTTTTTAATAAAAGTTGTGTATTGAAAAGTGTTGGGAAGTGAATGAGGTAAGCGGATTTTAATTAAATTTACTTATAATGACATTAAATGTGACTCTAATTCTACGACAATTTTATGGCGTTTTCATATAGAAATTGTTTTAAGCTTCATCGTAAAACTAGAATAGAAAACGTTTGTCATTTCTTCACGAATGTATACACAAAAACAACAAAATTGAACAAATATGGCTTATAAAGTCATTGCCTACCAAGGAATTTGTAAATTAGCTATCAAACTATTAAAGACAAAAAAAAAAAAATTTTATTTGGTATCTGCTATGCTAAAACTATTTAACTTTTATTATACAAGTAAATACATTCGATGATGAAAAAATGTTTAAGAATTCTGAACATGTAGTAAACAAAAAACCCAAGAAATTCTGTTTATAAACTATGAAATGTGATTTTATCTAATAGAGTACTGGAATTCGATTAAAACGTTGAAATGGCATCAATTATGAATGCTCTGATGTTAAAAACTATTTATAACTTAGATGTCTCTAGCAATGATATTTTTTAAGTGTTCACCCCAACTGGAACTAAAGCATTAAAATTCGTATTTTAAGTTTGAGAACTCTCATATTAGTTATTGAGAAAGAGCCAAGCCAGACCACGAATCATAGGCAGTTATGCTAAGAACTCGCAGAGTCTAGGAGCATTATAAGCTAAATGTCATTCATATAGAATCAAAACAGGATGCAACATTTCTTTGTGTTTATTGGCAGATTTGGAAATATGCTGCAGAAATACAATATTTAAGTATAAAAATAGCGAAAGCAAGTATGACACCCTTGAATAATGCTAAATGCGCAAATCTGAAGATGTTTGCTCATAAATTTAATATGTAAGTAGTTTTCTACATGACCCAATTACTGATAAGGAAGCAAGTGTGACGTCAGTGCACGCCTTGCCTTGCCATCATTCCGCCATTATGTACAATAGCAGGCGCAAAACATGCACTTTATGCGTGCTAAATTGTGTTAAGAACGCAAATCGTATTAAACATTGTCGACTCTCGACGATGACACATAAGCGTAACTAAGTTTAAGTCGAGCTAATCGAGGAAGTGTCTATTACACATGTATAAAATGTGAGAGTTACCGCCTTAAATAGTTTAGCCAAAGCACCAAAATGACAACACGTGCGGCATGCTTAGTCAATTCTTTTCTCTGTCTAGCGGCAAATTTGTAAATGTCAAAGTTTTAGTATTTTTAATAAAAACGTAGATATAACTAAGCATATTTTAAGCTGCGAATTATATTAAATTAACATATAAAATAAGCTTTCACTATTTGACATGAATAATAAAATGTTGTTGTTTTTATTTTGTTCTTTTTTTGAATTTTTTCGATTATCTCAAACTGGCAAATTAGCGCAGAGGGAGGCCGATTAAATGCGCAAAAATAACTTTAAAACATTTAAAGCAGACAGACAGACAGACGAACACCACGCTGAGTTAGTGACTATTTATTTATTTATGAATAAAATGCTGAACTCAAATCGACGTAGATGTACAGAAGCTGCCACAAAACGACTGAAATAGTAAAAATGCCAAAACAATAACATAGCGTAGCATATACGGTTCCTAAATAGACTTAACAGAAAAAAAAAAGAAATGAACATCTGTTAATAAAAGCAACAAACGCAGCCGAGTAATAGCTAAAAATGTAAATGAAAACTAAACATTGAAGCTACAAATTTGCATTTTTATATAGCCTGGTGACGCAACTAAATAGCAAATAGAAACCAAAACAAAAACAAAAAATTAATTTGGCTTTTTTTTTTTACTCCATAGCATTTTGCTTAAAACAAAAACTAAAAAAATTAGAGGAGAAAAAAAAAAGCAAGCAGAAATTTATTTAGCAGACATTTGTTTCAATGCGAAATGATATAAAAATAGTTCCACAGCTTTCATCTGTACGCTTTGCTTTTGTCTTTGCTTATTAGAAACAAAAGTAAAGGGTGCTTTTTTAAAAAAAAATTTTATTCAGATAGCTGACAGATATTGTCATAATCTTCTTAATCAGCGTAGTTTGTCAGGTCATTCAATAATCAGCTTTAACCGCTTGAAGACCATAAATGACCATGTAAACACTTAGTAAGTATTTCACTTAGCTGAAGGAGAAAATCGAAGTATGAACGTTGCTTTCGTGAAAGTAAACTATTGAGTTTTTAAAGGAAAATCTCAATGGCAGTAATATCCCTAGAAATAGAACTATGATTGGAACTGCAAGATCTTGGGAGTATTAAAATTCTTTGAGCTATAAGAACAAGGCAGCCAAACAGTCTTGGAAGCCAACATTGACCGTACGTACCTGATACAAAAATGTACGAAAGCATGCCTCAACATTATTGCTATTAAATAATCTACTAGAATAAGGTCCTTCGCCTCAACTGTTGTGTTTCTTATATAAATGAAATCTTGCAACTGTTAAAAAAAATTACCCTTTATTTACAAGTTTGCTTCTTATTTGGAATGTGTGTGCGCATCTGCTCAAAAGTAGTATGAAATATTCCAGATGAGCGCATTTGTAGCGCAATAAAAGTGTTTTGTTTTGTTTTGCCCCCAATAAACATCGCTCCCCTATGCTGTAATATCTCTTTATCTAGCAACATTTGCTTTTTTTCACCTTCGTTTTGGCAAATTTGAAGCTGGCGCTTTAATTACAATTTTTTAGTTCACACGCATGTAATGCTTTGCAGTATTGACTGCTGTTGCTGCTGCGCATTAGCCACAGTAACATTGAGTGACACAAGTTCATTGGCACGAAAGCTGACGACTTGACAGAACAATGTAAATGTGTTTTTAATTAAGCAGCTATGCCACGCAGCATAGTCTGGGCAATCCAAAAGATACTTTGCTTATAAAACGCGTGTAATTCTAGCACTTTTTTTGTTTTGTTCTACGTGGCCAGTTCATTTATAAGATAATTTTAATTTTTGTTTATTTTTTTTTTTTTGGCGCAACTTCATTACACAGCAGGCGGTTACGTATTTTGTGCGCTTGTCACATTTTCATGTCTGCATTCTTGTTAGAAAACTTTTGGCATTTCTATAGTGACTACCTTCAGTGCACACTGCCACAAATAGGGGAATTCTATTACTTAAGCCAGCAGTAAGTTATTTCGTACAAGTTTTGCATTTTAATGCGGATAAGATACATTATTCATTAGCAGTTCTGGCTATGCGTGGCGCTAGTGAAAATTTTCCAACGCAGCGTCTGTCAGCGTCAGGCAACAGGTGTGTGCTGCTGTTTGTTAGTGTAGACGCGGCGTTATTTTTGTTGTTGTTGTTCATTTATAAAAGATTTACGCGGTAGCAGCATGTTTATTGATTTAATTTAATTGTATCTAGATACATACACATTTTGCCCATTTAGCATTTGCTCAGCGTACGTGTTTTGCATTCAGCTGCTTTCTTTTTAACTTTTCGTTTTTTGTTTTTTGTTTGTTTAGCCTTTGCTCATGATTTGCTTTTATGTAATTTAAATATTCTTTCCCTTTTTTTTATTTTTATATTTTTTCAGCCAAAAGCCACAGCTAGAATGTTTAATTGTCTGTCTGTCGTTGATTTATTTTTAATTATATTTTGCACTTTTACTTTTCGATTTCGAAATGAGTTGCGCTTTTGCTTTTTATTGATTAATCTTTTCTGTTTTCAGAGAACGTGAAAATTAGCAAGTTTTCTTAATGTTACTTTTCTCTACTTTCTAGCATTATGTCAAAGTGTTGCACGCTCAAGCTGTCAGCCTCAATACTTTTTCTTTAGCATTTCAGTGCATTTGTTGTTTGTAGCTATTTAATTGAAATTTTATATATGTATATAAATCTTAAGATAAATGTAAATGGCACCATGCCAAAAGCTTTGCTATTTCATTTTTACTTATCAACACAACTTTTAAGTTTGTATATGAGAGCCATATCAGGCAGTTTCAAGTGACAGCCTCCTATTAATCTGGAAAATTTTTAAACCAAGGGAAAAGTTGTAAGCTCGAAATGTGACGAAAAGTTTCCAAGCATCACAGTTAAAAATTTAAATTGGTTCGTAAAATATGCTTGATATAAATGGGGGCGTCATCGGGGGATCTTGAAGTACTGCGCAAACAGATAAAAAAGTTGAGGCCCACTTTCACATGATTCCAGTAAGTTGTCGTAGATTTCCATTTTATTTTCTGTACGCCTTAGAAAGAGATAACCATAAACAGCATCTCGATCACATTTAAGTGCAATTTATAGTCAGTAACTAGCCAACGAAAAAGGTTTGCTCTAGTAATATAATTTAAGTTCGGTGAAGGATAAATAAACTAACCGCTTAGTGGTCTTCAAACCAATTCGCAATATAATGTCTAATTGTGTATATAAAGACACAAGTGCATTACAGTCTTTGATTGTGTGGATTTAGTGATTTGAAGTTCTGCACTTAACGAAATGTTTGAAATGAAACTTTAATCAAATAGATGGAAACATCGTTAAACCAACAATAATTTTTTGAACATTAAACCAATATGGTCATCGCAATAAAAAAGGATATGCAACGCCTTGTCTGACTACATTTGCCACTTAGGTAATAACACAATAATAAAAAATTCTTTTTTTTCTTGGTTTTTTTTTTTTCTTTGTATTTGTAGCGTAGGGTAATCGTGCATATTTTGAAAACCATTTTGAGCCTGTAATACTTTCTCATTTTCTATATTGGGTTTTGGCGTGGGCAGATGATGTGCATGACTTTACTTTTCGTAAAAGCAGCCAACTCGTGTCATATGACATAATCATCGGCCGTAATGGCTTTTCGAATCACCATAAAAAGACAACACATATCTCCCCTGACATTTTAAATGGAACGCAGCAATTTACACTGGCAGACACGCAAGCGTCAGCTACAGCACACATCCATCCATAGCCCCCCATGCAAAGCGCTCGTGCTCTGCACGGCAAACAGCAAAACCCCAATATTAAAGGGAAAAAGAAAGAAGAATTTAAAATTGAAATTATTGTATACTCTTCAAATGACACAAACATCAACAAGACTGTCATGCGAAATGCGTTATAGAAATGCACTAATAAAATCTCAACGATAACAAAATCTTAAAAAAAAAAAGAAATTTAAAACTTCAACGCGTAAATAATTTTAAGTAAGTTTCAGTTAGTGTATTTCATGTCTGCATCTAAAGTATCTGTTCCTAAATGCAGTCATTCACATTGAATATTAACACCAAACTTCTACTAAGCAGCGCAGGCAGTTTCTGATGTTTAGAAGTGAAATTGAAACCTACTGCCGACAGATATTTTCAAGGACTTTTGTACAATTTCACTTTTATTGTGCGGATACACATTGTGCAGACACATCCACATGTGTGTGCTGCTGGCTGGACTAAAACAAAACCCAAACATGTGTTGACTTTGAAATTTGTGTGTACATTTGCCTGTCTGTCTTTCGTCTGTCCGTCTGCATGGAGTGTGCCCGTCTAAATGTCTGTCAGCATGTATTTTTGTTGTATATACGAGTTGCTTTTAATTTTGAATAGCATCGACACAAAGCCAACCAAGCAGAGCCATAAAGATACACGATTTATAAACAAAGACAAGCGCACATATGCTGCCTGCTTGCTTAAATAAAGAAATAAAATAAAAAAAAAAAAACAACATATTCAGAAAAAGCGACCACAGCCAACCAACAACACAAAGCAAAAAAAAAAAAAAAATATAATAATTTGGAAGAAAAATCTTCAAATGAAACCAAGCGCTGTACGTTTATCTTTTGCACTTGCCAAGCACGTATCTGTCGCAGTCGAAGTCGCAGTCTCTGTCTATCAGTCTCTTTTTAGTCAGCCAACGAGTGCGTCTTGCCTTGCATTTTGTCTGTAACATTAGCAAGTAATGCCAGTACATAAGATAAGACCATTTGCTGACACTGTCGCTGTCGTATCTGAGTATCTTTGTCTCAACGTATTCTCAGCCATTTCTTTGTGCTTAGCAATTGGCAACTGGCAACGAAGACTCAGTTGGTTTTTGCGCTTCACTATACGAATTTAATGCGCAACTTTTCTATTTCTTGTTGACAACTTTTTCGTTATTTTTTATTTTTTTGTTTTTTGGTATTTTTGTATTAAAATGCAAATGCGCAAAGTTTTGTTTAGCTTAGTTGCTGCTTCGCTCTTTGTGTAATTCTGTTGTTAGACTGCGAATGCCATCGCCTGCAGTTGCTGCAAGTGTCGTTGACTTGTTTATCGACCCAAGGCGCTCTTAATTTGCTATCAACATGTGGCTGCGTCTTAGAATTTTCAAACTGCCCGCTTAAGTCAGCTTTATACGAATAATAATTGTGACAAATTATATTATGTTCATGTTATTTTTTTCTTTACAATCAATTCGTTTCCTGTGGCATTTTGCAAATATATCGCAGCTGCAGCCTGTGAAAAAGGCCCTTTACTATCGACATTGCGTCATTATCAGCAGTATGTTGTTGTTATTATTGAGTGCCACTGTACTCAACTGCTTCTGGGAATCATTTTTCTGATTGCATTCATTGCGTGTTTACGGTTTGTTTGCTGCTTTATCATTAACATAAAATAAATGTTAAATTTTATTTTGCTTTTAAATTAAAAACATTTCTTTCTATATGAAATCATTCTAGCTTTATAATTTTTATCGCTTGGTTTTTTTCTTTTTTTTTGTTCTTCCGTATTTCACTTGAATTTGAAGTTGGATAACATTCAGTTGAATATTTTCGCTTTGGGTAATTCGTTTAAGTTTAATATTAGTTTAAGTATCACACTACACTTCTGATTTATGTTTTTAAATTCTTAATAGTTATGTGCCAAGGCAACATGCATACAGTGGTGTACAAAATATTGGCGCATTACATGCTTGCAACAGATTATTGTACTTTTATTTTTATTGCTTTTATGCGCTTTGTAGTAAGCTGTTAATTTAATCATTTTAAAAATGCAAACAAGAGCATTATTTACTAAATTATGGACTAATCTTTGGCTGCTGAAATTACTTCAAGTTTTAGCTGTTAAAGGTTCCCTTTAAGCAATCTAGTGGCATTAAGGCCTAACGCGCATTGCTTTCGGTATCAAACAAAAGTATAAAGAAAAAACTAAATCCTAAGACAGAAATAAACTTATTTGCGGCATAAATCTTATGCTTGTTGACACTTCATATGGAAACATAATTAATAAAAATTATGTTAATCCACAAAGATGAAAGTACATAATCTCGCAACATTTGTTGCTTTATCAAGAAACACATAACTCAGTAGAAAATGTGGGCAAGCGAAAAGACTGTCTGATAATTTCCAACAGCTGGCTGCCCAGGCCAGTCAATAAGTAAAATGTCAAATACTGAATCATCATGTGGATCAGATCAGGCTAAATACACATCACATTGATATCAAAGCCAGGCACCGCAGCATGGCAACCATTAGCATTATTTTTTTTCTCATTTTTCTTGTTTTGTTTTGCTTTCTTTTCTGTTTTAATTATTAAATATTTAACAATATTTTATAGTAAAAATCAACGGAGTAAACACGAAGGCTAACTATAAACAACTGAGCAAATCATATACGTAACACTTCTCCGTTGACTGAATTTAAAAAATAAATAAATATTTTAGCAATGATGATGCTGTTACTTTGCGCCTTGAAACATTTCATTTTGGTTTTTATTTTTTCATCTGTTTTTTATTTGATTTTCTTAATTGACAATGAACAGAAGAAAGTCTGGCAAAAAAAAACAACATGAGAAAATTAATGTTAAAAAAATAAATAAAAAAGATAAATAAAAATAAATTGTAACGCGTGTGCCATATAAAGATAAACAAACAAATATGAGAAAAAAGTATAAAGCAAATATTTGCAGAAGCAAAAGAACAAAAAAGAGAGAAAAATATAGATGCTTTTAATTCACAAAAAGGGTGATAAGCATTTTAATTGCTGCTTTGGTTTTTGTTAAAAGTTTAATGGCCAAAAAATTTGCTGTTTTAATTAAATTGACTTGCAAATGGTTTTGGCTTTGATTGTCTAGAGGTTTAACAGAATTTCGAAACAACGTTTTAATGTAGGAAAATTTTTTGAGAAATAATGCGCTGATTGGTTTTATAATTTAACATATTGTCATACATATTTACATTGTTAATTTTAAACGGACTTATAACGTTTATTCATTAAGAAAGAAAGGAAAAAAACATGATTTCTTATTGCATTCTAATGGCAGAAAAAAAATATAATGATTTACAATAAAAGCGCCGAAAATGAATTTTTCAAAATTTGTGTTGCTTAACAAAAATCCATTAGGGTAACCAAATTGCAAATGAAATAAATCAAAAACTGACACGCCGCAGGCATGCAGACATATAACATGTTGATTTTTTATAGATTGAAAAAAATGCGCTTATGGAGCAAAGCCACGCCTACAAAGCGTATAAAAGAATTGAACAAAAATAAAAACAAAACCAAAAACACGTGTGAGAAAAACCAAACAAAATTTTTTTTGTTAAGTTGAAATTGGCACAAGAAAAAGCAAATGCACTGCAGTGTTGTTTTTATTGTTGTAGTTGTTGTTGTTCCCACGTGCATTAAGAAGGTTTTCACCTAGTTTTTGTTAACAGTTCACAGTGTTCACAGTATACAGTACAGTGCAGCCACATGCAGGCACGTCATTTGTAGCTAAATGAGCTAAATCAACGCTAGGCACTAAATTAAAACATTTGACTGCGACGAGTGGACTGGGCTGTCTGTCTGTCTTATCTGTCTGCCTGACAAACTGACTATCTTGTTTAAGTTTTCCATTTTTTTATTTTTTCTTTTTCTATTTTTTAATAATAAACCGCGAATCGTGTTGCTTATTTATGCATAATCATGTTATGCAGTTGTAGCTACAGATACGCAGCAATATTTACCATACACCCACAAACACGACACACACAGACACAGTACACCACACCATGCCACTCAAACAACCAAGATTGCCTACTCCTCCTCCTCCTCTACAGTAGCTACGACAAGCACTCGCCCTATTATAATTTATGATATTACATGCTGCTGCTGTTGGCTTGACTTGGTTTGCTTAGTTTTACGTTTTATGGATTGAGTTTGTCTGCATGCATTTACACTGCAGCATTGCAGGTTTAATCATCTGCGCTGGCGGAAGCGTGCGTGCAGCAGCTACTCGCACAACTGCTGGCGCTTGTAAAATCTAAAATGCATTTTGATTTTTCATTTGATTTTTTTTTTTTTGTTTTTGTAGTTTTAGTTCGTCTCTATTTTACTTTCTTTATACACATTTGCCTCTTGTTGAGCACATTTTGTGCTATTTTTAAGCAATAAAGACGCGTGCTGTGGCTGCCACATAGAACCTGAGTGTGCCGTATGAGTAAATGTTTTCCTTTTATAAATACAAACTCTTTTGCCTAGAGATTTCTATCGCAGGCCTGAGTGTTTTGGGCTAAAATGTTTGTGATTTTTGTGCGCGTATTTTGTTTAGGTCTTTCTTTTTTTTTTTGTCTTCTTTTTGTTTTCTCTTGTACAAAGAAGTATATTGCCGCGCAATGCGTTTTGTTTTGTTTAGTTGTGCTCATTTGCATATGAAGTGTTTATTCGTAGGTTCTTTGCCATTTTTCTGCATTTTATCGGTAAGTAGACAAAAGGGATTGCCTGACTGTTTGTGCGTTCACCTATAATGGCATATTGAATGGGTATATGAGTTGCAATGTTAAAATTTCATATTTATAAAAAAATGAGGGTAGTGGCGAAACTGCTAATGTAAAACAGACCGATAGTCATTTATATAATATATATTTATTAATTATATATATATATATATATATATATATATTTATTAATTTATAAATGTATATTAATTGATAAATATCAAACCAAATTTAGAATGAAGCTGATTAAACATCTTACTAATGTGTTATACCCTACTTTTAAAAATCTTAATGGATTTTAAACGGATTATATGAAGAAGCATAAGAAGAATTAATCGTCAGTGGGAATAATTTACATGTGGATATTTTTAAGTTTAACCATTTTTGAATTTAAATTTAAAGTTTTTGGTTAAATTAGTTTTCAATGCTCTATAGATTTTCCCATAATCTTTGTTAGTAATTCAATGTCCGTTCGAACATACATTGAAAGCAACTATTCCCAAGCTTTTAATTTCGCAAAGTTTTTTTTTTGCCACAGTCCAGTTCAGTCCATTCAATAAATTCTACAGCAAAAATACAAATGTAATTACAGTCAACTTCCTACATTTTCAAAGTCACCATTTAAGTATCGGATGTACGAGTGCTTCAAGTGTAGCGTATATGAAATAGAAAAACTCAATTCACGTCAACCGACAAACCCAAACGATTACGATTAGTTTAAAAGCTTTCGCAGCTTGCAGCAAAGTCTAATGAGGAAGTTTCAAATGCTTGACACAGAAAAAGTGTTTCACTAAGCATTAAAAATTGCAAAAAGCAACGTGAGAACGATAAACTTCACTTATGTAAGTATGTCTGTATGTTGTGAATATCGCTGGCATAAATTGTGGTACGGGTAAGCAGAGATAGTGCATAAGTAAGCAAACCTTAAGCTACAGTAAGAATTTAAATTATGGCATTCAGTCTATCAAAAGTAATTCATACATAATTGATATGGCGCGTAGCAGCATTTAAAAAAAAAAGTTGTATATCACCATGGCAACGTTAATTAAGCATGTAAATTTTTATTGTTTTGAACTTGCGTTAAAACAAAAACAAAAAATAAAGATATAAATTATGCAAGAACAACAATCTAGTGAATATTAAACGAGTCTGAGGTCAACGTAATGCCAAAGAATGTGACACAAGTGAGCAAAAAACCGCGACATGCACAATGTAAAAGATATAACAATAAAAATTTAAACAAAAGACAACATTTTATTTAAATTACACACAAACAAGCGACTAAATAAATAAATAAATCAAGCAGCACTTCTGCTCGTCACTGTGGCTTTGCACTGTCTTCAGCAAATTTATTTGCTTGCTAAGTTGTGCAGTTACAATCTTGCGCACGCGATAAGTTACATGCGTTTGGAAAGTTGTTAATACTTTAACGTTTATGATTGTTAACTACTTTTGCTTTTGCTGTTATGTTTCAATTAATGTCAATAAGTAGCACATATATTAATAATACTGTACTTTTTGCTTATAACGAATGCAATTTGGGCGTAGTATACGTCAACGCAATCAGCTTTTTGTCAACAAAAAATTGTTGCATTTGACTTCATATTAACATACAAAGTTAGTAAACGCGCCCATTGCTTAAAATTTATATTAAAGTTTAAATTTGTCTGAACGGTTTATAAAAACGTCACCCTGCACTTTTCGCAACAGTTTATTAGAAAAAGCAATCAGCTTTTTGTCAGTCACAGGCCATTGGCACATGTGCATGTGTGTGTGTAGATTATGCAGTGTGAGGCATGATTGTGTACATTAGTTTACAGTTTTATTATGCATACAAAATATCAGCGACTGCATGTAAATTAGCTGTGCAGAAAACAAACAAACAAACAAAATAGCAAATAAATAAACAAACACACACACATACACACTCACGTATACCAAGTAGATAAACACTTGTTGCACACAAATTGCACACCGAACAGTGCACAGCTGAGTGCCTTTGTTTGTTTTGCTATTTGCGTCATAAAAAAATTTGCAACTTTAAAGATGATTACTTGGCCACGCTAAAAATGCTGCATTAGTCATAACTTTTACATAACTTTGTCTATTGTAAGTCAGCTTTGCTTTACCCATTAGCTAGAAAGTTGCATAGTTGACTAGTATCAACCAACCAACCAGCAAGCAACTCCAGCCACAACAACAACAAAATCATCATCAGCACCATGACCGTCATCATGCGCCGCAGTAACGGCAACACAACAGCCGCAGCCACAATCTTAACATCAGGGCTTAGTGTTTATGTTTATACACACATACGCAAATGTACACACATATGGCTCTATATGCATTTGTGTGTGTGTGTGTATGTAAGTGTAGTTTCAGAGATTACGCTGACTTTGTCGTATGACAAGATGAAATTGCATAGATACGCTGTATCTGTGGTGTATATCGTTAAGTATAACGTGCTATTTTTGTATGTCTCTATGCGTGTCTGTGTGTGTGTGTGTACTTATGTGAGTCATAAATTGCTATTCTTCTACTGGTAT
This sequence comes from Stegana nigrithorax, assembly GCA_037044495.1. Classification (NCBI taxonomy): domain Eukaryota; kingdom Metazoa; phylum Arthropoda; class Insecta; order Diptera; family Drosophilidae; genus Stegana; species Stegana nigrithorax. Next base: position 28,256 of record JBAMBQ010004457.1, on the reverse strand, counting down.
CAGTGCGTGATCTCTGCACCCAATTTGACATGACAACAATGCAAAGTACGTCCATGTAAGAAGAATTTTATATAAATGAAGCGAAAATTGTTGAAGCATGACACTTTGCGCTTGAGTGTATGTATGCTGTGTGTGTGTTTGTTGTGTAGTGTAGTTTGCATACAAAGTGCGGCGTAAACTGTGCTGAATAAATTGAGTTACTTTATTGAAGATATTGATAAGCCAAATGGAAGTACATACTTATGCAAATCGAGGTTGCTGCTTTTTTGTTTTTTAATTGAAGTTTGTTGCCTGCGTAGCAAGGGATTTACTTCATACATGAATGTTAAGAATGAATTTTTTTTTTATAGCATGCGCAGTAAGCCAAGGCACCCCTTGACCTTTATCTTATATGATCAAACGAATCTTTAGTAAAAATTTTATTTGTTACATATTTGAAAGTTTAATTTTTCCTTTTTTAGTTTTCGACTAACGTGAATTAATTTGAATTGAAACTGCTAAAAGTGGCTAAAATTTTTTAATACAATGCAATATTCAGACTGAGAGACATGAACTGTTACCTACTTAATTTATCAATAAGCTCCAAGTTTCATTAAGTAAATTAAGCATATCTTTCTTACATATATACATATATGCACACAGTCTGTATACAAGCATTTAGTGATCTTTAAACGCATATGACCCCCAGGCAATTATATAGTTTGCACAATCTATCGATTGATGGCAATGCACTTTATGTCAACAAAACAAATAAATCAATGTGAAACTATTTATAGCATATAAACTACACATATGTACACTAGATCTAGACATGCCATAAAAACCACATTGCTTAAGTGATTTTTTAATAAAATGAACTAATAAAAATACAACTTCCGAAAACGATAAAAAATTGCACACAAGCAAAGTCAAGTAATTGCAGGTCAAATACAAACAACAATAAATAACTTTTATAGTGACAATGAATAAACCAAAAGCCTGACGTAGACTTTGCTACATGCATTAGAAGCAGCGAAGACGAAAGAAAATAAAAAATTGCCGCTTAATTACGCATGGTCAATTAAAAGAGTAAGATAAAACCATAAGTAAAAAAAAAAAAAATAAAACGAAACTAACTATTTATCGTTTGCACTTCGCGTAAGACGACAGTCAATAAAAACGAATTTAGTAAACAATTTTATATGCCACTGTAGTAAGTAATCGATCTACGTACAAACGCTGACGGACAGCATAAATGTCGCCAGCCACGCCCTGCATGCCATACATGACCGTAGCACACAGACACGAATAGCAGCCGCAGACTAAACCGGAAGGCAAACACAAAGGTCAACTACACGCAGCACAAGGCAACGCAAGTCGCTTGGCAAAGAACGCAGCGCATAGTGCCCCAAGTCGGCTACATAGCTGTAAAATGTGCAGAAAAAATGTAAAAAAATAACAAGAAAACAATAACAACAAAATATGTTTGTAGCTTGTAAATGTTTGACATCAATTAGTGGAGGCCATTGAGAAATCTATCAACTGAAGTCTTTCGCGCACTTAAATGCCGACTTGAGCCCTTCTTGTGTTAATTAGCGGTACCATACGTGTATGCACGCATATTGTGCGCCCGGCAACGCTGACACGTGCATGCAAATTGTTAACAGTGGCTATGCCATCCGAGTCCTGCAGCAAAACTCACCCTGCAAAACACAAATTATGCTCAGCTTGTATAACGAAAAACCTTACATGCCTGCCTGCCTATTACAACAAAGAGTTTGCCGCTAATTCTGTGCTGCGCTATAAATTAAAGCCAGAAGTTAAGTCTAAAAACTTTTTACGTTCTGTGAAAGCAAGTCCAAGTTTATCCAGGAATTTCTTTTGTATGCTTGATTGGCCGCTGACGTTTTCAGACAGCTGTTAAGTTGTACAAAAGAGACAATAAATTTTTGCTTTGTAACTAAAAATAAATTGCTGATGGCTACAAAAATTTGTTCTAATAAACGGAAAAGTCATTAATTTAAGGAAAAAATTACACCAACTTTTCCAACAACAAAATACACGTCAAAATTTTATGTGCAGAAAAAACATTAAATACAGTCTGATGTAAAAGAATAAACTAAGCTGAGCTAAGTTAGCCGCAGTTGACTTCATTACAACCCAACTTTGTGTCGAAGTCATTATGCCCGGCAACATAAGCGCGAACCGTATGCAAGCAAAGGCCGTCTTAGTTCTTATTCATAGACCAAACAATAGAAAATGCACAAAAAGGATAACAAACATTTTCCGTCTGGCAGCAGCTGTGCCACTGACAGAGTCCTGGGTGTGTCGCTAATTGCATACGAGGCAAGTTAATGGAAGTCTTTTTTATTTTATTTTTATTTTTTTATTTCAAGAAAATGCATTTGTTATGTTTTATTGATTTATGCAGCGCCTCTCATCATCATTTTGCAACGAAAATCACCCTAATACAATTTTAATGTTTCCATTAAGACTTGCGCCCCTTACTGGCTGCCACGCATGCGCAACGATTCATTTGTGTGTTTTCTTTTTAATTTTGTTTTATGAATGTGAGTATGCTGCCCAATCGCTACGTTACGTGCGAGTAAGTGGCTGGCTAACTGTTTGCCTGTCGCCGTATCTGAGTGTCTACAGTCATGCTAAAAACTTATTCCCCTCCTAGACAAACAATTCAGACTCGTGCTCGTGTCGTGCTGCGGCGCTATTAAATTAATTATACCAACTTTTAATGCTGTTTATTTAATAGATTTATGAAAAATACCAGACACTTGAGTTACGATTCGCACGTTTATCTAACAGTCTGCTACAGAGAGGGACACATGTGTCTGCTGTAATTATTATGCATACGTGCATAGACGGGTATTTCTTGGTACTGTGTAAAAAAAATTTTAACCAAGGCATGCTTAGCATGACGTCAGCGGCTTTTTAATAAACGAGCACAAGTTCAACAATACATCGGCAAATATTGTTTATATTAAAAATTCACGCTGCATAATTTAAAAGAGCAAAAACCGGAATGTCATACAGCAACAAAAAATTTTTAGTTGTTAATAAGTGAGGTTAGCACAAATCAACAGCGCATTGACTTAAAAATACGTGCCTAATTGCTTGGACTTTAACAAAGTTAAACTTAATGAATTTTTTGTTAAAAACCAAATAAAAAAGAAAAATACAAAGAATAACAGTGCAAAAATAAATACTAAAATTAAAATGTTTAGGAAGACGTCAGCACCTGAGCCGGAGCTTACTGTCTAAATAAAACTAGTTAATAAATAAATAAAAAGAATACTTCAAAGTCGATAGCACAAAACTGGCTATTTAGATTAATTACTCGATATTTTTTTTTAATACAAATGAAATATTTATGTTAACATTTTTTCTTTTAAATAAAAATGCAGTTAGCTGCTTTATATGTTATTTTATTAACAATGCTTTATAAGTTATATTATAAACAATGTATACAGACTACGTAGATGATATAACAGAAAATATTGCAACACATTATAGTCAAACAAAAGCGATTTTTGGTTTTTTTTATTCCAGATTTCTTTTTGTACACTGAGCTTACTGGGTACGAACGCAAAGTAATTGCCAGAGCAATATTAAAATGAAAATTTCTTGTTTTGGCCATATGCTACAAAAGGAGACGATAAAATATATCAATACCAACATGAAAATCTTAACTCACTTCTGCTCAAATGAATAAATAAAAAAAAATAATACTTTGAAACTATCATTTCGGTCAGCAACTTTATGTAAGTGGCTACTGTTACAATAGATTGGAGTTCTAGAAAACATTCATTTCGTATACCAGCTATTTTATTTTTTTATTTTTTTTCGAAGTAAATAAATTTGCAATGTTTTGTCAAAGCGAGCCAAGTACGAGTACCGAAAACAAGATTGTGTATGCGAGTTTACATTCGTATTGTATTTGGAATTTTGAGCTACGGGATTTAATGCTAAGCTACAAAGTATAAGCTGCTAGTACCTGCTTCGACTTCTGAGAATGCTTTGGCATATTGGTAAACTGCAGCTAACAAAAATCTTCAAGGTAAAAGTAAACTCAATTCCTGGCTGCTAATTCGTCAGTTCTGCTACAGGTAAATTGTTTGTGCTGTTACACAGGTCAAGCAAACAGCATAGTGAATCCAACAGTACATGTATAATTTATATAATGTTTCTGCGGTCGTCACTGATTTGTGCACTTGAACATTGTCTGAGATACCTGCCGTCAATGTTTATTTATAGTCATTTTTATAAGGTACGTTAGGCATATACGACACACACAATGCAAAAAAAACCGCACGCGCATGTCGTAAAATAATTGAAGACCTTCGCACAGTTGCCAAGTCGTTTCCGATTCATAAAAACAATAAATAAATATTTCGCTTTTACAATTCCACAATTAATGCAAAATTAATTCGAAGAACACGCTCAACTTGAAAACTTACGTGCGATTTCATTAGAATTGGCAAAAAACAAATTATATTCAAACAAATTATCTTAAATCGATCTTAAATCATACTTTAAAAACAAAAAGCTGACAAACGTAAAATTAAAAAAAATTAATAAACTGCCAAGACATTTCGGCTTTTGAATTTCCCCTTTTCCTTAAAATTTTTCGACTCTCTATTTAGCCGATCCAAAAATCAGTAGAAAAGAAAAAAAAAAAACATAAAAAATTTACGGGTGCCTTATAGAGTTTATGGTCAGGTGTCAACGATGTAGCAGACCAAAACAGTTCGTAGTTGCATTTATGGTAATTAGCAATGTGCTAAAAAACACATAAAAATACGAACAGGCCAAATAATTAACACAAATGAAATCAATAAACTGTTAAAAGCAAAGGCGTCAAATGTAAGCGAAATAGAAAACTAAATTAAAAAAAAAAAACCGATGACCATAAAAAAAACCATAACAGCAACAAAAACACAACAACTCGCTTATTATAGTAATTGATGATGTATACATAACAGATAAGGCGTCGTACATTCACTGGAATTTATTTTTCTAACATCGCTTTAAGTGGACCTGATTCGCTTGCTGCTTCTTGGTTCGCTGCAATTGTAATGCGCAGTAATAATTTACTGTGAAAGGGTAGCCTCTGCGCAGACTATTGTAAATACATACGTATATAGTTTGCATATGTACATATTTATATGAAATGCATGTGGAAAAACAACAAATAAATAAATGAATAATAACAAATAAAATAGCGCACAGTAAATTGTGAACAGTGTTTGGAAAAACGCAGTAAAAACAAAGCAATTAACATGAAAATGAAATGGCGTTGAGAAACGAAATGAAATAAAAATATTTTAATTATAATACAAATGAACGTATTAAGTGAAAAAAAACCAGCAACTTAGCAAAGAGCACGAAAAAAAGAAGCATAAAAATATTGGTCAGCTGGATTCCAGTTTGATTACATTGTTGATCATTATCAGCGAGCTGCTGTGCCTTTATAAAAATTTCAGTGCAAGGTTCAGCCGACAAAAACGTGTAAAACGCATATTAGACTATAATAGGCTAACAATAAAAAAAAAACAAAAGAATGTAATATTAATAATAGGAAAAAATAATAAATGAACTGTAGACAAATAATTAGTAAAGAATAAAAGTTGAACAAAATAAAAAATAAAAAAAAATTTTATATATAAAAATGAATAGAAAATAAAGTATAATAAACAAAATTGAAACTAATACAAAAAACAAAAAAAACAATATCACATTAATATTAAAAAAAAATAAATAAATAAAAAAACAAAGTACAAGTATAAAATTAAAAAAAATCAAGAATTTTAATGTCATTCGAAAGCATAAATAAATATTTTTAACGCAATTTTTTATTAAGTTTATAAAAGATAAATTGTTAATCCAAAAGACAATGGCAAGTTAAAAATATATTATAAGTTTTTGAAATATATAATAATATGCATCTTGCAAAACTGCTTTTTAATTATTATTAAAATCATTCTTCTTTTTTTTATTAATTATTATTGATTTTTAATTGATCAAACATCAAAATGATGAATTTTTTTGTTAAAATTTTAGCCTTGATAGTTTTTTTTATTGCAGAATCATGTTAATGGATCTGATTAAAACGTGGTATGGAAAATAGACAAAATATTATAGGGTATAAAAAATTTGAAAATTGTTTTTCCTTTATTTGATTTTAAATTTGTATACATTTATGAGTTTTTTTTTAAGCTTGTTTATACATAAATATTTTTTAATCATTGAAGCAAATGAAGCTTGAAAGTTTGACTTAACTTTTGTCTGGATGATGTGTGTTATGAGTTTGTTTACAATAATCGATTTGCGTTGCCAAGGCTTTGTGTTTACAAACCAAGTTACTGTTTTAGTTTCAGACTATAATTGCTTATTGAAATTTACACCTGCTGCCAGATAGCCAGCGCATGCTTTGCAAATTATGCCAATTATGTTAACATAAAACCCCTTAAACAAGGTTCGGTTAGCAAAAACGACAAAAATTTTGCTGCCATAAACACTGGCAGCACAACCCTTTGGCAAATGCAATGCATTTCGCAGCTATTCAATATTGGCGGCAATTTTGGCGCGCAGCCCGCGCCTGCACTGCACTGCACTTTTATTATAATTGCAATTTGCAATTAATGCACACGCGCTGCAGTTGCGTTGCCCTGGTCATCATTAATGGTCATAGCTAATGTACTCACAGCACACACACACATGCACACTGTCAGCAGTGCTGCATGTTTGTTGGCAATTACGTTGCGCCATGCGACAGTTCGACGCAGAGACGGACCAAGTGACTGTGGTACACTTAAACATAGACTGAGAGCTGCATAAATGCATAACTGCTGTCTCTGCCTGCCAGCCTGCTGCTGTAGTGTGCATTGTGAGTATATGTGTGTGTGTCGCACTGTTGTCGTACGGCGGCGGCGGTGGCGGCGGCTTGGCTCTGTTCTAAAAATGGCGCACCCAGTGGTCAAACAATAAATGTGCAACTGCAGCAATGCCAGCAGCAGCAGCAGCACAAAATGGGCAGCAGCAGCCGCCTGGGCGCTGTTTCCGCATAACTTGCAACAAAATATGAAAGTGTGTAAGACAACAACGAAAACACAAATGATTAGCACATAGTTGCATGATATTTATGCGCATATTTATGTGTGTGTGTATGTTTGTATGTATGTTGTGCATATGCACGTTTTGTCTGCCTTAATGGCTGCATCCGTTTTGCAATTTGCAGTTCACTTCTGCTTTTTTATAATTTTCTTTCTCATTTTTATATTGCTTTTGTTTTATGTTTATTATTGCATGCGTTGCATTGTTGTCATTGCTGACTGCCTGCCTGGGCATGGGTGACAAAAATGCAATGCCACATATTTTCTTAGGCAAAGCGACTGACCAACATCGGCAACAGCCACAGCAGCCGCCGAAGCTGACTGCCTTCACAACATTATTGCCAGCATCATCAAAGTTGTCGTCAGTGTTGTCACTTAGTTGATGTTGCGGTTGCACTCGTTGCTTTTGTTGTTGTTGTTGCAGGCGTTGCTATTGTTGTTGCTATAAGGTTATTTACCCTGATTAACCACAAATTGCGGCGGCTTCCTTTACAGTCTTTTTTATTTTTCTGTCTTTCTTTCTTCTCTTTTTTATTATTATTTTCTACTTTTGCTATTTTTGTCTTGAGCTAATGACGTGTTAGCCCTTTCGCTAAGAGCTGCTCAAGTACTGTTTATCTCGCCTGGCAATTATTAACTTAACACGCTACTCTAGCCGCGCCACACATCAAATGTGCCATTGGCTTGGCTTTTCTTTACGATGATCGGCGCAAATGTCAACATAGTTCATATAAACAAATAATGCTGCCGAACTTACAGCATACAATTTCTGACTATTTATTTTCACACCTTGACGGGGGCTTAAGTGCCTTTGCGCATTGGCCAGCGCGCCTTGCCTGTCAATAGAAGTTCGTTGACTTAGGCTATTACCATCAATTCGACATTGATCGCTTAAACACACAGTCAATCAAAGTGAGGCTTAGCTGTGCGGCCGTGTGGTCCAGCATTTTTAAGATACACTGCTGACATTGTGAGCATTTATTATTTACATTATTTTGTAGCTGCATGTGGTTCGCATTAATAAAACAATTTCAGTACCAAATCTTATCATAATGTCCTTTGCAGCAGCTCATACTTATATGCATCTATTTTTGCTTGTGTGCCTCAACTTTATGCACTCTGGACTGAGACTTCTTCCTATCACTTGTTGTGGCCTGCGTCCAGCATTGAACACAGAGCGCTGACATACCAATTCATTGAGTCACAGTCACCAACGACCTTAAGCAAATGCAATTAAGATTCCTCAACTTGCAGTTGCGCAGTGTCCACTGCTATGCTAGTCTACAACGTGTTTTGTCTGTCAACGGGTGCCAATTCTGTCGAATCATGCAACGGTAAGTAAGGATTTGAGGGTATATAACCGTAGACTACGTCTTTGTCATGCTCATTAGCTTGATGATGTGGCTAGTCATGCATTGCACAAGTGTCATCAGCTGATGATGTGTTGATTAAAGCAAACATGGCCAAGTATTTCTCATATGCAATCAAAGACAAAGTGTTTAACGTTGCCAATACTGGTATTTTTTGTGGAGATAATTAAGTTGAGAAAGTTTATTGATAAGTAAGTGCAGCCGCGGGCAATGCTCAACTTTTTAAGTTTTCCTAATATGTCAAGTATTTTTATGAATATACACTCCTGCATAGAGGCATTGCGTCTGTAAAAGCTCAGCTAATAGTTTAAGTAAAGGGTATGCTGGGCAGCCAAACCGTTTTGAGTGTTATAATTAAAAAAACAAAAATAAAAATCAGACACACAAATGCACGCCTGCTGTGATATATTTGTTCTTAATTTTTAAAATCAAAGATAATCACCGTCTATTTGCTATTTATGACTTCAACTTCATTATGCCGCTCTCAGTTTTAACAACATTATTTATGGTTAGTGGTCAGCATTTCGAGTTTTACCACTCATTAAACATTTAAATTTACATGAAAGAAATATTATAATTATCATCATAATATTATTACACTTCGAACATGAGACTGGCATTGAAATATTATCAACATATCTTTTTGTCTAAATGTGTTTATGCTCATGATCAGCAGTATGAAACATTTTTGTAACCTTAAAAACTCACAATAGTTAGGAATGTCGCTTAAAGAATAATATTAAAAAAAAAAAAAAACAAAAAAACCCACAAGAATCAAAAAAATATCTAAAACTAATAAAAAGCCAATACACTTTTCAAGAAAATAATAAAAACTCAAGCATTAAAAAAATATTTCAAAATAAAATTTAAATATTCAATGTTCACTTATTTAATAAAATATATAATTCTATTCAAAATAACAATTAATGCAAGCAAATTCAAAAAAAAAAAAAAATCATAAATATTTTACAAATAAAAAAGAATATTTTCAAAAAATCATATTATTTATTAATCGTTGTGTATCCCTTTTTTGTTTTTATAATTTTTGAGACCAACAACATTACTGTAACTAAGCGAATTTGTACTTCTATAATTATGTCTGATACAACTATTAGAAATTCCGTTTTAAAGCATATCAGTGACAGTCATACCCTGACAAATTGTTGTAAACACAAATCATTGCTATACTGCGTGAATTTCTTTTTCTAACCGACATTAAGTTTGAATGTGTACGAATATTTTTATGATTAATCGCTAACTTAAGCTGCCAAGACAAATAGCCATATACACTTTAAAACAAATGATGCGCAAATGCTTGGCTTAATTTTGCCGAAAAAAAAAAAACCACACAAAGCAGAAGAAAAATTGAACAACTTAAATATAAAATGCCACTCAACTCGAGTATTGTTCAGTAAATATTGATTTTTTTTAATACGCAGCTTAAAAAATTGATTATTTTTTTATGGTGAATAAAACACAAACAAACAAAAAATAGTTTCGAGTGCAAATTTTTCAAAATGAAAAAAAAAAAAAAAACTCAAATCAAACAACAGAAAACCAGGCACAATAGTAAAATAGGCTGGCCAACAGCATGAGATACATACAGACAAACAGACATACAGACATTGAGTAAAGTATACTGAAATGCACAACAATGAACAGGAAAGGCGGCGCGTAATTTGCATTCTTGGCACAGTGCGCGGAACACTTGTGTCGCTGGCAAAGTAGACAACGTATCCGACTTAGTACGTTAGTACGGCAGACTGCGCGGTAAGGACGCCGGGCTTGTGCTGCAAATTGTACAATAGTAACGCATATACATACGTACACATATACTATCCCACTATTGCCGGCTGTACATATGTACAAATGCAGTGCAAGGTACTTATACTTTAGTTTTTATTATTACATACACAATTCATTGGCGCAATTGACTGCATTGTGATCGTACAACTCAGCGCTTGCAGGGGTGGAGTGGAGCGGAGCAGTATTCTGCATTGCTAAAGTGGTAAAAAATCGGGTTAGTTTACACACCCAGCAAACATTTTTTTTCTTTTTCTTGGCTGCTACTACAAACAAATTTCCAACGTAAAAAACGAGCAAAAAATAAGTTACGCGACACTTGATAAAACTGCACAAAAACTTTTTGAGGCGGCCAGAGGTTGGTTCTCTGACGTTTATGCGGTCGCCATTCGTTTGTCACTTACACACATGCACACTCCTACTCACACTCTCGTGTAATTGTCCCATGAGCGACACAGTTGTGTGTGAGTTGTCAATTTTTGCGCGTTGTGTTGTGCCCGCGAATCAAATGCGAAAATGCAGGCAACGGCGCTTGTGAGACTTTTTTCAGCCGCGTGGAAATTTGCTGAAAATTGAGTTCGGTGAAGCTTTTGGCTTGATTGAGACAGAGACTCATTGCCTTGCTGCCATAACGCACAGCACACTTCATGCTGCCAACTTTTGTCTGCTGGATTGTTTGCCAGCCAACCCGACTCTGTCTGCCTGTCTGTCTTGCTGCCTGCTTATGACCTTTTTCTCTTGTCTATTTGCCTTTGCGTAGTTTTTCCTTTTTGTTTTGTTTGATAGTCTGCTCGCTATATTTATGCCCAAAAGTTGTCAATGACGGTACGATAAACTTTGTTTAGGTGATAAAATTAGACAACATTCTATGCAAACTGGCAGCATTTTTATTTATAGAAAGTTATAATCGAATGTTGCTTGGCCAGCAGCAGCTGACGTTAATAGTTTTGTGGCCAGTTGTAGCTTGGCAATTGTTTTATTTATTAAAACCTAGCGATAATGACGCTAATGTGTGTACAGAGTGGAATATTTAGATTAGCAATGGCTCAGTTTAGATAAAAACTTTTACAGCGCATGACTAGACACGTATGACGAGTATGCGGCCTAACAACGTTAAGGCCACGCACTTGGTAACCGCTTGATACAATATTTCCGGTAATGAGAAACCACGTAAGCTGTTAAGCGTTATATAGAAAAAAAAATAAAAAATCAGAGTTATTGACAACTTTATGTCAGTCAAGCTTTAAATATGCCATGGCTCTTAAACTGACAATGGGTTTAGCTGAATCTAGTCTAATATAAATTTGCAACTGGTAGGAGCAAAGTCGATAGTTTCTGACTCTTACACTTTGTACAAATACAGCCTCAAATAAATTTATCAATGAAGCGTACAGAAAATAATCGAATTAATTTCACAATTGCAGTTCCACTCTAATACAAGAAGAAAACGCAAGTCATCCAAAGCGGAAGCTACATAAGGGAAAGTTATCACGATTAGTGAACTTTTATGTTGTTAGAACAAGTCGAACTTGAATTTAAGGCACCTGCCAACCTGAATGGCTATATGAATATGCATAAAGAGTTGATGTTAAGCTGGTGGATTGCTAAACTAAGAAGCACATACATATATCAAAGTATAAAAATGTAACAATTGCACAGCAGCAAAATACCGTGACAGGCACGGGAACCATAATATTAGCTTTAAATTAAGTTTATACATTTTTTTTATTTACTTTATAATGTAATCTTGACATTTACATGCTTCGTAATTAAAGATATGCCGCAGCAATTAAATAAGCTTTGCGCTTAGCAATAAATTCATGATTTGCCTGAAGCTTTATCAATACTGAAAATTGCACACTCTTTGCTTTTACAATTGTCAACAATTGGCACTAAATATAAGATTGAGCACGTTTCCTCACTAAGTAAATACATATTTTCGTTTTTTGTATACCTTAGTCATATTGCTAAAGAATCGTATAAACAACAAGTATTGAAAAACTAAACTATGCTTTGTTTACGCCAATGTCTGGCCAACTAATAATAATTGATAAAATTCGAATAGTGTAAATCAATGGAAAATTTGGCTTCGGTAAAAAACAATTTTGACGTCATAAGCGAATTAAGTAAACGCATTTTATCAGCAACGAAAAAAAGGAAAGAAAAGAAAAGCAAAGAAATAAAATAAAATAGAAAGAAAAAATGTAGTAATTGTGGAAAAATAAGGTTGGGTTTTTTGTTTACGGTGTATTTTTTATAAGCTAATAATAGTAATTGAACTACAGTGGCTACAGTGTATGCATAACTTTATCAATATCAAGAAAATATTCTATTCTATTACCAAACACGTTTTGTCTGCAGGCTATTCAGCGTAAATAAATGGAAGAAAATAATAACCAAAAAATTAAATTCAATTTGATCAAAGCATTAGCATCTGCATACATTAAATGTGAAAAGACTCCGGGAGTTTGGTACTAAACATTTATTGGCAAATGGCTTGCCCAAAGGCCAGATGAGATGAAGCTGCTGCCTAGACTCGCCATTAATAAATAAATAAACACTCATATAGAAATGCCAAAATCAATGAGCTCTGCAGCCTTGCTTACCATTAATTTTCAATTTCCAGCACGCCCAAGCAGCCCATTGAAATGTTTTTGCTCTCAGCAAAATAATAACCAAGATTGGTGAACCTGGTCACGTATGGCTAAGACAAAGGCAAAGCGGACCTTCAAATAAGATTAAATAAGATGAACATTGCTCTACATGTCTTGCGAGTTAAATTCGTTTGATTTCAGACGGGGGAATCCTATTGACTATTAATTAGTATCTATGCATGTAACTTTTGTTGCTTTAGCATCCAACATTTAAAGATGCGAAACTGGAATTGTACTTGGACCAACTAAATATCAGAAATTTTGTTTAAAGCTTAATCAACAACACATTAAGCACTTTTAAATTTCAGCCAATGAAGACACTTAAGAGACTGCGGTTTAAAGTATCAATGAGCAACATGAGCCTTTCAGACATCAACATTATTCGTTTTTGAGAGCTGAATATCAAGGTTTAATATTGGAAAAATACATCTTATCGGTTTCCATTTTTCTTCAATTGTGAAAATTTAAATTTTAGTTTAAAATTTCTGTATGTATTTGCAAGTCTTCTATTTAAGCAGTTATAAAAACAAAAATTTCAATTGCATATTTTATTTTCTCAAAAAATACTCTGACACCAAGAAATAGAAAAACTTTTCTCATTATAATTGTACTTTTTGGCAACATGCGGGAAAGTCGCTTTAAGAAAACTTCCTTTGGCACGAAATGTGCTGCATATGCCATGTGCCACAAGCTGCTGTCCTAGAGACAATTATTGAACAAAAGTGGCAAAGACAAGCAATCGATTGCTTATGTGACGACTCCAAATCGTGAATTATCTATATTTTTCTAAGGGTTTTTTCCACTTTTTCTTAACTATTATGATTTGAAGACTTGAAAAATGTATGCATATGATAATGTTTGTTTGTAATTGTAATACTTCAGTTGTAAAGTTAGATTAAGTAACTAAACTCTGTAAAAATTAGTAAAATAAGACAAATGTAATATTTCCGTAAATAAATAAAAAAAATTAATTTTTTTTTACTCTAAATTTAAAACAATATTAACAAGCTGGTCTCCACTTCACTGAATTCCATAACCTTAATTTCTTTTAATAATCAAAAATCTTTATCTGTGACTTCAAATCGGATTCGGATAAACACCTGTGAAAGTTGCCTGTCTGACCTCAAGTTTTTCATGAGTCATCACAAAAGCTATTCAGCTAATTAGATCAAGTGTATATAAGGCAAAGGTAAGATCATTAAAATTTTGTTCTTGAGAATCATTTGAATTTTATGAAAAATGTTATGACAAAAAGTCAAATACATTTTTTTTCAAATAATTTTTTACTAAAGCTCATTACAGTAATAACCGGTCAAAAAATCTTGTGAATGTATCTGTGTATATATTATTTGATTATTTATTTAACTGCTTAAACTGCACATGTGTTTTTTAAATAAAACACACGATAAAAATTAATAAAAACTTTACGCGCGCATTTGTACTTGTAACTTGTTTGGAATATTTAAAAAGAAAATGCATTTAAATAATTACATGTGACAGTCCTTTGTTGTTATTGTTGTGTGCAGTTTTTTTACTTATTGTTGTTGTGGTTTTTTTAAGTTAATTTATTTTACAGCAACTGCACGCCAACAACAGTCTGTCCGATCCGGTGGGCAAGGTGAACGGTTAATCCCAAGTAGAAATAAATTTTGTAGTTGTAGACAAGAATTCAGCGTCGTTGCTGTTGTTGTTGTAATATCCAAAGCGTTGAAAGAGAGGGAAACACACTAACAATGATTGATTTACTTCGTGTGTATAGCCGCGGTAGCAAAATAAATAAAACACAAAAAAAACGCCGACAATGGGTTTTTTTTTACTTGTTCTCTTCTTGTTTTATTTTGTTCTTGTTAAGATTTATTAATTATATAAATGCTTTTTGTTGTTGATCTCTAGTTTTATGTAACTTATCGCAACAATTTTCGTTTGAAATGCTTTTCAACGCGTGTGCAAAAATATAAAGAAAATCTACACAAAATTTAAACAAAAAAAGAGACGCCTCACGTTGTTGATAAGCCGTCACCGCATTACTTTATCAACAATCTGAATTTATGATGCGTATTTGTTTCGGTCAATTTTTCGGTTTTTATTTCCTTTTGTTTTCGCTTAAATACACAACACACTTTCGTTTATTTGTAAATTTTTAGAAAATATGGCCCTTCATTACACACGTTACTTTTTTGTTCACTTTGTTTTTCTTCTTTTTTTTGTTTTGGCGTTTTAATAAATGGTTTGAAATTAATTTTCAACAGACGACGACAAATGGCGCTTCAAAGCAAATATTTTATTTTTGTGCAAAATTCTTCCTAAATTCTTCTTCCCTCTCGTTTTGTTATATGCTTATATTTTTGCGTCCAAATAATTTTGCAGTTTTGCTCAGTTTTGCACACAAAACTAGGAGTAAAACGAAAAATACAAATCAAAACAACCGTTTTTTTCTTATTTTTGGAGTGCACTAAATATACGAAATGTGCGAATAACGTATTCTCACCAAAGAGCAAAAGATTCGCAATAAACATGAAGAATCACGCGCGCGTCGCCCGTTACGCCAACATTTTGTCTTGACTAGTCGAAGCTTGTGACTACACTAACATGTTCTTAAACTCAACAGTCGTGTATTCTCTTAGCAACATGTTTCCCTCAACTATAGCAACAAGTTGCCGCTCATGCAGGCAACAACAAAACACATTCGTTACACACGGCAACATGCATTTCGCAACATTAGTAAACTTTTTAAAGAGTGAATCGGTTTCAGTTGCTCTTAAAATGCGGTGAAGAAGGCTCTCTTTGAGAACAGCAAGCGGCAACAGCTGAGGTCTGCTAACAACAGTGACTGCATGTAGTAATGACACAGGAGCTGGTTTTTGAATTATATATGATAATGTAATGGGTTTGCTTATAATTTTTATATTAAGTTTTTTAGGTAAAAACTCATTTGAAAGAATTTGAATATATATAGTAGCAAAAAAATAATAATATCTAAAAAAGGACTTAGTTTATTTTTTCATCGATGAAGAAATCCATAATCTGTGATTTAATAAAACAGTATATATGACAATATCCTAAATACTTTGTTGTACTAATATCGGCTAGTTAACATAGATGGGACACAGCGATATTAGAAACACAAGAAACATAATATCAGATGTAGAAAAATAACACATATAAAATTTCAGGCATGCATTACTTATTGAATAGCATTGGCCAAGTTACTAGAAAAGGATTATTTGGAAACTAACGAAACTATTAAACAAAGTCCCATTTGACGATGACGTTTTCAATATTCCAAAAATGTAAATAAAATAGTTTGAAAAAAAAAGCTATTTTTGTTCTTGATGCTAAAAAATGTCCGGTTTTAGAGTGACGAACTCTTGGAATGCATTATGTCGATATGGGGATGTATAATCTTATTACAGTAGACACAGGAATTACCAGACATATTGAAATACATGGGTTATTAGTTGAAATTATATATGTGGATGTGAAGCAAATAGGTCTGAGGACTATCAAAGGACATCTTTAGGAAATATTTGACATATAAACAAATACAATTTCAATTAACAGAAAGCATTTTTAATTTCACGACACTGTAAAGATATAAATTGAAATGCAGACGTCATAAACATCTCTTCCCATACTCACCAGACCAACAGCACACAAGTGTTTAACCATGCGACAGCGACAACGACAACCGTACAACAGCTTTCGCTTGACTATCCTTTGTTATTAATGCTCGATTGGCTTCGGCTTTTCTTTGTGCAGCGCTGAGAGGCGACAACAAAAACAACAACTAATACAGCCACCACAATGACAATGTTAAAGTTGTGAGCTGTGAATTGTGAACTTTATGGCGCACTTGCTGGGGAATAGAATTTAGCCTTTGTTGCCTCTTGCTGCTCGTTTGTTTTCACTTGTCGCTGCTGCTGCTGCTGCCGGTGCCGGTGCTGCTACCGTTTCGCATCAATTTCATGTGCTGTCCATGCTGGCCAAAATGGCCGGCATTAACCCCACAGCAGACGTCGTAAATCAAACTGAAAACACATACAAATATGCAGCACTCACAAAGCATTAAGAAAAGAATGCCGCCGTGAGGGCACATCATCAAGTTGCTGATGTACGGAAACTTCATGCATTGCTTTTCTTACTGTTGTTGTTGCTCTTGTTGTAAATAAATCATAATTTATGCATTTTTCAAACGAGAAAACTTATTTCGTGTTTTTTATTTTCCTAAAATTAATGAAGTGAAAAGTGAAAAAAGAATTCGGTTTAGCAAATATTAAAAAGTTTTGCCAAACTGTCGATTAGTTAAGAGAGCGCATTCAAGAAAGCAAACAGTGCGCTCTTCAACTTGCTCTTAGAGCGCTCACGTGTTCTTTATGCAGGCAATGTTAAGAGTATTGTGCACGCTTGCTTGACATTACAGATCAGTCGGTGATGACTAAACACGAAAAAAAAAAGCAAACAAAAATTAAACAACAGAAGCAAATTAATCAACAAAAAATGCTACAAAAAAAAAAATAAAAAATTGTATAAAGTTGCTAACACAAATGGCGAAACAAAAATACCATACAAATTAAGACAAACGAATTAAGTCAACAAAAATCCGCTGAACACAATAAGAAAAACAAAAAAAGTAAATAAAACAAAAAAGAAAGTTCAACAAAAGTATTTTAATTATGTGAAAAGCAGTCAATCACATGTAAATGTTAAAAACCATGTTAGGATGAATGCAAGAGCGCGCGAATGAGTTACAACATGTAAATGCAGAGTGACAGTCGATAGCGTCTCGTTAAAGTAAAATGCAGACGGCAGACAGGCAGACAGAAAAGGCCGGTGGTAGCAAAATCAAATATCACAACAGCAAATAATATGCAAGAGTGAGTGCGCAAATGAAAGTGAAATGTAAGAGTGTGGTTAATGTGCTTATGCCTGCCAGCCGAGACATTGGCGTAGGTGGCACAGCCGCACTATGCGCATACGCCCTCTCAGAAATGTTTATAATCTTATCACAATGCAAGCAACGCAGAGGAGAAGAAGAGAAAAGGCGAGAGCAAGCAGCAACACCGACAACAACTGCAGTAAACCGATACCACAAGGCTGCCAGCACAGACAAGGAAAAATACAAAACGCCTTGACTTAACATAACTTGGGTTATCTCTATTATTATGATGGCTTTTGCGCATAGCAGAAGCAACCTTTGAGGTAAAAGTAACAGCAGCAATTGCGCTTTGTTTGGCTGGGTTCCGTTTTGATAAGAAATATGCGCATGAATCATTGATTCATTGAATCATTTAAAAGTCAAATATGTACACACAGACAGACGAGGATGAACTTGAGCACACTCGTATATTTGCAATAAAATAATTAATAGTTACTACAGCCAACTTCACTCACAGAAAGTAAATTGCGTCTATGAAATTTCTTTCACACTTGCATGCGCGCATTATTTGTCAATTGTCGCTTGTTTATTTGCTGCTGCTGTTGATTTGTAGGGAAATTTGCTCTTAATCATTTCTTTGGAATTCGGAATTATAATTCATTCAAAATATAATATTTTAAGTCAATGACGTCAACAACAGAAAAAGTTCTAGCATCGTGTCATAAACAACATCTCAAAATGGAAAAATAATTGAAAAAGTTTAAATTATTTACAAACTTTTGCAATTCATGAACTAAGTTTATCTATTGTTTAATTAATCGTTTTTAAAACGTAACAGCAATTGTCAGAGTAATGACGTCAAAAGCTCGCAGCTGCGAAATACATGAGTTGATTTAAATAGTATTGCATATTTTTGGGAGCCATTTTTCATCTAATAAATATTCATGTAGCAAAGTAGGAAATAAGAGACGACGTTGTGAAATAATAATTAGTTTTATAAAAATTCGTCGTGGAACTTACGATTATACTGCCTCTGGTTAATTCCTGTGTTTTTCTTTTTACTTAAATTGGTTTCATTGTGTGCTCATTTAATTAGGATAAAGAAGTTCCTCGATAATTGTTTTTTTTTTTCTTCAGTGCTTTTTTTTGTGCGTGCAGATAGGCAGCAATATCGGCTAGAGTTGTCACCCCATCAAATTGAATTCTTTCTTATCGTTGTGCAACTTTTTGTATAAAGAATATTTTGGAATAATACTATTGAGCAGAAGTTGGCGTTGTTCACTACTGCTTCAGTGTTGTTGAAAGCGAGTCTCCGAGACGGTGGACAATGTGCAATGAAAAAAAAGTAATGTGCCTCACCAATATAAGAACACTATTGAAGTGAAACTGCTGTACAAAATGTTAGGAATGAAGTTTCAGCTACTATGTATAATGTATATGAAGTAGGAAAGAAGCAAAGCAATTCACTATTGCACTCTATTGTCACCGTTGCACAGTAGTGCAACATCAACAATAAAAATTATAGGAATCATTACTTATAAACATATTAGTGGTCGCTCATATTACTGACGTAGTGCCACAATGTGCACAACAAAAACAACATTCATATAAAATGTGTCTCGGAATATTTCAGGGTGGAACCCTTACATATTAGCAGCAGCTAAGCAAGGCAACGATCTATGAGTATTATACAGCAATATATATGTATACGTGTGCCACATGAAATGTTGTCTGAGTGAAATCTACTCTCTCGTTTGTTTGCTTATAATTTCATAGATGAGTAAGATTTATATTTACTCACGAATCAGTATAATCAGTAAAGTATTTTTTTCTCTCTCTTACTCATGCGTAAGCAATCATTCCCTACGCTGGAGACGACCACACAAAAGACAATGCGCATTGTTTTGTGCGTCTCCTCACTTCGTCTCTAAAGCATCATGCCTTCGATTTCTGGGACCTTTTTTTTGGACTGACAACTCGCTAAAAAAGTTTCACTTCAAAAAGCCAATGTGAGTCAGATCACAGGGGAGATGTGTAAAACTATAGTACTTAAAGATTTTTTTAAGTTACAAGTATTTATAAAGCGTATCAGGCCCTTCTTTCTTCTAATGTTCTCTGTACAATTGTTTTGAATTTATATTGTAATCTCATTCAATTTTTAATAAAATTAATAATAACTGGATTCTGCTTTGTGTGCTGTCAACGCTGTTGCAAATACATATGGTTTTATTTTACACCAATGTTTTTCAAACTATGCGGCGCTAGCACAATTAAATCATGATTTATCGGACTCTTGCAGTTAATTTTCTCTTTAACCTTTTGATTGCTTTGAATGTGTTACATTTCATATAGTTATACCTAAAGAATATAGTTTAAAAAAATAAAAGTAAATTTATATAAAAATAAATCTGAAAATTGATTAAAAACAAAAATAAACTAGAAAGGCAGGGCTATAGTCGGGCGTAACCGACTATAGAAAACCCTGTACCCACAATCCAAAACTGAATATATTTTTTTGTTGAATATATTATTTTGTTATCATTACGTAAGGATATCTCAAAAAAACAAATTTTTTTTAGTAAAAGCCATTTTTCGGCCGATCGCTCCTATGGCAGCTATATGTTATAGTAAACCGATATTTATAATATTCGGGAATATGATTGGATATTACTCAAAATCATCAAATCTAAAATTTGATAATGATATCTTAATAAACAAAAAAGTTTTCCGAGTAAATGTTGTTTTTCAGCCGATCGTTCCTATGGCAGCTATATGTTATAGGACGAATATCGAAAAAAAAAAAAACTTTTTATGCCTCTGGATTGGAAGGGTCTTCGTGCATAATTCGGTGGTTGTAGGTTTTACCGTTTCCGAGATCCGTTTGTTCATACAGACGGACGGACAGACATACAGATGGACATGGCTAGATCGACTCGCCTTTCGATGATTATCAAGAATATATATACTTTATGGGTCTGCCACGCCTCCTTCAGACCGTTACATACATTTGCACAACTTTAATATACTCTTTACCATTTGTTGGTACAGGGTATAAAAACCGACTCAAACAATTCCCGCCACAAGATTTGAACCAGGATCCTCATTTATGCTGGTCACTGCATTTACACACTTAGCCAACAATCGTTGCATCTGGTCGATGCTTAATTATGTATTTAGATCTAAACGTAGGTACATATTTAGATCAAAACTTAATTTTTGCACCAATACACTCTCATACACCTCACACTGATTTCGTCTTACTCTGTTTTGTAATTGTATTGTGAAACGAGATTTTTACATAATCTAAGCGTAAAAATGTTTACACATTAAAAATAGTTCAAATATGTTTAATTAATATAATAAGAATAATTTATTTTTTGATCAATACAAATTTTAAGAAAAATTACATCTTCTTTGAATGTCTTACATTACAGAGTACAGACATTGAAGAAAAATTGTTCCATGAGTAAATGAGTTTAAATACCAATATGAATGAAAATTCCAACTGAAATGCGGTTAAACCCGCGTAGATTTGCTCAATTTTCCAATTTATTTCGGAAATGTACATAATTTTCCATATTTTCCATGTAAGAATGTGTGAGAAAAAACCAAATGTAAAGCGTAAATGAAGCAAAATGTACAAAAAAAAAACACCTAGAAGTGAACAATTGAACAAAACTAATTACCGGAAAAAGGCAACAAATATGCGTGCACAACAACAGCCACAATAATAACAACTTTGCGTAAACGCCGCAGCAGAACTGTGCTAACCATTATTGCATATCCGTATACGCAGACAAAAATCATATAGAAACTATGAAATAGACCAAAGGTGAAAAACAGGTGAGCAAGCGGAAAAGAAAAATATAAAAATAACAACAAAAACAAATAACCACAAAAAACTATTGTCAAAAAGTTGTGTGCACTCAACTAAGAAAATGTAAATTATGCGGAAAAAGGTGCAAATTGTTGAAAATGCGCAAAGGACGACGAGGGTCGACAGACACAATTCATAATACCTTTCGGAGGTAAAAGCGTGTGTAAGGCAGAGAGGGAGACAGTGAGAGAGAACGCATACAAGCACAAGAGCGAGAAATCCTACGCTAAGCGCCGGCGCCATTCCGCCTAAATCAGCGTTACGTTTGTACGTATGCGGATAATTTGGCTAAAATACTCATGCTGACAGACCAGCCAAGCAAAGGTGTTTGACCTTCGCTTTAGTCCAACAATAAAATTTGGCATAACAATTGCACCGAAGGGTTTGCCATCTAATAATAAGCGGAAGAGAGACGCAACGAAACGTGCCATAAATTGTGTGAAGTTACGTAGCTGCGCATAGCAACAGGTTTAAGTTTGCTCTCGTTTTGGTCGTTTTATTTGCTTTTGTTAATATTAATGGCTAATTCGCTATTGTTGTCGTTGTTACTGTTGTTTTCTTACATTTAATGACATTGAACTAGTTTCTGCTATATCAGTTTTTCTTTTTTCAACTCCGTATCTTCTCACTAGATTATTAACCTCGTGCCATACCAAAAGCCAAATGTCGTCGGAGTGTCCAAAAATAAAATTTATTATGTTTGGCGCTTACGAGATGCTTAATATGTGCATTGGCTATCTTAAGTAATTAATTAAAAGCGCATTAAACTAAAAAGACAACAAACAATTAGCATAATAGCCGAACTGGTGGTGGCAAGTTTTAGGTCGAATAAGCGAGATAAAATAATATTAAAAAATGATAGTTCAAGAGAAAACCCTTAAGTTAGACAAGTTACTTGTAATATTTTGGTTGAGGCATATAAATAAAATCGTTGACATCTAAGAAACTTAAAATCAAAAAAATAAAAAACATAATTTTTTTAAGCTAAAAAGACAAATTAGTTTGAAAAATAAGGTTTTTTTCTTATTTGTATTTTAATTTAAATATTTGAAGGAAGGGTAAAAAATTAGTTTGGATCTTAAACACTTTTTCACAAAAAAGGAAAAAACTACAAAAATTTTGGAAAAATCGCCAAATCGATAGATGACTGAATGATCCTTATCCTTATATTTACTCATCTATAGACGTCAGACCCAAGCTCAAGCTTAGTTTTCAGCAAGCATTTTATATTCGTCGTAAATCATATCCAGAGTAATAAATAAGAATAAAGAGCCAACAGCTTACTTCCTTGTAGTGTGTGGGAGTGAGAAGAAGCCAATGGCTTCGTGCTCTGCGAACCCTATTCCTCATCAACATCACTGAAGCAGTGGTGAGCAACGTATACTCCTGCTTCCGGTCCTAAATAGTCCGTTGGTGAGATTATCCGGAACCGGACCCAAATTTTGCAACCCGGCTTTTAATAACAGTTTAATAACAAAGTCATCACCGGCGAACGGACTCAGTTTTGCGATGTGGCAACCCTAATAGTTTCAACCGCGCCTTACCCCCACCACTCTCCTAGCCGAGGATCTCAATACAAAACAGACACAAAGTGACAGATGATGAAACAGATGTTACGTGCCCAATATAAGCAGTCCAGGGTTGTCACCATGTCAAATTTCACTTATTCTTGGGGATTGAAGTAGTTGTCCTAGGGCGAATGTAATGAGGAATGATTCCTGAAATGTTTCACCGGTGGGAAATTGCGTTTTCAGGGTTGTGTGTTTTGTATTTATCTGTCTCACTCACGTTACTACAGCCAACTTCTCTCTGTGAGTTAATTGCGTTAGGTTGTATCAGAACAAGAAGGAGTTCCTCAGATGCGTCTTGTTTGATTAAAACTGAATTTGAAGTAAAGAAAAACTGAATTAACACTGAATATTTAAAGTGCACAGTTCATTATACATATTTTTGCAAAGGTCGTCGAGGCTATTGCTTTGTTTTCATTTCCATTGGTGGTGATCAACTATTGGATATCGTTGACGAAATGGCAAAATATTTAGAAAATTCAATTATTCGCTGTGTTTCACATTTATAATCGTATATAATACACTAACAATTATATTTTATTCCAAAGAACTGCCATACAACTCACCTTGGGTTTGCAATTATACTTCATTAGCCTAGGTAAAATCAATTTATACATGTTCCACTAATATTAGTAACGCCACTATAATTGCCTTTCTTTTTTTGTAATTCGATTTTCATTGTATTCGCTTTGAAATTTTGTGTGTCTAGGTGAAGTGGAAATGTTTTTTTTTTTTTTTTATTAATTTTCGTGTTGTTTGTAACACATGGCACAGATATACATCCTTTTTATTTTTGTTTCTTTGTATAATTTACATCACATGCCACATGTTTGCTCCCTTTTCTTCGCGACTATGTTGACATGAATGGAATCTCGACGCGGTGTAGACAATACAACTAACGCTGGGCAACTAACATTAAAAATATGCCAACGCACCTGCGGAATGCGGTCATGTTGGAGTAACAACCACAACACACAACAACAACAAATTAACAAGTAACGGTAAGTTAAAGCGCACAATTGATGTCAATGGCAAATATGGGGAGGACGACGTATGCCAGCAGTAATAGCAATAACTAACGAATTTAAAATTTACAGAAGGAAATGTGTTAAAAGAAAAACAAAACATTTAATTGCCAATAAAAACTGGCAAAAGAAACAACAGCAGAGAATTAGTAACCAGCAAATTGTTGTAATAGAACTGCAGCGACAACAACAATGATGAATTGTCACTCTACGCAAAAAAAGGCTTAACAACGGCACAATAGAAATGTGAGAGAGCAGCAAAACAACTTCAGTGGGAGCGCAACGTAAACATGTGTGGGAGCGCATTTTGCCAACATTCACGACAGCAAAGAAGTCTTAAACATTTAACAACAAAAGCAAGCGGCGCAAAAGCAAGAGCAAGAGCCAAAGCAGAAGCACAAGTCTCTTTTTTATGTATGCTAAAATGTCAATGGGTAGCATAAAATGAAGAAGCAGCAGAATTAACAATGCAAACAAACAAAAGCAACACCAACATCCACAATAACAGATTTTGACATTTGCTGGCTGCTGTGAAAACAAAAGTAATGAGCACGGAGACGAAATTGTTTGTTTTTTCTTATTTGTTGCTTTTGCTTGATTTAACAAATGTCCGCACATATAATAAGGGGAACGTGCGGCGCGCAGCTGCTGATGTTTAATCCGCTTTGTGATCTTTCCAGTAATTTATTTTTGTTTCGGTTGTTATTGCTGTTGCTGTTGTTGTATTGTTTCTATAATGCAAATGAATCACAAACAATAATTCAAAGAAAATCGCGGCACAGTGGATCGCGAACGCACTATAAATTTAGAAATACAAAATCATCTTATTACGAAATCTTATCTAGTAAAATTATTGTATTAAAAGATAAAACATTTATTAGAATTAAAAGAACAACAACCTCGAGCTACAGTCAAAATTTATTTAATATAAAAAGTGTGCAAATTTTTTGCGTATTTCTTATTTTTAAGCTTTGACGAAAGTGGATTGTTCTTATTTCGCAGAGATATGGCGCTTTTATATGAATGCAAACTACATAAATTTTGATTAGAGAAAAATTTTAATATTCATAAATCTACGCACAAGTGACATAAAAGAAGCATGTCATTATAAAATAACAAGAAACGCACATAAAAATGTAGCGGGTGTTAATTGCTCAATAAAAAAAAAGAAATCAATAAAATTTAAACGGTAATAATTTCTAACAAATCACTTAAAACTGCGGCGAGAGGCACCACAACTATTTGAGTGCCTAAGTAGGTTAAAGATAATGACGCGAAAGCATTTTAAAATACATAATTTTGCTTGAAAATACTTCTCACGCCGGCTGTAAATTGTTACGTAAGAATTGGGGCAGCTCTCGCGCATGCTGGCACACTGTGCAACATAAGCTAAGCTAGCGCCGCAAAAGCGGCTTGCTCAGCGCGGAGAGTTCATGTCACTTACCTGTATCTCGAGCAGCAATTCCTGCTTCTTGCGACGCAGATCAATGAGTAATTTTTGCTGCTCTGGCGTTAATTCTGCAGAAAAACAAAACAAAAAACACAATGTACATATTAATTGTTGATTGCTTAATTGACACGCACAACGAACGCAGCTTGGAGCAACAACAAGAACGCGTACAACAACAACGGCATTTGGGCACTAACACGCACGTATGCATATAAAAACAACAACACAGCTGCACACGTATGCAGCCTTAAATCTAATGACGTTGTCAGCAGCAGCAGCAGCAGCAGTCGCCGAGTACGTTTTATTGAAACACAAGCATAGCAACAAAATTATGATATTGTGTATATTGCACGGCATGTTGCTAATTAATTAGATTAGCTTAGCATTTGCCTTAATAAAACACAATTGAAGGCCAGCCGCGAATAATGCGATTGAGCTAAAAGCGTGCGTATGAGCAAGAACGTTGTTACTCTTTTTATCTCTTTTAAAGTTTTTTTGCGTGTGACACCGCGCCCCGTTGGAAATTGCAGCAACACGTTGTTGTTGTGTTAAAAATGCATTTATTAAGTTTAACGTCGTTGTTGTCGTTTAAAGATATTTTGATTAATATCATCAATGTGGGCAAATGAATGCATTTGCCTATTTTATATTTTGCCAAACACTGGCTGTTGTGGGCTAGGGGAGCGAGGGGACCAGATTAGGAGGGGTTGTCGACTCGCCCAATTCGCATCCTGCAGTTAGCTTATGAAGCATTACTGCTATTATAGTTATAGTTGCAAACAGATAGAGTTCCCACCTTCAGCACCTTCCCTTCTATATCATTCTGATGCACTGCGCTTCTCTACAACAACAACAACAACGCATTCCATTACTTTCACCAGAGGGAAAAACAAACAATTGCATTTAAGTTAAATTATTTAACAAATATTTTTCCACACGCTGCTGCAGTAAAATAATGTTTAATTTTTTGTTTTGCTATTTTTTAACGCGTTGCTGTAAGTTTTCCTTGTTGCTGTCGCTTGTGCTATTTACCTGGCATCGAGAATTCACTTCGCTTGGAAATCGCACCGTAGGATCTATTGTCGAAATTGTCCATTGCGCTAATCATTGTTGCAAGACTCATTCGCTTTTACACGCCGCAGACGAGAACGCAACAACACGCACACTTGGCAAATATTACACGGCACTTTTTGGCAATATCTAAAACATTTTCACTAGTACATAAAGTCAATTATTTTGTTTAATTTTCGCGATGTGACCGTCGAAAAATTCTCGCGTTCTTCACGAATCGCTTTTATTGAGTCTTCTGTATACATAGTGTTGCATGCCTCGTGGTAAATACGAGTAGGTACTCGTGACTCATGAATTCGCGTTACAACTACCCACGTGCTTGTGTATATAAAGCAAGCTGCTGCGACACGCTTATGTAGCAAGAGTGCGTTAGTGCGAATGAGATGGCTAGATTAGTATTGTGATTACCAAATTTCTGCTCTCTTCTGGCATGACCAAATCTTTCTGTCATGTGTTCGCATTGGCTAGCTGCTCCCTTGTAAGTTTCTGCTCATGTGTTCGCCTTGATACTCAGGATGCTGCAGCTACTTACATTTTGTTGTGATGAATATTTGAATTGGAATTTATTTTTTATCGAAATTTTTATATGTTCTAATTTATTTTTATATATTTCTTCTACTCTCTTAAATTCACGCTGTGACTAAAATTTTAAAGTTTCAGAGGCAAGCCAAAGATGGCGACAATCACATTGTAAATTTAATTCAATGACTGAAAAATACGACGGCAAGAGCGAGATTGTCGGTTTACAATTTTTTCCTTTGAATTAATTACAAAGGAACACTAACCACGCACACAGTGCGAATATCTTATATATTATATATAGACTAATAGTTAGTATTGTACCAACAATTGTACATATTTGTTTGGGTTGTTGAGTTTAATTTTTTTCGTATGTGGTTTTTTTATTGCGGAAAAATGAAAACAAACCCCTTCAGTCCTGTGAACATTGCGTCATGGTTGTCGGGGTGAAAAAATGCTCACGCTCACGTACTCTTCCTGCTACGGTAACATTTTCCTCAGCGGTGGATAATACTAAGATTTAAGATTTAAGAAATCTGCATTTTAATTGACTTGCCTTCCATTCGCAGTGCAGACAATTTTACAACGTTCCTAATATATTCCTTATTCCTATTTGCAGTCAGTTAGAATATACAAATGCAGACTTATGAAATGTATTTCCTGTGCGTTTACTGATTTAGCTTTACCTGTGCTTACCCGGGGCATTACAATTTAACCGGAAACAAGCAGCGTCATAGACCGATCGAATCCTGTGTTTCTTTGCGCAGCTTGTTGAGCGCGTTGGATTAGGACCAGTTTTAACGCGTTTTCATGTAAACTAAAAAACATAAAATTGAATAGTTTCTTTGTACGCTGCTCATAAATGTAATATTATAATATAATAGTAACAAACGTCATTCTGATTTAATAAAGCATCCCGGGCGTGCCCAGAAACTCA